>CAJVRN010000232.1:8235000-8772500 GCA_911728415.1 Lagocephalus sceleratus | reverse complement strand
CTCCTTGGTAGCGCACTTGCATTATCAGAAAAAGAATAACAAGACGACAGGGTGACGCGACAGCATGTGAAGGCGCTTTATAGTAATGCACCAAACTCTGCCTGCAAACTGCAGATCTGCACTTTATAGAATCCTTATTTTCAGTAGTACTTTTCCATATTTCATACTGGAACACAGGCCAGATTCACAGATTCACCAGAACCTTTTCTTTGATTCATGATTTATCATACCAACAGCAGACTGATTCCCCAAGTCAACCATCAAGGCACTGGTATTCTCCTTTAAGGTTTCTACATTGCAGTGGAAGGATTTAATGTCACATTCCTCCTTTCAGTGGCATTTTTGGACAAACCTGCACCGGCGTACTTCCTTATTCTCTTCCTTCTTCTTAAAATGGCAAAAACCAAACCCCTCCCCTCTTCCCCCTGAATTCACCTCCTAAACTGTGCAATATAATTCATTTCAAAAAATTTTTCAGAAATGCAAAATCTCTCTCTCTATATATGCTATATAACAGCAATTAAATGAATCCTTTCAGAAGGGCCTCTTCCCCAAAGGATTAGTATGGTATAAAATGTTAAACAAGAGAGACATAATGTGTCCAATTGGTTTGAAATATTCAAAACCCTTCACAATGAATTTAATTCATTAGGAAAGAAAGTCTCACTATCCACGATGAACCATCCAAAAAAGAAATAGGATAAAAATGAGGAGAATAAGGAGATGAGGAGAGTACCATAGTGTGCTCCAAAGATCACCGACATTAAAAACACACTAAGATAGAAAACACTACAACATTTTAATTACAATGAAGGTGATCAAAGGCAAATTAATCCACACAACATCTCACCCTGCAGTGAACCACAACACAGTAAGTCAACGCACATTGACGCATCTCAGCCAAAACAGTGTTTTTGTGTTTGTATGTGGGAGCCAGTTTATATCTAATCCCTCATAATCCAATATGTAATCCATCATGCAGGCTCAATCTATGTCTGACAGAGGAGTACTACTGAGGTGTGTGATGTTGTCAGTCAGATGGTGCGTGATTCACTGGGGTCAAAAGTGCATGTTGCTGGTCTGGGATCATCAGAGACATCTGTAAGTGAGAAACTATTATTATGTGAGAGACACAGAGGGGGGAGAAACGATATCACGCATGTTTGACAGAGACTGTGCGACTGATGTAAACGAATCTGCGTCTGCTTGTTTGTAAGATTCAGTAATGGGCCTCAAGCTTAAATCACACTCAAATGCCACATAAAAATATGTTAATTGGTTCTTCCCTGAAAGTGAAATGACTCAGCAGACACACAGTGCTACCATCTAACAATTGGAGTGACGCGGACTAATGTGACAGAGTGTGTTTAATGTGGAGATGCAGTGGAAGGGTGCATACAAGAGAGTAAAATAATAATAATAAATTACATATTTTTGGTTGGGATTGAGGCTGGGGACTTTCTGTGTGGAGTTTGCATGTTCTCCCTGTGCCTGCGTGGGTTCTCTCCGGGTACTCCGGCTTCCTCCCACAGTCCAACGACATGCATGATTGGGGTTAGGCTAATTGAAAACTCTAAATTGCCCGTAGGTGTGAGTGTGAGAGCGAATGGTTGTTTGTCTCTGTGTTGGCCCTGCGATTGGCTGGCAATCAGTCCAGGGTGTACCCTGTCTCCGCCCATTGCTCTGGGATAGGCTCCAGTCCCCCCGCGACCCTCAGTGGAGGAACAAGCGGTAGAAGATGGATGGATGGATGGATGAACATATTTTTGGATAATTATTAAATCTACTGAGGTGAAACTTTGCATGCTGATGGGAACAGAAAATGAGAACCAACAGTAAAAATGTGTGTAGGTGTCCATCAGCGCGTCGAAAGATGGGGCAAACAGCAGCTTCTGTCCGCTCCCGCTGGTGATAGCAAAGACTGTGGATGGCTCCGTGTGGAGGGAGGGAGGTCAGGGGTGTAAGCTGTGGTAATGACTCATGCAAAAGCTTTGACCAATAATTATTCCCCTCAAGGCTTTCAACTGGTACTAGGCTATTAGTTTCTCTCTTTCTCTCTCTCTCTCAGAAACACACACACAAACACACAATAACTTCTTGTGGAAAAACATGTGCAAAGTGTTGTCCCTAAACACTGACTCAAACCTGTTCCAAATGATTTGCACTTACAGTATTACACTAACACCAACAGCACAAAGGACGTCTCTGGTGTTGATTCTTTCTCATAATATACAAGATACAATGGGGCCACATCATTGGGCCTGACAATAACTCTACTTGCATTAATGTCAACCCATCTGTAAACCACTGTTAACTGAAATTCAATTCAAACATTTTATTTATCAACTTAAAATGGCTCGTTGAGAGGTATCGCTTTTGTTTCGAGTGATCACAATTTAATAAAAACATTGAAGATGTGAAGAAAATGTCACTGCTCAGTAAGGAATATCCACCTAAAATGAAAATATCATTTTCTTCTCATAAAATCTTAAACCAGTATCTTTACTTTTCTATTTAGCAATAATAACAAGCATTTACATTCATTTTCATTTCTGTCTTTGATTACTTTTGGAGTTAAAAGAAGATCAGTTTCTTCTCAGTTTCTTCATGAATCAGGGTGATGGCTTGCCATCACAAATCTCATTACTTCCTTGACAGGTCACCAGTCCATCACAGGACACACACAACATTCATTCAGACACTCACATCCAGCTATTTAGAGTCTCCAGATAACCTGATGTTCATGTTTGTTGACAGTGAGGGGGAAACCAGGGAAACTGTTAACTGTGTGTGTGTGTGTGTTCTGTTGGACCATTACTGATTAATCATTTGCATGCAGATCTGAGTCTCTGACAGATGTGAGTGAGCACTACTGCATATTTAATGTGATTCACCTTGCAGAATATTAACTCTCTCTCTCTTTATATATATATGTGTGTGTGTGTGTTTCTCAGCAGTGTCATTTTCAGTCCTAATGCTGACTCACACGGTTGAGGACATCAGATCTTCCTAATGATACACCAATCATCCATGCTCACTTCCTGTCTAATGACCCCACCTCCTCTCTTTCATCACTAAGAATGTTATGAGCTGAACATTATGAACTATAGACTTTATAGTTTTATAAGAGAAAATGCACAAAAAAGGTGATGACATAATGAAAATGATGAAAAAAAATAAAAAATAGGTAAAGATAAAGGGGTTATTCCATGTTATCTTATAGAAGACTAATAAAGGAAATCCAAAAGAGTTGAGAAAATATATGTAGGAAGAATAAATGTCAAAAAACCAAATTAGATCACTTCCCAGTTATTGGCCCAATTTCTAATAAGTTTTTGATGACACAGAATAGCATTTCTTAAGCAAACAACTCACAAAAAATCTTGTATCTTCTACTTTTTTAAAACATGGACAAGTAATTAAGTTTTAAAAAGGGTAGTAGCCTCCTAACATCCAAGCTCTTTTATAGTATACAGGTTTAATTTCTCTTTGCTATTTCTTATTGGGACCTGATAAGTATAAGTATCATCTTTTAATGATTTGGTTTTTGGGAAAAAAAAATATGTTTACATATGTGGACACTCCATTTAAATTTGTATTAATATAATGTCTAAGTGTCCTGTACTCAGCAGAATTACATTTTCTGGTAGAAGTGACCCAAAGGCATTAAAAAAACACAGCAATAATTAATTAATAAGCTTTATGGTATTTAAATCTATAGGATTTCAAAAAAGTTGAAGCGGTCTTGGACCACATTCTAAAGCAGAGCTCCATATAAATAGATTTAAGTGCCATTGCCTCACCCCTGTCAGAGGTGTTGACAGATGTCCTGTCAAGGTGTGAACGTGTTCTCAAGGGCAAAGATGTGAAAGAGTGAAGACCCTTCAGCATCGGGCACTGCGTGTCACCTGTTTGCATGTTTCCTGTTTGTCTCCGTTCAACCTCAGCTGTTACTGAAATCACCTGAACATAACAAATGATCCCAGAACCATCTCAAACATCTCTACTCATAAATGGAGAGCACTCGCATCAGCAGGGGCCATCTCAGGCTCTCCCCACAGGAGGCTTTTTGATTGGTCGCTGCATGTTCGGCCAAACACGGATGAGAATTAATGAAAGGACGCGCGCTGCTTTGAGCGAGCGGGAGGCGGGGGCCGAGGAGAGCGGCCTCAAACCGAAACGACCGCACAACCTGCCACAAAGACACATCTACCGTAAAAGGACTGTTTCCTCCACAGTAGCCTGGGTGGTCAGCCAGTTAGGGTTCAGGCGAACTGGCTGTTTTCTGGAGCGAGCTTCTGTAGATGATCTGGAGATATGTGAAGCAGTTCCTGACTACATTAACTGTGGTTTGCCAAAAAGCACAACAATGATACATCCATCGAGATCTCATAAGCATGGATGCCTGCTGATAATATTCAGAAACTGGAGTTTTTGTAGAAACAAATGACCTTTAATTTGTTAAAATGAGTCAATAAATATCTGTTTGTGAGAAACTACACTGTGGTCATGGTCCGCAAATGGACACATTTTTGATAATAAGCATAAGTTATAATTACTGCCTCGCAGTCATTATCAATTTATTTAAAAGGCCTGTATTGACTCACTTCTGTACTGATTGAGCAGAATCAGTGTTCTGAAGTGAATTTTTGATGTTACTCCTCTCAAGGCTGCATATGTTGTGTGTACTTAGGAGACGTGGCTCCGGCCGCTCTGAACAGCAGACACTAACAGATGGAGCCGTCATGCTGCAAACAGCACGAGTGAAGCATGAAGAGTTTGCCTACGTTTCCTACTAAACCGTTCAGTATCAGAAAAGACTGTCAGAGCAGCGTGTCTACTCTGAGCTGTCAGGATGGACACGCAGCATCTGGTCCTGCACAGATGTACAGTAGAGTACAGTCACGCATGGAAATTAGTCACCTTCGTTGCTGAGCATGTGTGTGTTCATTTAATGATGCCCGACTTAATAACTGTGCAACCTAATGAATAATGAAGCTCAAAATGACTTGTGACAGCAGCCAAACGGCTTAGGAACTGAAGGGTTTATGGAAATTGTAATTGCATGTGTAAACACTACAGTGAGTTGTCAATGTGCTCATTCTAAAGTACTATATTTATTCCATAAATAGTGAAATGATCAAAATGGGGTTTTTTTATAATCCTGCATATTTTTAAAGGGCATAATTTGATCCTCTTCTGCACTGTGATGCATATAAACATGGAATGGGTTGTTCATCAGGGGCTTTATTTGCATAATGCGCAGGGCAACGACATGTGCGCAGTCAGATATACATGCTTCCTCATGTCCTCTGCACCAACGAAAGCTGACTTCCACCGGCTTTATTTCCTGTTTGGTCACGCCTGGTTCCTCTCCCCCCCCCCCCACTTTTTCATCGTCTCAAACGGCGAAGCAACAAAAACACTTTCAACTGGAGGGCCCAATGAGAGTGTAGGAAGTAGAACAGACGGAGACGCTGAGAGTGTATCGTCATGGGCTCGGTTAACCCCAGTGGGCTACTCTTAAATGCAGGCTGAGACACTACCTCAGGCTCTCCCTTTCATGCAGCCGCTCTCCTTCCTGTAGCTCTGCCATCTTCTCTCTGGTTCCTGCTCAGTCACTTTTTACTGCCTGCTTAAGCTCGCTCTCTTTCAGACGGGGCACAAAGGAGGGCGCCTTTTAACGTGCACACACATGCATGCACACATTCATCATGATTCAATATTGAAATGGGAAAAAAATTTTTTTTTTAAATTTAAAGATAACCCCTATTTGAGACTGCGATGAATTTGACCTCATGATGCGCTGGTGCTTCTGGAATATTAGACCATATCAATCATTTCTGACTGTCTTTTACCTCGGTCATTCCTGCACAATATTTGCAATGTTCCTTGCTTTGATTTTGACTTTTTTTTTTTTTTTTTAGTTCCCTGTTGGATTAATCCACCCATGAGACTGGTCTTATGGTATTGATGTCAACTCACTTCACTGTAAGCTTTAATAATACTGCTCAACTAACTGTCTGTCTGTCTGTTTGTCTGTCTGTCTGTCTGCTGAGCTCAGACATGTGTGAGCCAACACTATTGCGTCACAGAGGCTTTGCATGCATGGCTACATCTTTTTCAAACCAGCGTTTAACCATTAGCTCCATCCATCCTGCACACGCATAAGCCCCCCTTATTTACGCTCAACCATTCAGTCGCTGCTTCAGTTTAGGCACCGACCATAATTCAAACTTTATAGAGCCAACATGGGTTCATTATAGTGCGACATTGGTCTCTCTTTCACACACACGCACGCATACGTGACATTCGCATACACGAACGGATAAAATACAAAGAAAATTGGTGGAGAGCAAAGAAAGGCACATCATGCATTTATGAATGAGTGACTGTATATCAGTGAGATTTCACACAAGACAACAAGGATTGAATCCTGGAAAACCTGAGCTTCCTCTCTGAACATGACTTTTCTTTTCATGACCTTGACTATGAAACATGCTTTCAAGTCATTCCAATTGAGGTTATCAATTTGGGACTGTCAAACATGTCATCACGTAGATGCCCAATCTTTTACTGGAAAAATATGGCTTTTTAATTTCTGGTTTGCCAGAGCAATGACAAATTATTATTATTCAGGCTGACCAACAAAGCAGACTTTTTACCTAAACCTGCCTCGATAATTTTATAAATACAGTGAATGGATTCATCAAGTCAATAGCTTCAGTACTGCCTCTACCACCATTATCACAACTATCAACCATAGCATTAACACCATAACTTCAACTATTGATTATTACTCTTACATTGCTTTAATAACACTCAGCTAAGACAATCCAACTGCACTAGCTGAAATATCCACCTTTGAGCAATCATATATGATGAACATGCCTGTGCTCACCCATAAACACACTAAAGTCTGCATGACAGATGACAGTTAAGAGGAAGAGAGGCTTTATTCTTGTCAATAAACAACATCCTGCTGTTTTTTATCTGCACAGTGGGAGCAGTGCTGCGGACTAATCCCCCTGTGATCAGATGAGATGAAGACGGCTAAAATGAGGCACTGTGGGAGAGGAGAGGAGGGGAGGAGAGGAGAGGAGCGGGAGGAGGGACAGGGGAGGAGAGAAGAGGGGAGGGGTGGGGGAGGAGGGGAGGGGCAGGAGAGGAGGGGAAGGGAGGAGAAAGGGCAGGGGAGGACAGGAGGGGAAGGGAAGGAAGGAGAGGAGAAGAGGGAGGGGGAGGGGAGGAAAATAGGGTGGGTGGGTGAGGAGAGAAGGGGTGAGAGGAGACTAGAAGAGAGGAGATGAGGAGAGGAGAGGAAGGGCGGAGGAGGAGAGGAGGGGCAGAAGAGGAGAGGAGAGGAGAGGCAGGGGAGGGAAGGGAAGGGGCAGTGGAAGAGAGGGTGAGCGAGGAGAGAAGGGGATGAGAGGACTTTAGGCCTCCTGGCAGTAAAAACCTACTGAGGCTCCTTTATAGATTCCACAGCATAGGTTCTGGGGCTAAACTTTAGAGCTGTCCAAACAGGGGACATCCTTATCTTCTAATCGACTGGGATTAGTCGACTCATTCCACTCCCCTGCTTCATGATACATTCAGCAACACTGTAAAGTGCAAAATAAGGAAGCATTTATAATAGTCTCAGTACGCAGCGGCTTCAAATAAACACTGATAAGGTCATTTTTTTTGGCCAGACGAGGTCCCACTTTGAAGACAGGAGGGAAAGATAGGCCAGATGACATTTGTTTTACAGCATCTGTCAGTTCTTCGAAGGTAAGACAAGATTTTAAAGAAGCTCTCTTCTTTGAACTTGCCTACAGCTCCCTAGCTGTACAGATCTGCTTTAAATGGGCTGGTGGAGAATTCAGCAACATGTGCCCCCTTCTCACATTAGTCAGTTGTTACTCTGCCTTTTAACTACCTCCTGTCTGCCCTTCAGCCCTGTGTCTCTAGATTAAACAAGGTATTTGGCACATCATTATCCCTTTGCTAAGGCAAAGGACCTCAGATCTAACTAAAGCCTCCTGCACCCTCTTCTGAAGGAAAGACTTTAATTCTTTTATTTTCTTTTGTTTGTTGTGGGCTACAATTAACCATGACTAAGGAAACCCTCAGTCATCTGTCTGATGGGCGGATGACTTGCAGAAACAAAACATCTCCAAAAGAAACAATCTCAGAAATAAATGTTTTCCATCCATCTCTCACTGTATTTGCATTTTAAAACCCAGCAAAATCAGTAAAAAAAAAACAACTGACAATTCACATCTTACAGCACTTCTGTAATTTCGTAACTTTCCCAGAATTTTTACGTTCTTTCAGCACGTTTTCTCATCCTAAAAATCCAAACAAACTAGTTTTCTGCCTCTCAACTGATCTAATGTTGTGTATCACGTATGTCACCATTTGCAAACCTTTTTGCATCGCTACCCTTTATCACTTACCGTATTTTTAAAAAAGCTTCAGTCAAAAGAACCAAAACCTACATCAGCAACATCTCCCGGTCTATTGAACACCAGTGCCGCGGCGCGCACTCGCCGCGCTCAAAAACCGCCGCATGCGGCGTCGCTGAGCGGCACCGCTCACCGCGTCAGTGATGCTCGTGCGGACATATCATTTTAATAATATAAAACTAATATAAAACATACAAAAACATTGCATTATCCCGCATAAGGGGAAACTCTGGACGAGCCGCCATCCGTATTTGATATTCAAAGCTCCTGTAATGTGGCGTGGGCGGATCTAAAACACCCGAGGACCGTTGCCTCAGAGACGGAAGCCAAGACTCAGATTTAAATACGCTGAAATCCAACGTTCTTATCTCGAACCTTAAAAACGACATGCCGCACCTCTTTGGCATCGCCTAGACTCACTCGGCGGCGGAAGAGGCGATCTACCCGGCAAAAAAATAAAACAAAATAAAACAAAGCAGCCTAACCTGCTTTTATAGACGCTTTTGTGACGAAGGAGTAAATTAAACAAGAAGCAACGTTCAAATCTCAGCGCCCCGCACGCGGCCACAACGTCACAGCCACCCACCGGAAACGGAAGTAGAGGACAGGAGACAAGAGGACAGAGTAGATAGGTGAGGGGGGTGTGAAAGTGTGTTAGTGTGTGTGTTAATGTGTGTGTGTGTGTGTGTGTGTGTGTGTGTGTGTGTGCGCGCGTGTTGTGTGCGTTTTGTGTGTTTGCGTGTGCGTGCGCGAACGCGGGTGTTCGTGTGTAGCCTCCTCTAAGACACTGACCTTGTCTGTACATCAATAAAATAAAATGCTTGTTTAAAAAAAACAGCCTAATGCACATATGGAAACACACACGCACACTCCCACTCACGCACACACACACACACACACACACACACACACACACACATTGCTGGAGCTAAATGAAGGCGGGAACAACAGTGAGACAGCATGATCACTGGCAGAGGCAGTGGAAACGTTACGGAAAATACAAAAGGAAAAATCCCTCTCGACAGCTCAACACACACCGACAACATCAGCACGTCACACAGATCACAAAGCCGTTTTACCTTTTAGTGCGTCGAAACATGTTGGTAGAAGCAGAGGCTGTTTTGGTAGATGAACATAAGAGCAGCAAAGAGTCCACACACACACACACACACACACACATACACCGAGAGATAAACACACACACACACAGAGGCAGTCAAGAGGCAGCGATTATGCTCCACGGCGGCATGTCAGCCTGCTCTGGCTGGTTCAGCACACACATGCACCAATGTCACTGCACACGAGTATGAAAGAGATTAAATGATTAGAAAGATGGAAGAAACGGGGAAATTAAAGAGGAGAGAGAGACAGGGAGAGAGAGAGAGAGAGAGAGAGAGAGAGAGAGAGAGAGAGAGAGAGAGAAAGAGAGAGAGAGGAGGCTGCAGAGCATCCTCTCAGAAAGAGACAGGATTGTGGGGCTGCTCTCGAGGCTGTCGTGCCAAGTCAGGAAGTGTACAGCGACGGAGCAAAGGGGGAGGGGGAGAGAGAGAGAGAGCGAGCGATAAAGGGAGAGAGAGGGAGAGAGATGAAAAAGGAAAGGGGTCATGCTGTAAAAAAAAAAAAAAAAAAAAAAAAACTGAGGGAAAGAGCATATGGGAGAAAGTGTAAATCCAATCACTGGTGCAGAGCTGAGGTGATGTGAGGAGGACACATGGAATCAGTTTTCACGTGTGAGAGTGTCCCTGCCTGTGTGAACGCGTCAGGAGTACAATTGCAGCAACAAAACAGGACCAAATATTGAAGGACAAAGCTGGTGATGTCACAATTTATGCTCAAATGACATACAAATGTTGCATTTTTTCTATCTCTCAGAGCTTCCTTCAATTCTGAAAATGTCCCATATTTCTTTTTCTTAATCCTCTCAAACGCCTACTTGCTGCTGGCTCCCGCTTCCTTTACGATTTTAGTGTCCAGCCATTTCGAAATAACCCTTAATTTTTATGATGCTTTTTTTTTTTTTTTTTAAGTCTTAAATTATTTAGCATGAACGAATGTGCCCAGAGTGCCACAGTGCACAGAGAACCGAAGGGAGCAACAGATAATATATCGCACCATCATTTTTGGAATATTACAGGGAGTCAACCTAAAGACTAAAATTACAGCTGTTTATTTTATTATTGAACATCACTTTCCTTTTGTCCCACAGGAGTTGCTTTTCAGTACCAGGTCATAAGAGAGAACGTGCGTGCATGTGTGTGTGTGTGCGCGCGCGCGTGTGTGTGTGTGTGTGTGCCTCCTTCCTTTACAAACAAATCCACCAAATGTTAAAGCTGACATGGGGTGACAGTTGCACAGTAGTGCTGAGGGGAGTAATTCAATAATGGATGCCGTCTCGAATGTGGGAGTCTGGATGGATAAAATATACATGGGAGACAAGAGCCAGAGAGGAGGAGGAGGAGGAGGAGGGTGGTGATATCACAGTGGGGGGTCACAGATGGGGATGGGCAGCATGATATCATGCATACTCTGTTTTTTTTTTTGCATGTGTGTGTGTTTTTTTATTTCAGTGTATTTGATAGCCACTTGATTTTTTTTCCCCCCCTCACCTCCTGCACCCACAGGAGGCTGCGTGTCGGAAAAAAAAGCCGTGCGTGTGGACACTTGGAGGAGCTCGGCGCGAGCCTCCGGGCTAATGCTTCCCGTTCACGTCATGCTGCAAGACGCCACAGGGGTCAGGGGTCGGGGACGGGAACAGGCTCCGCATATGGCCACATGCACAAAAGCATACGCGTTCGAAACGTCCGCGGGCGTGGGCAGCAACCACGGGGGGGGGGGTGGGGGGTTGCCGCCACCCCGACAGCCCAGAATCAGTCCACGGCATATTTGACAGGCGCACAAATAAATGATGACGTTTCAACAACAACAGAGGGGATTAAAACGCCACTTTACTGGTTCACGTTCTGCCAAGAACAAAAGACGGCAAACGGCAGTCAGACTGCGGAGTGGCTGCGGCGTTCCGACGGTTGTAACATCAAAGGGAGTCCGCTCGCGTTGTCGGGGAAATTAAGCGAGAATTAAGATCCGCTGGAAGCGGCGCTGCCTGAGAACCAGACAGGCTGACGGTACTTCCGGGTCCTTTTTATATAATCATTTATTTTTAGTCGTCTCACAAGGTGGATTGAAAGACAGAAGGAGCGAGACAAAACGGCTATAAACAGTCAAAGGAGGAGGAGAAGTTTCAGCACCATGGACAGAGAACGCTCCGCCATGCAACAAATTCTTTGGCTCGTTTGACAAGTCATTTGTCTCTTCTTTTTTTTTTCTCCCTATTTTTGATTTGTACTTGCTCCACAAATTACCACGTTCGCAGACCTCTTTGAGACTCAATTTCTTCGAAAAATTGTCACAGAAACTTGAACGTGCAGTTCGTAATTTTAGTGCAATGTAGCCTCTCTTCACTAACCCCTCCCTCTCCTCCAGCATCTGAGCAAAGCCATGCCCCTCACTTACATGCGTGATTCCCAAACATGGCTACCTGGCTTCCAGATAGTCCGTGGTCATCTACTGTGACAGTGACAATTTCGCCTTCATCATGTCTCGTTCACCAGTAACTAAAAACCAGAGCAAACTCGCTCGCGGCTAACTCGTTACATTTGATTGATTAGCAGCTTATTTAGCAACAACTAGCTTCGGTAAAAGCTGTAAATATCAATACTCATCAATTATCAATGCTCTACAATTAAGTAAAGGCAGTGTCTGGTGAATTTATATCCTTTTATCTAATTTAGAGTTCTCAACTGCACTCAGCAGGCAAGATAAATGAATGACATCTCGTCAGTTCCGCCTTCTGCATCCAATTGGTTGTTTTTCCTCGGCAGCAGTGGTTTCAATTGAAATTAGAAGAATCGAATGGGGCCACGCAGGGCTGCCTTTTTTTAATAGTCATTTTACTCATGTCAGGTCATAGTGCAAGATTTAACAAATTGACAGAAAGTGATATTTTTTTTTGGGGGGGGGATTGCAACCTCTACCTTTAAATGTGTGTTCTTCATTGCTACTATTTCCTGCTTGACCTTTAAGTGGTTGTCCTTTTGTGTCTCGTCCTAAGAAATTCCTCTATCCTCTGTGATCTCACTCGTGCTTTCAATCCCGTATATTTTAGACCGATGCTCCGGGTTTGACCCACACATGCCTCCTTTGACCTGCGATTCTGTTATTCAAGATTAAAAATTGAAGCTGACTCAGGCTGGCCCGAATGTGTCGGGCTAACTCAACCTTGACAAAAATGACTCCATTGGCTTCCGAGGCAGGAGAGAAATGTGGAGCAGCCACATAGCCCCCTCTATTCTACTCTCTCTACTCATTATTTGAATATGGACTTAAAACTGACTTTTAAAAGAAAACACCATTAATCAAGTAAACCATGAGAGCAGTCAAAGCTGAAATAGATAGTGTTTTCTGAGAATGTCACCATTTTAAACATTGTCATGAAAATGGTTGCGATTGAGGGATACGATTCCTCCGGGACTGATGGGGGTGGTATAAACACCTACATGAATCCTGGTGTTATTTAAAAGAGAAACCAAAGTGTTTTTGGGAATACTCAAGCTTTTAAAGAGAGGAAAGAACACATTTAAAATGAGTAAAGCCACCAAAGTATTTATGCCACAGAATGTAGAATTTTTATACTATTTATATCATTATAATCATGGTATCAGATTTGATATCTCGTGTCATTGGTTTCATTATATTTTAATTGATTTCAAGGTCATTTCAGGATGCCCAATAGATGCTTGACTCTGCACAATCCTCCACCTCCAGGTTCTCAGAGAACGGATACCATTCACGGAAAGATAATAAAACAGTAAATGTGTAAATGCGGCGATGAGCTGTCAGGTTTCTATCTCAGCGTGTGCTGCTTTCATTTATCCTGGCTCTTCCAGCAGGTTGTGCAGGAATCAGGACACAACCTGATTTCCCTGCTGCTGATCTTCTACTGCTGCATGAGACACCCCGAGAGTGTAACGGGGCTCTGATGGGCTGAAACAGACTGCAGACTTGTATATATCTACTTTATTTTCTCATTTTGGTTCTGGAATCTAATCTTCCTTAGCAGATAGAGACTATTTACTGTATAATAAACACATTCTAAAGCCCCCATGAGGGATATTTGTGATATTATCCTCCAGAAATAACTGAGCAAGAGAAAAAAGTGACCCCCTGCTCCTTTGGTCAATGCAATATTCAGGAAATATGCAAAGTGAACATTGGTGTTTCCAACAGAAACACTGTCAATTTGATTCTGTGTTATCTCATCTGTGCAGGGGCGTCAGCACAGCACTTGTTCACAATCAAACACAGAAGTCATAAATATGAGCTTACCTGCTACTTTTCCGAGGCAGAGGTAGATCCTTCTGGGGAGGAAGACAAACAGAAAAAGAGGGGGAGAGGAGACAGAATCAAACAATTAGATGAATTCAAAACCTGCGAATAATCTGTTATTATACACAAAACACAAAGATAAGACTGTACAGTCTTATAGTCTTCACACAGAGCTTAACTACTCCGAAAGTGGGTGTTCCAATGGATCTGTCTGAGCAAAAACCCCGCTGTAAGAAACGATTTAAGGGAGCAGCCTTGTGTTTAAACACCTAAATGTGCTGTAATAAAACCTTTCCAGCACCGGAGTTAAATGAGGTTATCTCGCAGGGACAGAAAGCAGCCCGAAAACCGATCCCTCCCACAGTGAGCGCTCGGAGACTTCAGAAACAACCAGGTTAAGTGAATCCAAAGTCAATTTAAAACTGTTGCCGCCATATTTACGAGATTGGAACATGACAGCAGGGGGCTCTGATATGATTAGGATCTACGGAGGTGTGCTGTTTTTTTGCCCATTCACTCCAAGTTTGATCATCTTAACTACAATGAGATTACGGACACTTTTAGTTTGGAGATTTACTAAACATCTATTGGCCCGCTGAAACATATATCAATTACTTTTTCTCATGATTTAAGCATAAAATATTCATTTAAAACAGAGGGGTGGTGATTCTGTTAGATGAGGACAGTAGCGTCACAACTGCACAACACACAGAGAGGAAGCGAGAGCGAGAGACAGACAGCGAGAGAGAGACTCTTTCTCTCTTTGGCTTTGCATGTGTAAACAAGCATTGCAGAAAGCTGAACAAAGTGGAGGTGATGAGACCTGACTTGACAGCTGGGGCCCGCGTCTCAAAACAAGCTCGCTACCCGAAATTCACCTGATACGAATTCATGCGGCGTGAAATATGTCAGTATTTGCATTTAATGCGGGAAAAGAGGGGGAGAAAAAAAAAAAAGGGCCTAACTCGGCCGCTGTGAGTACGGCGACCGACTTACCACACAGAGAATTTCGAATAAAAGACCCAAAATCCAACCCTCAGTGTGTGCGTGCGTGGTTGTGTGTTTTAGGTAGAGCATGTTGGTATTAGCTGAGCTTAAATACTGGACAGAAGGCGAAAACAGATTGAAGCCAGGCAGCATTTTTCAGTGCAGATGAGGGCGATGACTTTTTCTTTTTTTTTTTTTTTTTCCCCAACGCAAGTGACGTCACCTCTCACGGAGAGCTCTTTCTGGGACGGCTAATAACTTACATCATCGGGAGGAAGTGAGCTTAGCCAGGGTGACTCACAACGATGCCCCGCAGGATTACAAATACTGTACATTTTGCGCGCGCATGCACGTGCGCTCGCCCGCTCGCTCGCGCGCACATGCACGTGTGCCGGGGGTGGGGTTGATGGGGTGGCTAATGGATAAAAATCCCAACACCTGCTCCCCTCTACCCTCCAGCAAGGCAGACGGCTCTTGCACGTGCGGTTGCCACGTTACTGGTGACTCCAGAATCAAACAATAGTGAATGATGTTCTGCACAAGTCAGGTGACCATGACAACACGTGAAAAGTTCGCAGCGATCAACACTTCGTGCACGGAAAATACAGAAGCATATATGTGGTGCGCTTGCCGGGCTGTTATTCATGATTTTTTTTTTTTTCCCTCTCTGTTTATTTTTAAATTTACTCAAGGGCGAACCGAGGGATGCCCAGAAATCAAAGACGTGTTAATACGCCTCTGCTCTGTGCACCAGAGCCTTCTGGGGGCAGAACCAATACCAAATTGGGAACTAAACATCAACCAGTGCGTTGTTTTTCTCGAAAGTTTCTCTTCAAAGCTCGAAAATTAACAGCAGGCGAAACAAGTGCAGCGTCACACCGACTCGTTTTTTTTGGGCCTGCTTTTTTTTTTTTTTTTCTTTTTTCGTTTTCCTTGCTCTAGTTTCAAATGTAAACGAGGGATATTCTAGTCTGTCCTGGGGTCTCACTCAAGTGTTGCCACTTCATCCGTGATCTTTAAAGCCCAGGTAATGCCGCTCGAGTGCGTGCGGGTATTTCCAAACAGACCGAGACCCTGATTTAGTGTGTTGATGTAATCGATGCACTCTGGGTAAATAGCCAAGCCTTTCTGAATAAGAGACACCAGAAGGACAAGGCGAGGGAGAACAAAGCAGCAGTGAGTGACGGGACTTGGCAGACCGAGCTGGATCTTCTGCACTGATCACACTCTTATCCACTGTGCTTAACATGCTGCAAATGGGCAGCCTGCCCGGAGCAAAATATTGGACTAATTATGTGTGTGTGTGTGTGTGTGTCTCTGTGAAAGACAGACAGACAGAGAGGGAGAGGGACAGAATGTTTTTCTTCATATCTGGGTCCCACCCGGGGAATTTTTCACATTTGTAGGGTCCGATTGTCTTTGCAGCAATAGTTTGGACCCCCCCAATGACTTTATTTTAGGGTGAATGTTAAGGGAAAGGTATGAACCGAGGTCAAGCTACGGGGCTTAAACAGATTAAAGCCTGTTGGCCTGCACGCTCGTTCGGAAATCAGTAGAAGAGACTTTCAAGAGAGAAAAATGAGAAGCATAAATCTGCACCTTTGCTTGGGTGGGGGTGGGGGGGTGTAATAAAGTGTTCGGCAACTTGAAGTGTATTTCATTTGCATAAATGGCTCCTAATACGTTGTCCCTTTTCGGTATCTCCCCTCAGACAGACAGACGTGACAAGAGGCCTCCTCCCTCCTCTGTCTCCCCGCTATGAAAGCAGATCTCTGCTGTAAAGAGATCCGGACAATCTAAAACATTAGCCAGTTAAAATGGGGGGGGGGGGGCTGGGTACCCTGACCCACATCTGCTGTCTGCTTCAGGTTTACCCCGCCCCCGCCCTCTTCCTCCTCCTGGATTCCAGACCTTTCAGACCGTCCTGCTGCTGGTGGTCGGGCTTCCTCCCCGAGGGCACACGGAGGGTGGGGTGGGGGGGGGCTGTTAGGCCACCATTAGTCCTGTTAATGTGCCTGACAATTGGCCCCGCATCCTCGCCATTTAGACCTCGTCTGCCTGAGATATGGATATCGACCACTTGGACGGGAACGGAGGGGAGGGGAAGGGGAAAGGGGGCAGGAGCTGTGAACCACGCCGATGTGAGCGAACAAAAGAGGCTCCGTGAGGCTTCGCCACCATCAGGGGTCACGGTGGGACGCACACCGTAACGGTGTTAATTCACCTGGGAGCTTTTTAATCCCTTCACACGCCCTTTTTAATGCTCTTTTAAGCACATCTGTACGTTGCATCAGGTTCTGATTCTTCTCTTATTTTGCATTGAGCCCCTAAAGGTTTGGATCACTGATTAAATGGTGTCAAAATGATGATTAATTTCACTTTGTTCTTTAATTTAGTGTTTAATTTGGTGTTGAATCTCCATAAGGGAGGCCTCTCGCGTCAGGGAAGGAGGGCTCGGACAAAAATAACAAGCAGGTCAATAAAGGAGATTACAGCTGAGGTGGTACTGATGTACACGTCTCTCTTCCAGAAAACATCACTGCAATTGTCTGTTTTAATCCACCAGGCCTTCCGACTGGGCTCCAGGACCTGCGTGGATGGAAACGCTGAGCCTTCACGGCGACGGCAGGGCATTTTCCCTCATCTGTGTATCGTTTTTTTGTTTTTTTTTTCGTGCAATGCCGTCACCTCCGATGAACACCCCCCCCCGTCGAAAAAGGCCTTATATTAAGTGTTTCCTGCCTCCTATGCTTCATTTGTTGCGGCTGCTCACTGCACAGTGGAAAGTAAACACAGATCATCACCCTGCGACGCTGAGGTGGAAACCCTCCATCAGCCAAACAGGCTCATCAGCCGGGTCTCTTTGGACCGCCGGGACTGCGGTGTTCGTTTTGAGTGCAAAACTGAAACCATCCCAAACACTGGGCATATATTTTAGATTTTGATATAAAAACGCAGAGTTAAATAACAGTTTACCCTGAAATCAATGAAAAAGGCCACATTATGAGAGCAATTGACACTGTTTTCATCACTTACGTGAAATAAGACGTGTTTAAACAGGCAGATGCAGGAGGATCTCTCTAGGATCTTAATTTACTTCGTAGGCTTTCGACATGAATTTGTTCGGATTTCCAGATTTTTACATAAATCTCTGTCTCATCCTAGCCTCGTGGTATTGGGGGGGGGGCAGTTAGGTGATGGCACTGCAACCTAAATGTGAACTAAACTTAACAGGGTTAAGCCATCAAGTGCCATCATGTGTCCCTCATTAGAGTCCACCCTGAGAGCACGAAGTAACGGCCACAGCAGGAACATCTGCATCTCTTTTACTGCTTAGCTGCGAAAGAGCCGAACTATGGGTTGTGACTCTGGATTAAAAAATCTGGCACCGATCCATGCGCGCTTGCATCGCGTCATCCCACCGATCTACCAACAATCACGTCCTCACCTGCAACCTGCGTCTTCGGATGATCCCAGAATCATCCATGGTACCTGTCCGCGATCACACCTGTGGGAGGGTCTCCAGGTGACGGGAGGCGAGGGCGGGAAGAAGAAAAACAAACGCTCCTCTTCGTTATTGTTTTTTGTTTTTGTTTTTTTTTAGGGAGCAGTTTGGAAAAATCCGACCAGGTTTACGAACCGGACCCGTAAAAATCGGGTTTGCTGTAAAAAAAAAAAAAAGCCTTCAACGGCAGCGAGACTCTTATGACAACATGTCAGATCCCGACAGACCTGCCCTGTGATGGGAACTGCTGAATAAGCCGTCAGCGTTCACGGTGGGATCAGCTGAAGTCCAGATGATAATGACGGGACCCCGGACCGGAGGATATCGCTCCGTAGATTAGCTCAACTTCAGACATCTGCCTGTGCCTCCTCCATCGCGGCGCAAAAAGACGCAAAAACCCCGAACATCGTGCCGGAAGAAAAAAGCAAAAAAGCAAAAAGAAAACACCCCAATTCGCCGGCGATCGCCCGCAAACCTCCGCTACATGTTAAAAAAAAAAAAAAAGCCCCATCACCAGATGCAGCCTGCGCGCTGGTGAAGGCGCCGGCGCGTTTCCACCGCGCGTCACCGTGCAACCGCAAATGGGGATGGTGGCGCATCCGCGGGCTGTCAGCGCGTCTGTGCGTTAAAAGACGGCCGAGATCAGCGGGGTTGCCACGCTCGTCCGTCCGGGGAGGGACGCGCGCACGGACGCCGCGGACATGGGAGCGGGGCTGATGGCGTCGACGTGTCCTCCTCAGGTAGATCTCTATTGTTCCGCGGCGGCGCGACGCTTCAGCTCCGATCCCCTCTGGCAGAGTGTTGCGTTTGTGGAGGAATTATTTAAAAAAAAAAAAAAGAAGAAGAAAAGCCCCGATCTGTGATCGCAACCAGGCTCCATCCGCAGCTCCAACCACCCACTTCCTACTACCAATGACGTTTAACCCTTTCGACGCCTGGCTGTTTTTTTTTTTTTTTTTTTTTAATATTTAAATTGTGCATATCTGAGAACTGGGGCTAAAACGCATCAGCAGGGTTGATGATGATGACAGGGTGAAAATGGCAGGAATGATAAGTGATGCGTAATTTCTTTATTTGGAGGCTCACAAATACGTTGAGTTTCAAGTCAACAAAATCAAAGCAAATGTTCTTCATTTGGCATTTTTCATACAGGCAAGTGACACAAAGGATTTAAAAAAACTACAATGGAAAAGGATAAAAGAGGAGAACCACACCCTCCCACCCCACATATACATATGAAAAGGTATGCAAATACCACCCCCCCCCACACACACACACACACACACACTAGCTGTCACTCATGAGTTTACGTGTCAGCAAAAGAAGCAACCTGGAGGGTTGTTTTTTGTTTTTTTTTTTGGTGATATTTGTTTTCTTTTTCGGGCATTTTGAAACACCCATTAATGAATTATTCAAACACCCAGAAGTCTAATTAACGAGCACAAACCTCTGCCAAGCCAAGTTCCCCGAAATTCAATTTTAACTAAGCACATCTGAAATCCATCCAGGGTTTTTGGGGTTTTTTTTCTTGTTGTTTTTTTTTTACTCCATGCTTGCCAGCAAATCCATCAACAAACAAAGGTTAAAAAGGTTGATACAGGTGAAGTCAGCACTTAGCATTAAAAAAAACAGACAGACGTCTGTATTGTGGCTTCAAATCTCATGAGGGTCATAACCAGTATGATGGCACCAGCATTGATCCCTACTTACATCATCATGAGGATGAGTGGCTCCAATATATATAGTGTATGAGAGTCATACTGGTGGAAATGGGAGCGTGGTGCTGAGGCATCAGGGGAGCTGATGAGAACTGGGCTACTGGAACAAGGACGATGTATAAATGGCCCCGAGCCTGGAAGGATGAATTGTTGTGTGACCATCAGGCCTTACTAAGAAACCAGTTTCAGCGCAACACACCTGGACAGCATCTGCTGCTTTTTACAACTACAGATCAAAGAGGTATGATCAATGGACGGGGCTTTAATGCTTTCAGGGTTTTGGGGGGTGGTGGCAGAAGAAACTTTGACCACGTGTTCATGAGATGATGCCCCCCCGGGTTAATTACCATATCACCTTAACCAACCCATTGTATTACCTCATTCATCCTGGGGTCTAGGCCCCAAATGGACTTTGCTCTTCCTCCTGCTGCTCTGCTTCCCTTCCTGTGCTTCCTCTTCCTCATCAACATCTTTTATCAGACCACATTTACATACAGTCTCATCCCTTCCTCCTGTTCTTCAGCATGCGGCCCTGAAACCTCGGCTCTGGATCAGTCCACTGGCCGACACCCTGGCATAAGTTAGAATAAAGGCACACCAACAGCCTCAACCTAATGATTCCTTCCTACGGAATTTCAAAGCCAACGCTAAGTAGAAAATGTCATTTTTCGTGATATTTTCACTGACTAATCATCCTTAATCATGACTGACTGTTACATCACGCATCACTTGCTGTAATTGCAATTGATTTTTTTGTTGCCTAAAGCGTGATAAAATACGTAAGGAAAAAAAAAAAACCTGACAGAGGTATTGTGAGGTGACCGTTCATGCATTAAAGGGTGGATTTTACTTTAATACTTCACAGTTTGTGATGTAGACAACACGTGAGGTGAAAAACAAAACATCGTTTGCTGATGGATGAAGCGTCCAGCTCTCGAGTTATGAAGTCGCGGACTGAAATGAGTCATCTAAATATTAATATTAGTCGCCGCAAAAGTTTAAAAACGAGAAAGTCCTCTGTTTACATTGGGTCTCCACTTGCAAGGACCCAATGAAATATGAAATGGGTGGAGAATCCCACTTTAATCCAGGGTTATGACAGACGATGCTCTCGCAGTGTAGCTGAACAGCAGGATCGCGGTCCAGATGTGACACACTACACGTGTGCACCGTGGTCTTCGCTGCTGCATCCCCACCAGGTGAAAGATTAGGACTCATTTATCAGCATGTTAGGACGTCTGGAGCACATTTAGGCTGCACTGCTTCACTTATTAATAATACATATTTAATGAACGCACATGAATTTTACATCGTTTTTATTCATTAGCTGCCTGAGAGATTCTAGAGAGGGGCGAGTCAAACGTGTATGAACCTATTTAACAAGATCTCTTTGTTGTTGATGAAGTTCCATGTAAAAGCTTTCCGATGACGTCACCCTTTTTAGAGATGTCCCTGGCCTCTCAGAAGGACTCAGGCTACACACAAACCCGACAGATGTGTATGTGTGCGTGTGTGTGTGTGTGTGTGTGTGTGTGTGTGTGTGTTCTTGTCCTTTCTACATCCTGAGTACCTACATTTTTACTATCAAAGTGAGGACCTTTTTGGGAAGTGAGGACATTCTGGATGGTCCTCACAATTTCAAAGGAGGGTTTGAGGAGGATCAAGACGTGGTCTTAATGTTGAGGATTTTAGTTTAGAATAGGTTAGGGTCAGGGGCTTAAAATTATTTGGGTACAGGCCTGAGTAATATATTATATCAATGAAAGTCCTCACAAATATTGTGTGTGTGTGTGTGTGTGTTTATTGTAGCAAATTTGCACTCAGCTTTAGCTTTTCAGACACTTCAGTAATCGATATTGAAGTATTGATATATTCTGATTTCAGGACTGGCTGGAGTCCCCACATCTCCACCTCCGCCCCTGTCCCCTCCTGCTGTGCTCCCTTTATTCAACTCTTCATTCACGTCTGTAAATTCCACTTCTTCCTGCTCCGAGCTGCCGTCCTCTCTTTGTTTCCACTCCTTCAAGTGGGCCTCACACTCAGCAGCGCGGTGCTAAAAGCTCGAGTCTGTGAAGAGGAGCCTCTAAATAAAACAGTGACACAGTCGGTGTTTCATCATTCAGTGGTCAAATGGACCCACACTCTATGTAAAGCAGTCTCCTTGAATAACGTTAATTAGTGTACGTTGCATGAAAGCTTTAAATCCAAGCTTTAGCAGAAGCGCTCAGAATCAGTAATTTGATGATGGATGTATCCTGCAGAGATGTGGAGTCAAACGTTCGGGTGTTGAATTAAAAAAAAAAAAAAAAACTCCTTTCACATTTAAATGGTTGAAGTGACACATCTGTCCACAATTTCATCATTATGGATAGGCGGTTCAATCCATCATTGAAAATGTTACAAATTTTCCTCTGAAACCATTAGAGATGAAAGAAAATGAATGAATTCAGATGAATGCTGTTTTATCAACAGCATTTACCAAATTAGACAGCTGAAGAGTGAATGAAGCCCACTGGCCCTGTGCACCACGGACTCACACACACACACACACATACACATACACACGCACAAATACGCACACACATTCACCTATTCACTCATGCATCAACTGCAATCTTTTAATATTTTAGTTTTTAAGAGAGCATTATCATCATTAACTTATCATCTCACAGTGAAGCGCATTAAAAGATAACTTTCATTTAACTAAATTGACAAAACTCAGGATGTGTTGTTTATTCACATATTTAGACTATGTTGTTTTTTTGTTCTTTTTTGTCATTTTTGAGGCATGGCTGAGCACTAACATCAATCAATCAATCAATCGTTCAATCTATCTATCTATCTATTTATCAATAGGCTAGATTCAAATTTCCCATTGGAGTAGTGTATTATCTTTAATAAAGTTCATTTTACTCCCAGTTTTGTGTGGAACTTTAATAAGGTCTCATTTTATGGATTCGTTTTTGGATAGGTTTGAAGGATTTTGTTCTTACTTAAAAAAACCGAATCATTACTTTTGGTCTTTTTTTCTCAAAATAATAAGTTAAACTGTCAGAAAATTTAAAGAAAAATCTTTTCAGCTTTACTGACAGCCGCCTGCAACGATTGTATATCTGGCGCCCTCTAGGGGTGCTTAATGTTTATGCAAAAGTAAAAAGTTACTTGAAACAATATATTTATTATAATTTGATTTTAAAAAATAACAGACAACAAACAGCTTACTGTAATGAAGATATGTTGTTGTGTAAATTATGGAAGCATATTATATGTTTGAGAGCAGCAGAGGGAGCTCAACAGATTTATTCTGACTGGTCACATGTGTGATGGAGCGTTTCTATCGGGGAAAGATCTTTACAGCTTCAATGAGTGCACCAGTCGAGACTTCTGCAGTGTCATGGACAAACTCTCAAAGGTCAGGGACGTTTGATCAATGCGAAGGCACCGATAGGCTTTAATTCAACAAGATCTAAGAGAGCAATCAGCAATTTCTGAACCTTTAAATAATCACAACACAAAAACAAGTCAGAAAAGAACTCATCAATGAATCATTACAAGAAGATACGAAAGTTCAAGAGATCACGCGACCTCTGCTCGGCGCACAAGCAGCGAGCAAAATCAAACCCAGCCCGCTCCAGACCTCAGCATGTTGAGTTGGACTGAGTCAAAGGAGGAAGCAGCTCATTCACAGAATCTTTGTGTGTCCTCGGCGGAGAATAAGCGGCGTAATCCAATTAGAGCAGTTAAAAGAAACTGGGACGATGTGTAACAACATGAGGGATTAAAGGCCCATTGACCCCGGGGGAGACACGGCATGCCAGAGCTCCGGCCCTGACGCGATGAAGTCACCGCTGACGCAGATCCAGGTGACATGATGATGAAAATACAGATGTCCAACCCTGAAAAACTGCACCTGGAGACCCAACACCTCTGAGCTGAGAGCAATCTAGTAGTGACAGTCTAGACAACAAGCAACAGAAGCAACCCTTCTTGTCTTCCAATACTTACTTTTAAGGATGAATTCATTACCAACTTTATCTGCTGATCACAGATTCACCACCACTCATGTCTCCCTGTGATTTATCAGTTATTATACAAATATTTCTTTCCTTGTTAAGAATTTTAAGAGCCCTCATCTAAATATAACCTTATTTCTGATGCGTAAATTCTTAATGACCTGATAACAGAGAAGAATCACCAAACTGATTGTAAAAACTTTATTTAGACTGGACTGTGACGGGATCCATGACGTCCTCAGGCTGAAGGGACAGACTGTGTGTTGTCCATCCAGACTGGGAGGAGGTGCCAGAGCCTGGGATCACAGCAAGTTCTCCTGGCAGTGCTTTTGGGAGCGATTACAGCCCTGAATCAATGGAAAACCCCCCCCCCGCCAGACATCGACGTGCCCTGCATTTCCTTCACCTCACGAGCACCTTGTTCCTGTCAGATGAGACTGTGTCGGCCATTTCGGAGATAAACTGCTCCATTTATCCATGTCGTCTTTACACCGGAATCGGAATTATTAGAAGCAGCAGGATTGGGGCCCGATGATTGTTTTCTATTCTTATTCTATTCTATAATGAATGACATGAACTTCTCCAGGACTGCGTCTCAGCCGTTCTCACGCAGCAGTTGTTAAAGTTTGGAGAGATTCTAATTCCTAAACAAGTCGTCCATTGATTACGGAATGAGGGTGTGTTGAGATGATAGAATTAAAGTGGACGCTCTTTGGCACAAAGACATCCTCATCTTATCCATCTCGGTTCACCATTAATCCCATTGACGCGGTAGGAGACCAGGCCGCTCAGAGGGATTAGACAAGGAGCCCGAGGGTGTGTGTGTGTGTGTGTGTGTGTGTGTATGGGGGGGGGAGGTTATAAATGGAGGTGAAGGAAGGGATCAGTAACCAGACGGAAGCCAACAGCTCAGGACCAACCAGGCACTCTGTGAGAACGCGGAGAAGTGCACACCTCCCCGACGCGAGGCCGGCGAACCCCCCCCCTTCACCCGAGCGGAGTCCAGCCCAGCAGCATGAACGTGGAGACTGTGGTCCAGGCGGCGTCCGCCGGCGCGGACTTCGACAGGGAGTCGTTCCCCAGGAGGGTCCTGAGAGCAGCCCCCAGGGGGGCATCGTCTCATTTCGTCGGGAGCTCCATCATCATCCTGTCCTCGTTCGCCGTCTCCACTGTGGCAATGAACTGTGGGAAGAAGATCCAGGAGACCAAGAGAACGAACCCAATGTGATCGCGCAGGAGCAGAGATGGATACGCCTTTTTTTTTAAAAAGAAAAAGAAAAATGAAATACAGGCAAGTCAAAGTTAGTTTGGAGGGTTTTTTTTTTTACCCTGCTGTTTTGTAGCGTTGAGCCTGATCGTGATTGACGTGTTCCGATTTCTGTGTCCAATAGAAAAAAAGCCCGAGGACGCAGCAGAAGAGAAGACCGCCGTGACTTCAGATCAGCCCCCTCGATCAATAACATCAAACGAGCTTTTCTTTCCACCGGGAGAATTCAGTTAAAGTTGTGGCACGTATGCAGTGGGTCATCAGACTTCAACCGTTTTGCCTCACTGCAGCGCCTGGTCTCACAGAGCAGAGCTGAAACAACCCCCAGTACTCATGTGTGAGTCTGCTGCTGACAGCTCAGCTCTGCTTAGAAAGAGTATTTCTTTGTGAAACAGCAAAAAGTGTATTTAGAGCCAATGTCTTAACAGTGTCATTGAAAATCTGATTAACTTGAGTTTGGAGCCGACTCAACCGTTCTACTAGACAGACTGCGAATGTTTTGGGACAGAGGGTGGTTTAGTTTAGTGTAAACCCAAACTCTGTCTGGTTATTTTAGAGATTAGAATGAGACTTTGTTGAGAAATATTCAGACTATTACTGTGTGAAACGTTCCCGAAGGTTATTGCATTTCATCACATCGTCGATAGAGGGCAGCACAGGCATAAAATGATTCAACACCTTGCAACAAATTCTATTTTTATGTGTGATTATTTTAATAAAGTCCATTAAGAACACAGTTTTAGAGACTCTTTCTTATGTCTGAATATAAAAGATATACAAATGGAACATGTTAAGAGAGAAGACTGTTATAAATCCACAGCTTGTTTCTGTAAATATTAAGTCCATGAGTGTCTGTGAGAGACTCATCTGTGGGGGCATATCTGAATCATGGAGACTCCTCTTCTGATGTCTTCAGAGCGTGTCGAGGCTCTTCAGCCTCCTGTCGCTGAAGAATCGATGCGTCTGGGCGGGAGGGTTTTGGCCGCCCGCTCCCGCTGACGCACTGAAATAGGACAGCATGGACCTGTTGTTCTGTCGCTGCGCTGCCTTCTCCCCAGCTTCCTCGTCATCGTCGTCCCTGAGGACAGAGAAAACGGGACGGGTTTATCCTTCGTGTTGATTTGCACTGATGTCAAAGGATTTGTAGGCTCATGAAGCGTGGAACGGAAATCAAAGTGAACGCGGTTTTAAGACTTTAAGATCAACTCTTGCGGATGTTTGAGTTCAAACTCGTGCCGGTGGTCTCGGGGGGTCCCGCACGCAAATTACATACTCACATTTAGTCTTTTGCAAAATTGACATTACAGATGGTTGTTAAAATGCTTCATCCTGTAAAACAGCCAGTTCTGTGATGTAAACCTAAATAATAAACCTATTTAATGGAGTTAGATCAAATGCTTTACAGAGTAAAGTGATAACAGTGATAACAACTTCAGCCTCCATGAGCAGATTATCGTGCATGAGTCATGCAGAGTTAAAGTCAAAGAGTGTGCAGGCGGATTAGGGTTGTTGACCAGCTGCTGATGCTGTAACAGCCTGGTAATGTGCCAGAGAAACCTTTAGGATCATATTCATTACTCACAATTTAAAATTATATGCTGCGTTACCCGCAGGGATTATAAATGATGCTCGATACAAAAAATAAATTGGCCAGGTTAAAATTGAGGCGTTTTTAAAACTAGTAATCTTGTGTGGATGAATGAATTACCTACCAATGGACGGTGACCCCTTTGCTGTCCATTAGAGTTTGGGCGGTGCTCCAGCTAAATCGAACAAACTGGGGGTATCCAAACACAGGGTCCAGGTACCTGAGGAGCCAGGCTTTGGTTTTGGGGTCTGAAAAGACAGGAAGTAAAACATCAGGCTGCGAGTTAATTTCTTCATCATTCGTATCTCAATATTAACTGATTAGTTCTGTTGGCCAAAGTGAAGCCTTTTCTCAGTGGGTGTAATCTCCAGAAGGCAATCCTTACTCTCGTTAATTCAGGACCGGACTGTAACGCCCTCTACATTGGCCTCAGTCAACCTTCAATCTCATGTCTCCAAACAGTTTGTTTTAGAACTGATTTTGAACTTCTGGTGCTTTTTTTTTAATGCCATTAATGAACTGGCTCCCTCCAATTTATCTAAGTCTATAACCATCTGTACTCATGGCAGGGCCCTACGTTCTAACTTCTGCTACAACTCCCAAGAACCAGATGTAAACAGTGGGGTGTTTGTTCTTTTGCCTCCCAGACTGTGGAACAAACTGGCCCCGACATTGATACCTTCATAAATTAAAACCGAAGACCCAATTTTTTAGACTGGTATTCCACCCTGACTAGGGTAGTCTTGTGGGCTTTTTTTTTTTTAAGGTGCACCATTCTAGTTTTCAGCTCCATTTGATGTACTTCTGGAAGGCTTCTATTTATCCTACAGCCCTTGTTTGAATCTTTTCATACCGTTTTATATACAGTGGGACCTCTACTTACGAAATTAATTGGTTCCGGAAGTTGTTTCGTAACCTGAAAATTATGTAAGTAGAGACGCGTTTTCCATGTAAATGCCCTAATCTGTTCCAAGCCCCTAAAAATTTGGACATAATTTTTTTTATAAATCATAAAAATGCATCAAAACATGTAAAAAATACATGTTACAACTAGATTATCGCATAATAAATGTAGGAATTCGGTGCAAGGCTTCTCCTTTATTACAGGCTAATCTTACAATAGCCGTCATTACTAGCAATGAACGTTAATACTTGTGGTAACACCGCCATCTAATTAATACCATGCCGACCGTCCATGTATTATGGCCATATTCTTTGGCGAGATCAACCAAACGCATCCCTTTTTCATGCTTTTCTATTATTTCTTGCTTTGTTTGTATGGACAAAAAAAGTTCTCTTCTCCTTTTTCACTTTTCTCCATCACTTTCCTGATGGAGCGAAAAAAAAGTTAAACGAAGACGATGCTGGGATACACACACCTGTACATATTGACGTCCCTCCTAGCCAATGGGATGACAGGAAGTTGCTAAGTGATAGCCAATGGCAGCTACAAGCATACGTTTGTAAGTAGAGGTCCTACTGTATTGTTTTACAGCTTTGGTTGCAAAGCACTTATACCTCTTGTAGCTTGTGCTATATAAATAAATTTGAGTTTGAATATTAGTAATATGAGGTAATTTGTGGAATCATCACAGAAGATGTTGATACCGTTGGGGTATCCTGAGCCATAGTCTGTATCCACCTCACCCAGCTCCTCTGCAAACCTCCAGTGTTTAACAGCATGGTCTCTGGCCACCTGAACGGCACAAACAGATTCAACTGAGTTCATTTCATGCAAAGCTCCAGGGCTAAAGTAACGCAACTGTAATTAAAACCAACAGGCAAATGCTTAGGAAGTAATGTGAACATGTCATGATGGATTTTGGCCACTAACCTTGGCGCAGATGCTGGCTGCACTGACAATGGGGAACAAGGAGTCAGCCTTTGGCCTCACTGTTACATCGATGCCCGGGAAGATCTTTGAGAGTTTGTCCTCGTACTTATCTGCTGGTCCAACTGTGTCTACAAACACCTGCAAATCAGTAAGACAGTGTAAAAATAACAATTACTTTCTTGTTTTGAATGTACTTTAGAAAACAGGACAGTTCCAGCCTGAAACAGCTTATTATGTTAATATCTTTCAGTCAGTATATAATCAATGGAGAGCACTGTTTTTCAGTTTTGATAAATATATGTGTCAAAACAGATAAATCAACCCGTCTTAAACTTTCATTCAACTAAACACATAAGGTGCAAATACATGCATAACAACACAGACAGGATCTAAAAGGGTCATTAATGATGCTTCAGACACATAACTCAGTCAGATTGTGTACATGTCAGAATTCCTTCCACAAACCTCTTTGAGCTGAACTCCACTGTCCAAAGCATACTGAACCAGACCAATGGCTGTGTCGTGCGAGAGGGCATTCAAGTTGTACTTCGTCCTAACAAAAGCAGCCAGATTAATATGGCGGGAAGATCTACCGAACAAATCGGTGTGCGAAAGATTACATGAGATGGTTTAACAGTTTGTGTGGGATACCGCTGCAGCATGCTGGTTGAGATGGTATTCGGTGAGAGGACCTGCAGGGCCCAGCCGATATAACTCTTGGCTCCATCCAGTTTTTCAAAAAGAGCCTCTCTCTCTGCTTCAGTTAGAGTCTTTGAGTCTGAGAAGAGAGCAGCACGTTTGTTTAAAATAACTCACAACACCAATCATCGCCTGTGTGAGTCAAAGTTCACCTGCTACTTTCAAACCCTTCAGCTCCTCCTTTCTGGAAACTGGACAGAAACATATACCATATACCATGGGCCCTGGAATAAAGAACACGAACGTATTAATTGCATGCATGCCAGATGTCAAATGCATTCTAGCAGCCTTTATTTGAGGCAGACGTGTCTGAAGGTGTGTGAACAGCGGCCCCTACCCAGGACGGGGCCCCGGCCGGCCTCGTCGATGCCCAGGCAGCAGTCCTCCGTCCGGCAGATGTCCGGGATCCCAGAACCCAGCCGACAGCTCACCGAGTTGTCCGATTCGAACTGGCTGAGGTCCATGACGCAAGGCTGCAAAGAAAAGAGGCACAAATATTGACGACGTGAACGTCAGACGACGGACGCTGGTCTGAGGTTTATGTTGACAACGACGCTCGACACACACCCAGCTAATATGTTTAACTCTAGGCAATTAAATATGTGGGCAGTAATTCCGAATAGTAAAAAAACATATGTTAAGACGCGACTGTAAAGTCTTACATAATTGTCAGGAATCTGAAATTTTGTCGAAAATAAGAGCTGCGTATTTGGCGCCCCGGTAGTGACGTCACGGGCGTTCTTCTTCCTGGGTGAAACGGAGCAGACGCGTCAGCCGCGTTGTGCTACCCCCTGCCGGCGGCCGCTGTCGTTACCGCGCGTGTCCTCCAGCAGGCTGCGTTCAAACGTGCAGGAACAAGACTCTTTCTTTACGAAGTAAATAAATGTAACTCTCTTCAAACACGTATTATTTGGTAGAGCGTCTGCAAGATTTTCAGGTTATGTCAATGCTTTCTGACCGATGGTTGCTGTAAAACTGATTTTTTTTTAAATAATCTATCAATGCAAGTATAAGAAAAATGCAACATTTAGTGAAAATGCCAATCTTTGAATTTTAGATATGTCTAAATATTTCATAAATGTTGTTTTCCTTGGCCGCTTTGTTAACCAGTTTCTTCTTACATGAAATGTAAAATAATGATAAAAAAAAAAATCAGCATCGGAATGAATAAAAACTAAAAAGTCTGCAATAATTCTCACAGTCGAAAAAAAAGGAGGGAAAATGTCGAGAGCAGAGATGTTAGCTGCACACTTTTACTTTCCTGTCTAAGAATAACAGAAATTCAGGGGATTGAAAGATGTTTTAGGGCAAATAATTCATCACAATAAAAGAAGACACATTAAAATCTGATAAAATACCAGAGAGAGAGATAATCATCGGTTTAAAGAAAAAACTATAAATAATCCAGAAAGAAGGGAAACTTGGTGTTTCTGGAGAGTAAGACAAATTAGAATCATATAAAGTAAATAAAATAAAAGCGCAAAACACACACCCCAAAAAAAGTAAAACTTTCCTTCACACAAATAAAACATATGCCAAATGAATGGGCAGGGGCACATAATAAGAATGATTATTACATTTTCAAATGCAGCAATGAAAATTAAATGTTAAATATTGTAAACATAACACATTTGACTACTGTGTTATTTTTTTTCTTTCACTGATTTTTAAAACATAATTTCTCTGATTGCCCAAAGGCTGTCATTGGAAGCCCTGAAAGTTTTATTAAATTTCACTTTACCCCTGAATTTATTTTCTGGACTATTTTATGCAATTCATCATTATGCTTAGTTCTGGATCCCAAAACTGCATAGCTATGGGGGAGTCCTAATGTTGCAGTTGTGTCCTAGATGATATTTTTATCCACCTGGTCTTTATTTGCTCCATTTCCACTTGCTAATATTTATTTCTAATCTAGCACAAAACTCTCTGACCCTTTAGTATTAATTCTCAGAAAATTGCACTCTCATCACTGTCAATCTCTTATTTCAGAATACTATCTTTTCATAATGAAATAAATATTTTTTTTAATAATTATTATTTTGTGCGTGAGCAAACATCTTGCTTTGAGTTGAATTTTACAGCCAGAGTACAAATTGAAGTTGGGAGGGAGCCTCAGGTGGAGAGATGAGGGCGAGCATGAGGGAAAATCACGTACAAAAGTCCAAGTGTACATTGATTTGCTGAAAATGGCCTTGCCTCTGGCTCTTTACACCCCCCACCTCCCCACCCCAACTCCCTTTCTCGCTGAATGGATTTCTTTGTCTTTCGCAGTAAGACACAGTCCCCAACCGATTAAACGTGGGGAATTAGTAGTCAATTTTAGCTCACCGCACACACAAACACACTAAAGAGCTTACAGAGTGGTGGGGCGCTGATTGTGTTGTTATTACAGTTCACACGTCAGCAGCATGTTTTTCATTTATCTCTCTCAGCTGTCAGCTACTTCATGTCTCCTCATTGCTGCCAAGCAAAAAAAAAAAAAAAATTTAAAATAAAGCTCTCACACTTCATTTATTTATTTATTTTTTTTATAAATAAAATGATTTAATAGAAGACGACAATAATATTCAACATTATTTTTTCTGGTATGGAAGCGAAATACCCAAGTGAATGTATAGCAAACACTTTACAAAACTATCCGGAATTATACAAAAAAAAATGGAGGAAGCAGAGGTGTGACACACAATGCACTATTACTGACATAAAAATATCTACTCGGTGTAACTACTCGGTAAAAGGGTCAGTATAACATGTTAAAATATGCATCGCGTTAAAAAAAAAAAAAAAAAAAAAAAGGTGTAGCCAGTGTGTAGTAATGATAATTATTCACATTTCTGAGAGGAACAGAGGGATAGAAAACAAAAGTAAAGATAGCAAACATAGATATTTTTTTGGCCTACATGCAGTGCAGAACAGTCGTACATGTGATTCTAATCCTAAATAAGTAGGGCCCAGAGCCGGCCAATTATCTGAAGAGATTTGGTTGAGACTTATAGATTTTAACTTGGATAAATGAGATGTGAATCAGCAAAATGTTAGGCAGGTAGCAAGCCAAAAGGAGGACTTGAGCGGAGGCTTAATGCACTTTGAATTTACCATCAGCGTATTGTAACAGAGTAAATTTTCTCCGATGCTTGTTGGCACAAAATGAACAGAGTTGAGGTAAGTGTCGAAGACTTAGCAGTGAGCTGAATTACGTCTTAAAGATCTCTCTTTCCCTCTCTTTTTCCTATTTATTTCCCATTAAAGGCTGAATACTTCAGTTCAGTGAAAACAGTGAAGAGACATAATTACAGAGTGTGCTATCTACAAGGATCAACAGGTCGTGGCTATCCTTTTCTGGCCATGAATACACAACCCCAGAAAACAAACACGCTTTTCCCAAAGCAGTGGTGAAGGCGCATGAGTGTAATATGAAACCAGTCACAATAAAGTTACACCCTATATATATATGATATCAACAGTGACAAGAGACATATAAAATAAAACATCCAAAAAAAAAAAAATCTGCTTTAGTTTGGTTAATAAAATCAGATCTCGCCAGTGTAACTCTGACATCTGTAGGTCAAATTGTCAATGAAACGCTCATTCTCTCACTCTGACGCACACACACACACACACACACACACACACACACGTACAGAGTATATTACAACTTTATGATGGCACACAAGTGTTAAAGTTTTTGTCTCCTTTCTGATTGGCTCTCGACCGATCCTTCATTTTCTAAACTACGTAAGGCCTTGGTGGATATATTTTACATTACGTTGGCTAAGAAACACCCTATGATAATATGTATTTGGCACACACACACACCCACACGCACACACACAGGCAAACATATTTCCCATAATTCCCTCTGCTCAGTTGGTCTTCCTCAAGGTCTTGTAAGTGTGGTGTAAACAGGCTGCTCCCAGTGTGTGGGGCTGTGAGAGGGGCCCACGGTGGAGGGGTCTCCTATGGTAGTGTACAGGGGCCTCTGTGTAGGGCCCATGTAGGAGAAGGCTGAGTAAAGACCTGGGGCCTGGCTGGAGTGGGCATAGTATGCTCCGGGGGCCTGATGGTCTCCATAATCAAACTGAGCCCTGGAGGCCAGCGAGGGGAACGCAGAGCCGTAGTGGGGGAGGCTGAGGGGGGTGTAGGTGACGTGGGTGCCTGAGGAGGGAGAGGACGAGGCCTCGGCGTAGTGGCTGCCAGACGCCGACTCGCTCTTGATCTGCGCCTTGGAGGGGTCGCTGGAAGACGGGGAGGCCTGGGGCTGCTGCTGCTTAGAGAGCCAGGCGGAGTGACCGCTGGCGGCGGCCAGGGCGTAGGCGTAGGACGAGGTGGAGGAGCCCGCCGCCGAGGCCACGGTGGCGCTCTGCGGGTGGCCGTTCGGCGGGAGGTACTGGTCGAACTCGTTCACGTCAAACGGCTCGATGTTGGACATCACCTCGTGGCTGATCTCGCCGATGTCCATGGCGCCGAAGTCGATGTGGGGTTTGGCGTTCGACGACGACGGCCCGCTCGATGTCCCGTCGGCGCCGACCCCGAGGGCGCCCCTGGACCCTCCGGAACCCCCGGCCGCTACCGCCGCACCGTCCCTCTTGGGGTCGGACAGCTTCCCGGACTGGAGCTCGGTCTTCGGGGTGGTGGGGGGCGTAGGTGGACTGTGACCCTGGCCTGGAAGAGAAGCGGGGACACGGTCAGATCCGACCCCATCATCTTAGATCCCATTACAGGGGTCATTTGCGGGGTGCCCGGAGGTGAAGGTGTCAGAAGAGGAGGAGGAACTGGACCTGTGAGCCACCTACCAGCAGGATGGTGGTGGTGATGGTGGTGGTGGTGGTGGTGCAGGTCATCCAGAGGAGAGCCAGCCCCGCCGTTGTGCTCCAGGTGCAGGGTTTTGTAGTGGGACTGGGAGTGGCTGGCTTCTCCTTCCCCCTGACCGTCGGACTCGCTCGCGGGCATTAGTTTGCCGTTCTTGCGTCTCCGGGGCTGGTACTTGTAGTCCGGGTAGTCCTTTTTATGCTGCTTCCTCAGCCTTTCCGCCTCCTCGATGAATGGCCTCTTGTCAGTCTCGTTTAATAACCTGTGGAGAGGAAAAACGAGACCGAGTTTAGCCCCCGTGAGTGTTAGTGTAAAGGTGTTTATTTTACGCATGTAAAAACTGGATATAGCTTGCTGCTGCTTTCCGTGCGTAATGGTTAACGCGTCGTTAAGTAACGTCAAGTAGATGTCATTTTCTAAAAAAAAAACCCCAAAACGATTACATTTAGCATTCGAATTTGCCCAACGTTGCATATTACAGGCTAAACCTAAATCCCTAACTCAAAGCGAAAAGCAGCGCGCACGGTGGTATCCCGCAGGGACAGTGGCTCATACAGACCTCCACAGTTTGCCCAGCGTCTTGCTGAGCTCCGCGTTGTGCAGGTGCGGATACTGGTCGGCGAGTTTCCTCCTGGCCGCTTGCGCCCACACCATGAAGGCGTTCATCGGCCTCTTCACATGCGGCTTCGCTTTGTTTCCGTTGTTTACGCGCACCGGCATCGGCACCAATGTCCAGTCATACCCGTCCAGAACCTGGCTGACCGCCTCTCGGATCCCGATCGGGAAGCGATCGTCCTCTTCCTCTGATTTGGCTCCGGCTCTGCCTCCATCGTCCCCGCTTCCATCCCCGACGCACAGCGCGCTCAGCTGCTGCGGCGTGACGTTCAGAGGCGAGCCCTGGCTGGGTGGCCCCCCGGGCTGACTGGGTGACAGGGAGTGACCATCATCTGACCCTCCGGGGCTCATTTCCGCCTCAGACAGGCTGTGTTCCTCACCCGACATGGCTCTTTTTTTTTTTTTTTTTTTTTTTTTTTTAAATTAGAAACTAGTCAACAAATTGACACGAGCTTCAACTCTCGACTTTCTGTCGCAGTCCAATTTGCGATCTCGGAAAAGTTTCGATGCGGTAACAATTCTGGGACGATTCTTCGACGATCCCAGTTATTGCTGCTTCTTCTCCGAGAAAAACATCGTGCCGAGGGAAAAAGGCGTCCAAGTCCTGGAAATCGTTTCAGCAAAAGCTGTTTATCTAAAACCACAGCGATTATAAGGTTAAGTTTTAGCATTATGCAGCTCACACAATGATGCATTTATTATGTATTAAGATATGGTCCTAGGACTAGCTAACACAACAACAACAATAGTAGTAGTAGTAGTAATAATAATAATAATAATAATAATAATAATAATAATAATAATAATAATAATAATATACGTTTATATTATTATCTTATTACGTCTTTCAGCGATTCGCATGCACTTAATTTGTTACTTTCGTTCTGAAAAATGTACTTTTAATTTATTAAAAATTACATAACTTACCAGTTTAGACGTCTACTGGTCCAACATGGGAGTGCGTGTTGCTGACTGTAGAGCCGATGAATGGTTGCTCTGTGTGGCAACACCGGAGCTTAAAGAGCGCCTTGTGAGAAGGACTGGGAGGAAAAAAAAGTGATTGAAAGTGGAAAACATTCCCAGAAAGGCAGCATTCCAGCACAGTGGCGGCCACACCCCTCGGCTCCCAGCCGCTCTCCCATTGGCTCTCCAATTACGTCGCCGCTTCCGATTGGCCGAGGGCAGCACACTCCGTTAATGTCGGTCTGTCCGTCACTGCAACATTTTCGACAGAGAAGAGGTGAGATTTTACATCGGAGAGGCTTAAATGACTCGACAGTGCGTCCATTTAGAGGCAGGAGAAGGCCAGCTTTGTTGGTCGTGTTGACATGTTATATCAAACAAATAAACAATCATCAGCAGAGTTATTGCCTCCTGCGGTCACAGTAAAAGAAGTTCGAATTGTGCAGTTCAGCTGGGAATCACTCTGACTGGAAAAGATATGAACTTTGCAATTTTTCTCAATGGTGAAAAACGATTTTTGTAATGACAACACAAATAAAACTAAAATCATCAACTAGCAAGTCTGTTTTTTGTGTCAGTTCATTGTAAATAAATCAAAACTCAAAACCCGCGGCAATTTAATCGGCGACGATTTAAAGAAAAAATATAATAAAGACAAAATCTTGTCCTGCTGTAAACTTGGAATAGAATTCCACATTTAGGGGTCTAGACTGTCACCCAACAGGATTCTATGCAGGCCACGCTTTATTTCTCATTCTGGGTGTGGAAGATAAGTCAGATCATAAATGCAAATGAAACTGACAAAGACGGGCCCACAGTCAAGCCAGTATCGGTCTCTTAAGTAAAATCTGCGATACAGCCTGCAAAAGTGAAAAATAGATATATGAAAATGTCTTCATAGTGGAAAAATGAGCTATGTTTACGTGAACAACAAGTGGACGGACAAGAAAAATGATGGAATCGCCATGCGTAAAGGTGTCATCCTCCACAGCGCACAAAATGCCTGGTTTCAAAATATTCTTAACTTTGGCTTATTTTAAAAACACTGCAAAGTACGAAATGAATTCGTTTTAAAAGTACTGGAATTCATTTCCCTCAAGGACACAAACCGTCTCATAATGATGTTCTGAAATATCTAAACGAATTCCCGACAGTCAAGGTAAGAACATCCAGAGACAGAACGAAGCAGGTCACTGCTTCATACCTGTAATGGACTCAAAAAGAAACATATCTACACAGACCCGTCAACCCCCGAATTAGTAGAAATTAATCAAAATCAAAAGGACATTGCAAATACAATTATTATTATTTTTTGGTGCGTAAAAGAGACCGTGGGCTTATTTAGGCCATGGTTTACGGTCTGATAGGAACGATGAGGATTGACCAAGACGCACGCGCGCGCGCACACACACACACACACGCACACACACGCACACAAAATGAATGCAACAATAACCCCTGTGTGTCCGTTGCCTCTCATGTTGGGCTCGACTCTCCCTCTCTCTCTCCCCTCTCTCTTTGCTCTCTTTGTCTTCATCTCAGGTGAATTGCGACCATGTGATCAAACGCCCAAGCCTCTGTCCATTAACCCTCGTAAACGAAAAAAATGGGGAACAAAAAGCAGTTTTGTGCCGCAAACATAGAAAAAAAATGATAACAGAGAGCGATGTGTGCGTCTTTCTCCCCTTATGTCCTGGCATAGACAGTAGTCGCGCACACATAGAAAATAGACTGCAGCAGACAGGACACATGGAGCTCTCTGGTTCGGCTGCGACACTTTCCTGACTTCATTCGCCCGGTAGAAGCTGGATTTAGGCCTTGGAGGAACTGATGGGGGGGTGGTGGTGATGAGCTGCTGACAGTGGGGGTGGGAGGGGGACACCTGCACGCTGCACCCCAGTGATCAGCCAGCGCGCTGGAAACTTGCATGAGGCCTCCGAGGCTTGTGAAGTGAGTGCTTCCGTCTGTAACGTAAGCTGCTGTTGGTGCGATGTTATTTGCGTGTGTGTGTGTGTGTGTGTGTGTGTGTGTGTGTGTGTGTCTGTGTGTGTGAGAGTGTGGAAAGTGTTTGGAAATGTGCGCGTCGTTTCTGGGGATGCGGTCGCTGCTGCGGTGATGTGAGGGCGCAGCTGGAGGTTAAACAGGCCCCCAGGGAGACACTGTTAGTCCTTACAGGAATAATCCGTCAGAACTGACCAACTGTGTTGACAATATTGCATTTAATACGACATCGGAATGAATGAAAGATCATTCTTAACCCATAACCCGTTAAAGAATGTGCCTTATATTGATGATGATGATGCTGATGCTGATAATGAGTCTGATGAACGATAGTGGTGACTTGTATTCTTATTTTTCTTATTATTATTATTGTTATTCCATGTAATACTTTATTTCTGTGATGTTCGGTGACCAAAAAAAATCCCTCCCAGGTTAAGTTATGTGGTAAAATAATGTTTTCTCGTTCCTCGCCTCTCTCTTTCTCTCTGTCTCTTTTTAAAGAAAGTGGTATGCGTGGGAATGCGTGAATTGAAACGACCTTGTGGGAAAAATATTTTCTTCTGGAAAAAAATCTGCGATTTGCTGCACTTATTTGCATTCAATAATAGCAACCTTCGCGACTGTTTTCCCTATTGAAGTTTAGTACGCTCGCATTGTCAACTAAAATATCAATAGTTTAACCATCTTCTTACTCTTTTTACTCTTTACTATCTAGCGTTGTGGCGTTTCTACACATGGTTCCACCTGAGCACCCCAAATGGTGGAAAAATAACTTTTATTAAAAAATATAAAAAAAATACACACAAAATACACACACACACACATATATATATAAATATATATATATATATATATATATATATATACACACACACGCGCGCGTGCGCGCACACACAACACACACAAACACGTAACGAACGAACTAATGGGGGCTTTGTAACTGTCAGGCCTCACTACGCAAAACGCAATATGGGCGATAGGGAGATAATTTATAATTTATCCTTGTTTAATCACTTGTTTCTAATTTGCCTGGAGCTGTTTTTCACATGGAGTTCACACAGAAAATGGACTGAACTTTAGTCTAAATTAAGATGCATGCCTCACACTTTCAGTCAAATCTTCTATCTAATATGTGACAAAATGCCTCCCTACCGAAGTAACAATTCAGATTATTTGTCTCATGCATTTCTAAACAGAAAGAACTTCTTTTCTGCTTTTATACACTTCGCCATACTCCAAACTGGAGCATTCTGGCAAAATTTAAAACAGGATTCTGCACCACTCATTTGAGGTGGAATGCTTGAATATTAAAATATTTGAAATAACAATCATTACCACGATTATGAATTTTTGTTGAAGTTGCTAACTTAAGTGTGAAATGTTGGGGCAGCCATCGTCTTTAAATGTGCTTTAGTTTAAAAGGTTTTGAAAGTTTTTATTTTTTTATGATCAATATAAAAATAATCATAATAACAGATGATTCTCAATATAGAAAAAAAAAATCATTGCAGAAAAGATATGGATCTTAATTTTCCACCTGACACTCGGATGTTATATTTGTTCTTTTGGGAGGATTTGATTCAAATGTTTCATAAAAGAGTCTCGTAAACCTGCAATGCATTTCTCGATGATTCAGACATGTCCTGTGAAACGATCATGGGCCTCGGGGAAGCAGAAATTTGTTAGAAAATAGAGCTCACATGGTCCCATCAGTCCCTGTAACCTGCCATGTGACTGCAGTAATGGGTCTCTCCATGGCTGCCTAGACCACTGGGTCACAAGAGCCTGTTTCCTGCGACTCCCGGGGGAGAAGATTCATGAGAGGAGAATGTCTCATGATCAGCGGAGAGTTCAAAGGTCACGATCTGGGAAGGGGGGGGTCAAAAAGTCAGCCTTCAGGTGCACGCCGCATCATGGATGCTTCATGCGTGACCAGCGCAGACAGCTGACTGAAGGTCGGTCAATGTATTTATGAAGAATATTTTTGGTTGTGGGTGTTTGTTGGGGTGGGGTGGTGGGGGGGGGGGGGTGTTTGTGGGAAGATAGAGGAAGGCTTTGGCATTAGTGTTTGAGAAACGCCCAGGGGAAATTCCTGAAATGTGACGATGGAGAGAAAAAGTCAGAGAGAGGAAGAAAACAGACATGCAGAGAGAGTCCGAGAGCGATACAGATCAGGAAAGCATGCACAGCAGTCAAATATTAATGTGCTGGGTCACATTCTGAATTAAACTGACGCATAATTAGAGGAAAGCATTCATTCCCCGGTCAATGGGAACATTGGGACTGAAGAGATTGGCGTCACTTGTTCCAAATGATGACGAACTTTGCAAAAAAAGCATCAGATGCGTCACATCAGAGGGGTGCAGAAACGCATTCTCTCCTCTCTGGCTTCAAGGTTCACCCCAGAGCGCTTCAGCCGGACCGAAAATGTCATATTGAAACAAGTTCGCTGCTGGATAGAAGGGCTTGTCTCTCGCTCTGGGCTTCTCCTGCATGTTCTCGACTTGTGATAAGCACAGAACTTATCCTGTAAATGTCATCTTCGCTGGGAGGGTTGTGTGAAAAAAAAAAAAAAAAAAAAAAAACAGCGGCCGTTCACTGCCTCTGCACAGGGGGACTTCCAGCTCTGTAGACAGCCTATCAATAAAACTCATGTGACTCCATCATTTACACTCGGACTTTCGCACCGCGACGTACGTCTCGTTAATTCTCGTCCAATGGGCTTCGAGGCAAGAAAGGCAACATTGTTGCGCATCAGTTCTACCCCGTAAACATCCGTTTTATGTATCAAACATGGAAAGAGGGGCAAAAAAGCAAACACTTCCGCGTTGAAAGCGATGCAGCGATGGAGATTTTTGGAGGGGGGTGAAGGGGTGGAGGCAGGAGGTGTCAGCTGGGCCTGCAGGTGGTTTCTGGGTGCATCGTTTGATTTATCCGCTGCGCGGCTTCACTGCTGCGTTCGTGGGGAGGGATAAAAAAAAAAAAAAAAAAGATTCCCTATCTGACCTCTGCCACTCCTCTCCTTCGGCCCATTTTTGCCCAGTAAATTAGCGCAGCTGCACGACACTTAAATGTGTGCCCCTCTTTTCTCTCTGGGAGCGTACGAGACTGAGCATGAATCCTCTCTTTGTGCTCTTTCTGCAAGGGTGACCCCCCCCCACACACACACACACACACACGACCCCCCCCCACCCCCCCATCACCACCACCCACCCCCCCCCCCGATAGTTTCTTGCCTTCTCCGTCTCTTTTATTCGGGAGAGAGGGGGGCTTCAGTTGCGAAAAGGGAGTCAGTGGCGCTGGCAAGGCGGTGGTAGTGATGGTGGCGGTGGCAGAGAAGGGGAAGGGGGGTTGGGGGTTGGGGGGGGGGGGGTGTGGTGCTGGGTTGGGGTATCTTGTTGGACCACATTCCTGTGCAGCTGTGGAAGCTGGTGCAAGCCGGGGGAGGGAGGGGAGGGACGGGGGGGGCACCGGGGGGGCAGCGGGATCATCATTGCATTGCAGGGCATCATGAATGGCCTATTGTTCGCCGGCCCGCTGTGTCCGCATCTCTTCTTTACTCCCTCAGAGCGAAATGGAGGCCGAGGCAGGGTCCGCGCAACGGGGAGGAGGCGAAGACGGTAGACGGGCGACGTGTCTGGACTTCAGACCCCCCCCCTTCATCCCAGAGATGCAGCTGGGCGAAAGGTGCGAGCCGTGCCCCCCGAGAAAAGCGTCAGGCGCGGGATGCTTGGCGCTGGTGCCTCTGAGTCAGAGGCGGGAGGATGTGCAAGCCGCGGTGATAATGAAGATGGGGATGATGGTGACGCTCACAATGGCGCCATTCATGTCCTGATGTGTTTTGCTCTCCGGTCATAGTCATGCATGTGTGTCTGTGTGTGTGTGTGTGTAGACTGCACTAGTGCAGCGACCGACTCAGCACTTGCCAATATCAAGAATTCTAAGATTCAGTTGACAAATATGATAATTACGGTCAATTGAATTTGACTGTTGCAGCAGCTTCATAGGTCATCCTTTTCTCCTCCAAGTAAATATTCGATAGCGTTTAAAAAAGAGTTTCACAACACAACAAATTTATCATCTTCATCAGAAACCTGTGTGTGTGTGGGGGGGGCATGGATTGACATAAAAAGGCAATTAAAAAAACCCTGCAGTTTGCTTTTTTTCAGATGCTGGAATCCAATGTTGCACAGTGTTTTCCTTTAATTATTGAATTATTATTCTTATCTCATAGTTGCCAACTCCTCATTCTGCTCCTTGTCAAAGTCTTGGCAGAAAATATCAGCAAATCTCTGCTGTTAATGTTGTTTTTTTGTGGGGGGGGGCTTAATTCATTTATTTTTTTGTTTCGCTTTACACTGCATTTCTCACTCTAATGTAGAATTCATACAGCCTGCCTATGTAATTCCCCTTCCCTCTCTTCTTGTGACGCTGTGGAATAAAGTTACGTGATTATGAGAAATAATGAGCTCTTGGGGCTTTTATGCTTTAAATAACAGCTCCGATGCACAAGAGAATCTCTTCGCCGGACATTGGAAGCAGTGGCAGAGAGAAAGCAGCACAGACTTCCCTATCATGAGTTCTTCTGAGAACATTTAATTAGCCTGCGTGAACGAAAGAGAAAGACAGAAAGGGCCCGAGGGGTCTGAGGAAAAGATGTTTACGTGAAAGAGTCTGTTGTCAGGAGAGAGACCGAGTTTAAAGGCGACTCGCCAGAAAGATGGATGAGATATTTGTGGGCGAACAGTGAGAAATATGATTTCCTGACATTCCACGCCTCTCTTGTTTCGTTCCATTATTACTTTTTTAAACCTAATTATTCTGTTAGGTGACGAGGAAGCTGCCCAGTCTGCGAGATTTGCTGCCACAAAGCCCAAATAGACAATCTGTTGTAGTGAGGGGTCGAGAGGAGCACAGACGCACAAACAGCCCGTGGAAAGAATGCAATAATCTGATTAAAAGTGAGGGCAATTCATTTGGCTCGGTAGGTTGTTCACGCAAGGCCAGCAAATACGAAATTTGAAAAATCAACGTCAGGTGCTGCTGTGCAACTAAGTGGGCCGCTTGAGTACGGTGGCCCTGAAGTGTAAAAACTGCAACAGCAAAAGACCAAAAAAAAAAAAAACAAAAAAACCCCACAGCGCAGCAGAAAGTGCTTCGACGGCTCGGGTCGGGTTTGGTTTGCGATTGGCTGAAACAATGTCAGTCAAGGAGGTTTCACTGACCGGAACCCATGTGAAAATGGGCTGTTTGAGTTCAGTGTGACCAGCACATGGTCGGAAACTGAAGCTGCCTCCAGGTGTAGAGGGGCGGGATACGTGCACCCTTCACCACGGCCTTAAAAAGACAGCAGCAAAAGGGGTAAAACACGCACAGAACAACTTTTCTACCGAATCCTCAAATAGTGATAAAGATCACTTTCCCAAAAAGGAAATAAAACCTCTGTAATTAAAGGTAGAGTTTGCAATAAAACAAACACTTTTGTCATGTCAAGAGTCAAGAGTGTTTATTGTCAGTTTCCCTTACAGTGAAATTCTATAACAACAAATTCATGTTTGTTAAAACTGTCACCATGAGCTGACATGAATAAAATGATCTGTGAGAAAATCAGCTCCGTCTGATGCCTCTAATTTGATTTGTAATAAACCACCACGCCCGAGGAAAAACAACCAATCAGAGGTGGGAGGCGTGACCGAAGAGGTGTCAGTCATTTCTCCTGCACTCAGCGGGCACAAGTAACCATTTTTTCCTCCTCCTGGGAACTCTAAACAGCAAAACAAGGATAGGAAAGGATAAAAATTCACTGGACACTGCCTCTACTAAAAAAATTGGAGTGTTGATATTTATAGCTTTTATCGAAAATAGCTTAATAATTGGCTATATCAATCAAATGCAACGTAAATGCTAACTTTATGGCTATAATGCCTCAACTTAGTTAACTAATTATATTCATTATAAGATCTGTTTTGTTATTTTGTTTGTTTTTTTACTGGTGAACGACATATGACTAAGTCAGAGAACTACTTGCTGCTACAGTAGTAGATGACCACAGTGTATCTAGAAGCCAGGTAGTGCTTGTGCACGTAAGTGAGGGGCATGGCTTTGGTCAGATGTGCGAGGGGAGGGAGGGGTTAGTGATGCCAGGCTTTGTTCACACCTGCTGGCAGTTTTAAAATCGCAAGCTGCACCTTTAAAGCAAGAAACATAATTGAAACCTCCATTAGTGCTTAAAAAAAGTGAATTTCTGTGGTGCTTTGCGCATAAGGACAGAGTTGTGTGATTATCCTAAAATCACTATGGCGACTGTACTCAGGCCTGGGGACCGTCCCTCACTCCACTGATTTTAATACAGGCTTAATAAGAAGCAGAAGTTAATTCCTATCACTTTCAGTCCTATTGGAGAATCCTAAAATTCTAAATAGTTCTGGTACTCAGGAGAATGATGAATTAAATAAACAATCAATGTATTAGCTTTCACAGTAATGTTGCTCAAGTGTATTTATGGACGCGAACACCGTGTCAAGGACGACAGTATGTATCACCTCACATACGTTTGACCAAATTTCAGTGTTTAATGTTCCTGACTAATTCAGATGAAATAAAGGTTTGCTACTATGAGTGTCATGCATGTTCCTTTAGGCTCTCATGTAATGTCAGTCTGTACAATTTACAATAATCTATGGCCAGAAATCAGAGGAGAGATGTTAACAGGTTTTGAAGGAGCCTCTCATTGAATATTGTGCTGAATCGAATTACTTAATTCGCACACACGTCACGTTATCTTGGTATCATGTGTGTTCAAGACTACAGGCAGTAGGTTCCATTAATAGGGAACATGTTTTGCTGAACCCTGACTTGATGGTACCGAGGTGATGAGCAATGTTTCGGTTTCCTCCAAACAGGAGGCCAAAAACTTCAGCTTTGGGTTCAGAGAAACTCCAGTAAGGCTTTCAGGCTGAGGAGAGGCTTCCATCTGGCCACTGGCCACATAAAGCCCAGACTTCATTGACGGCTGACCTTTCTGGAACGTTCTCACATCTGAACACAGGAGCTCTGGAGCTCAGCCAGATCAACCCCTGGGTTCCTGGTCACGTCTGTCACCGTGACTGTCCTCCACAGACTGCTCAGTTTGGTTGGATGATCAACTCTGGGAGGAGTCTTGGTTTTCAGAACCATGGAGACAACTGTGCTCTTGGGAACTTTGGTGATGGAGGACATTTTTGTAGCATTCAACTTCCCCACTGTGTATCCGATATTAGTCAGCTTTGAGGCCTGATATAAACAGGTGTGTTTCTTTTAGTGGATTTTACTGGACTGGATTCTAATCAAATCCATCCATTTTTTTACGGCTTGTCCCTTACAGCAGGGATCTTTGTTCCAGTCCTGTGAGGGGTTGGATCCCGTCCTTATAGATAATTATTTGTCATAAATTATACTTCAAATATCCAATAGATTGTATTAGCGATATGCATTGAATTGAGGTCCAGCCATTAATCAAATCCTCTAAAAGAGGGGTCCTCATTCCTGTCCTACTAGGGACGTGATCCACCAGGTTTTCTTTCCTACTAGGTAGACAACTTCTTTCAAATGGGATGTCTACCTGGTAGGAAAGAAAACCTGCTGGAGAGAGGCTCTCGTAGGACTGGATTGAGGAACCCTGATTTATGAGGTCATTGGGGGGGAATAATCTACACAACCTGCCTCTAGGTGAGAGGTGGAGTAGACGCTGGACAAGTTGCCAGCTCACCACAGGGCCACCATTCAGAGACTGAAAGATCATTCACTCACATTCACACCTAAGGTCAAATCACCAATTCACCCGTCTGCCAAATGCATGTTTTCTGACTGTGGGAGGAAGCAGCAGAGCCCAGACAGGCACGGGGGAGAACAAGTTAACTCCGTACCCCCCCAGGGAATTTGAACCCGGAACCTTTCTGCTGTGAGGCCACAGTGTCAATCATTGCCTCACTGTGTCACCCTGTCACAGCATCTAAATGCTTTTCAGTTTTTGTTTTTTTTTTGTGTAATGAAATAAGTAAAAATATTTTTCAGACATTTCTGAAATTCCCTTTCTGGTTCTGGAGTATCGAATGTAGATCGCTGAGAATATTAGATTTTTCTGTCTTCTAGTAGGTCACAAAATGGAAAAAAATGTTCTGAAAGCGGCTTCAGCTGCTGTATTCTAACATTCCACACAAGGCTGGACTCTTTTGCATTGTTTAGGGATGATAGAAATGGGGGGTCACCACCGTGCTTGTTGTACCAGTGAGTCATTGATATTTTATTAAGACAAAATCTGTAAACCAGGAGTTCATTTTTGAGGTGTGTGTGTGTGTGTGTGTGTGTGTGTGTGTGTGTGTGTGGAGGGGGGGGGTGCAAAAAATAAAACACTGCAGACAGGAGACAGACAGAAGTATCCAGAAGATGTTTGCCCTGTGGTGTTTCCCAGCCTGGTTCAGTCAAGCCTCCTCTGCAGATCTAAGCTGTGGTGAGCAGCACACAATGCTCCTCTGTCCCAACGGGCTACATCACAGCTCCACACCACACAACAGCTCATTATGGAGCCAAAACTCCCCCGGCCACAGCTCCCAGTGCCTAAATACTGTCCCCTGCTGAGCACCCACACACTGTCACCGGCTCTGGTCGCACAGCCCGAGGGCACAAACAGCTAGTGAGGCCAGAGAGGGCACTGACTTATACAGGGTGTCACGCACATAAAAGCACACGCACACACTCACAGACTTAACCTACATGAGGATGAGCACACACCATCCTATTAGAGCCAGCCCCCAGTCGGTCATTATCGAGCCACAGAGGTCGCACAGCTGCTCTAACAGGAGGTGTGATGGGCTGCTTAATGAACTAAAATCAGAAAACTGATGCGGAGAGACGAATGGAGTGGCAGCAGAGAGAGAGGTAACGGCGAGGAGGGGCCAGCTGGAATCAAAGATCAGTTGATTAGATTACAGGAGAGATGGTGGGAGTTTCCCACCGGCTGTTGTGCATTATCCGAGATGGATGCAAGATTGGTGAAGGACAAGTGAGCGTTTGAAGATGGAAGCCTCACTAATATAATTGACTAAAATAGTGGTGAAATATTTTTGAGTAAAACGTACAGTTACACGATGGCTTCTATTTGGGCTCCTTCACATAAAGTAGTACTGTTAAACTCCTTGAAAAAGTTGTTGAAAACTTTGGAAACATGCTTTTCTTTTATCACTTACCTGTGAGGAAATTGGAAGAGACGACGACAATTTCAAACCCTGAAGAAATGTTGTCTCATCATCATCTGTAAATTTGGTTGAGAGGTATACAGTAGCCTAAAAACTCAACAAGGTTTATTAAGGTCAGCACAAAAGACCAAGAGAGGCCAAATGTCACAGAGCTGATAATAATTTTGTATCTTAACTAAAATAAACGCATGGGTATAAAATGATATGACAAATAAAATAAAAATAACAAACGTTGTATCAGTGTCGCTATTTAACCACACGGGGGCACTTGTCCAACAGAAAAGGTACAGGAGATTATATGTGCTACATAATAATAATAAAAAAAAAACATAAAGAAATTAATAAAAAATAATACAATGAATAGTAATGTTCTCCTTGCCAACTGAGCAGATTCTTCATCTTTTGGCATGTTCAATAATGGTAATATTTTTAGGCTGTGTTAATTTCAAGAAACACAGAAACTACAGAATTTGATTCAAAACCATTTCTATACAATAATAACATGTTTGCTTAACAATAGTGTACATGAGAGCCACCTAACAACAAATATGTGGTGGAAGCATTTGAACCTAGAATTCTTCTTCAGTGTTTATTATTTTATCATCATTCTTAATCTGCCACTATTTATTCCTGTATTTTTTGAGTCTTTTATGATATTAAATGTGTTTATGTACTTCTGCTATCTGGCTATTTCTTGATTTATTATTATATAATAACAATATATAATAACATGAAATATATTTTATTATATATGCAATATGTCATTTATAATATTTTATTATTTTTTTATTTATAAGAGTAAAAAAATAAACATACTGTATCTCTAAGGAGTTGTTTGTTTCTTGTTTTCTGGGTCACTCTTTTTTCTTAGGAACAACTCAGGACCTGTATTTATCAACCTAAATGGCTAATTTATTTGAAATCACCATTTGAAAATAAATCTGAAATGGCCTGAAGCTTCCTAAAAAGTCCCAAAAAGCACAAAAAGTATTTGCGATTGTCACTTTATTAGCATACGTCCAGCCATGTGTAAAAAAAAAAAAAAAAACGAAACACAGAAAGCAGAGCAGAATATGTTTGTTCAACACTTATTAAGAAAGTAATGCTTCCACCCTTCAGGTGACATCTTGCTATTTTATTTCAATCTATGTGCTCTTAACAAAACATTTCCATCTGGAACATGATGAACACGAATGGGGGGCGAAACATGTGACAGCATGATAATGTGGGAACAAAGTGCTTGGCTTGGTTTGCTCCAGGTTTCCTGACAAATTAACACTGCATGAGTCCTAATTTGAGCTAAATTGTAACAGGATACTATTTTCTCTTTGTGCTTTCCTGTGTACAATTATTGTTTGTTCCTTATCCAAGTTTAGTTTTAGCTTGGATTGCAGTGACTGGCTGACATTGGTTGATTACCACAAAAAGAAAAAGCACAATACCACAAACTGTAGAAAATTGTATTGGCTCAGATCAAATCTGATAGCAAGCTGCATTTTCCTTCTCACATCCACCAAAATCAATCAACATGAAACAGATTCCATAAAATTGAGATAGTCCTAATTGGCCTTGTATAATCTAGCAGGCCGTGCAATAATTAGTGATAAATCAAATTAACTTAAATCTAGAGCAAGTTATTCCACAGGCTTCTAAAATCTAAATTCTAGTCTGTACGACCCCTGATACCCACAGGCCCCTAAAACTGGAAGGCCCCAGAGCCTTCATTGTTTATGAGAGGGGACAAAAATAGCTGCGCTTGGAGACAAAGCCAGACCAAAAAAGTGTTTAATTCTGTGTTTTTTGGGAGAAACTGTTCAATTGTCTTGAAATAGGGCAGCGAAATACAACTGAGGCATTTCAAGCTTTTCCAGCAAAAAAAAACGGTCATTTATTTTTTATTTGAATCATACAAAACATCAAACACCTGAAAAGTGTTTGCATCAATTGATAAAAGAGAGAATAAAATGCTTGTTCCTTATCGGGGTTGTGTGAATAAGCATTTGATTTAGGTTTCATGGTCCAGGATGTCTGAACATGATGTCTACGGCTTACACAAGTCATACACTTCAAAAACGAAACTGCTGGTTTTTTTTTTTTGAACTGTAACAAAATCTCAGACCGGGAAGACAGAAGGTCGAAATACCAAAAATAATAAGCTTTTACGTGACAGAAAATAAGTGTGCTGGATCAGATATTACAGCATGCTTCCTGTAAAATAAATCCCTTTTTTTAATCTCTCACATAAAATATACCTGTGCATGATGCATAATCAAAACATATTTACAAAAAAATACGGAACAAAAAAAAAAGCTTGATTCAACCTCACCTCCTGTATTGTCACGCAGAACACATTGAGATGGTTTAATTACTGTGTAATTTAAAGGAGTCATCACCCAGAAGTCGCACTTTTCCTTGTTAAAACGTGTATGTTGGACCCAAGTTGAAACTTACCTGAACATGAATATTTTTCATTTGGACTCTTTATTCAAACCAGACCACCAGAGCCCCCAAAAAGTTCCGATTCTGCCCCTGTGACATCATTGCCACAGAAGGCCATTTGCTATTTTATATTTGTTCTCTCATCCACTGCCTGAAATCACCTGCTCAGCCCAGTAATCACGGGTAGTGTGAAATATGTCTAAAATGATCTGTTGCTGGTTAAAAAAATCAACATGAATATGTTCTCAGCGTTCCTACTCCGGTGGACCAAACTACCAGGGACCAGTGGATTCAATTTATCTTCATTACTAATGTGCCTGCGACTCTTGCTGTGCTAAACATTTTGCGCCTGAATGTTTTATTAATTTGGGACAATACTAGGCAAAAATGACGTGATAATCTCACTGCTTGTGTAACTTGGTGCTCTATTGCATCTGAGACCCTGAAATTACGGTAGACAGACAGCAACTAACTCCTAATCCAGCTAACGTTAGATATTAACGGGACTATCACAAACCTTTTTTGTTTTGAATTTTTGAAGTTGTGGTTTCCAGGTTAGCCAGGTTATTCAGAAAATAACGTTATCTGGATTTTTAAATTTTTTCACTTTTTACTGCTGTTGCTACTGGCCCCACCCCCATTCCGCCTCTGTCCTCCCTGTGGCCAATGAAGCCTTATCTCATTAGCATAATCACATCCAGGCCAGTCAAAATCTCGTATGTACTCTCGCAAGAGAAAATTGTGGTATGAATAAGGGTCAGAACGATCTCTGTGTTTTTCCTAATAAAAAGAAAATTGACAATTTAATGGAGGTTGGACAAATGAAAAAATCAGGTGATGACTCCTTTGAGAAAAATACCCAGTCATGTTCAGAATGAGCTCAAATGTGGGTGTCACAACATCCTCCTTGCCTGCCAGATTTACAGTTTCATCTTTTTTCACATTAGGAGAATAAATAAACACGTGGACGTGTGGCCAGGACCACTGATTAAACTCCTGATTCTCTGCTGATGTATAACGGTAGGACAGGCTGTAGTCTGTCCAGGCTGATCTGATTCTCTGAGTCCAGGACACACAACATCTCCACCGTCTGATCCTCCACAAAAGCCTTCACTTCTCTGTCTCCTCTGATGCTCGAGCTTCCCACCTCCTCCTTCACTTGCTCCTCATCCTCTCCGCAGCACAGAGCCACCTCATTCTCGTAGCAGAAAGCGCTCGGGGAATGAGAGCCCAGCAGGCGGCGCGCTCTCTTCGGGACAAACAGTGACGGAGACCTGGAGTAACTTGAGCTGGAGGTTGACGACCCCTCGCTGTGATTCGTCATCTGGTTCAGTTCCCTGGCACTGCAGTGAGGCGTAGATGGCACTTCGTAGGTCTGATGGAAGCGAGAATAGTCCACGTGGAAACGATCGCCCTTCTCGAAGACCACAGGCTCAAAGCGGTGGCCCCATAAGATCTCCTTGGCTAAGTAGGAGCTACGGGCCTGAGTGGTCATGGCTGTGGCCTCCACCATGCCCTCCAGGATAACCACAATCTCAAAATCCTCCCTCTGCAGGTCAGCGCGGCTCATGTCGTACAGCGGACTGTGCCTGTTGATCTCATGGACCACCACAAGTGGTGAAACCAAGAAGAGGCGATCTAAGCCGTCGTCGTACCCGACATCGATGTCCGTCTGTTCCAGAGGGAGGTACTCGCCCTCCACTGTCACGTGAGGCTTGATGAGCTGAGCGCGGACATGAGCTTCCACGATGTGGCTCTTGCGCATGTTCCCCAGGCGCCACATGAGGCACAGCTTGCCGTCACGCAGAGCAATGACGGCGTGATGCGAGAACAGGAGAGTCTGGGCTCGTTTTTTGGGGCGCACCATCTTTGCCATGATGGTGCCGATCATAAAGGAGTCAACGATACAGCCTACAATGGACTGCACCACTACGGTTACCACGGCAACCGGGCACTCTTCAGTGACACATCGAAAGCCGTATCCGATGGTGGTCTGGGTCTCGATGGAGAACAAGAACGCCCCTATGAAGCCCTGGATGTGGAGAATGCATGGCCGCCGCTCACTTTTGCCTTCTTCTGCTCTGGTTTGGGACTCGCCTTCTTTGACAGGGAGGGACACATCAAAGTCTCCGTGAGCTAGAGCCACCCCCCAGAAGATGAGGCCGAACAGCAGCCAAGAGAGGAGGAACGTCGTGGTGAAAATGAGCAGGAGGTAGCGCCAGCGTATGTCCACACAGGTGGTGAAAATGTCCGCCAGGTACCGCCGCTGCTTGTCCTCCATGTTGTCAAACACCACGTTGCACTGGCCGTTTTTCTTCACGAAGCGGCTGCGCAGGCGCCCGGTGCTCAGGTCCAGGCCCAGGCGGCACGAAGGCGAGGAGCGGCAGCTGCCGTGGATGACGGGCTTGTTGGCCACCCTCAACGACAAGGCCCCGCACCCTTCACCGCTTCCCAGGCACTCGGGTCCTCCTTCCTCGTCCCCCATGCAGGAGCCTGAGTGCTGACTCAGAGGACTGTGACCATTGTGGAGGCCCAAGCTGGAGATCTTCAGGGTATCTTCATCTGTGGAAACAATGCTGTATCTGGAAGATCAAAGGTTACATGGGATGTTTTTTTAATGACGGTCAGCTTCAAAAGTACGCGTAAAGATAAGTGTGAGCCTGAAAATTGGATTCTGTGGGTCTGATTTTATGCTGATCATCAGCTGAAATATAAACAGAGCGTATCCAAACTCTTGCTCCAAATGGTTCAGTCTGGATATACTCTAAATACATTTGAAATTGGATTATAAACTGGTGCACATAAATGTTCCACAATCCAGCTCGGATTTCTGTCCTACCAGGTAGTCATAGCTTTAAAATGGGACTCCTACTCAACTTTGAAAGTGTTGTCTGCCTGGTAGGACAGAAAGCCCGCATTGATTGCAGAGCTTGGGTACCGATTATGTGTGCCCCTTATTATACATTTGTGCAAAATATTATATTATATTGTCAAAAACATGAAAAGTGAGCACGGGCACAACTCTGACAAACCAACGAAAGGGGTCTCGTATAAACATAGAAGATACCAGTAAACTTTAATATTTCTTAAGAGTGAATTTGGAAATAAACTGGATTGTGTGTAATTCAACTTGGAAAACGGCTCCTACCTTCACAGGTAATCATTTCACCAACAGTGTCATTTTTAGCAACTTAATTATGCAGATTGTTTTTTTTAAACAGTGTTTTCTCTCCGTGCTAACCTGCCTCTTAATATATCAACAGGATCACCTCAAGAACCTGTAGTTCTAACACGGTTTCTGGCTAAAACAACAAATACTAGCTATAAAAAGAGATTTTGGTTTTCAGTAGTCTCATTATCCAAAAACTTACAAAACTAACAAAACAAACAAGTACAAACTAAGAACAAACACATAAACATATTAAAGAAAACAAATAAAAAAAAACTAAAATAATTGTTTAAAATTGTGATTTATGATCCCTTCCACATGAAATTTCCATGTTCATGAAGAAAAGACAATTGAAATTTAAGATTTTCTAAATGTCAACTCAAGGTTGGCTTGCTCCTTATCAATAGTTCAGGAGTTCATAATAAAACACCTGTCCTGAAAGTGTACCTGGAGTGGGTATGAAAGGAGTTTAAAGTCAATTTGGTTCCTCCTACCTGTGGACGCGCACGGCTCCCATGGCACCCGTGATCAGTAAGCTGTGTCTGCGGGGGCAGTGGTACAGGTCAGGGCGGACACTTCCAACCATTAAAGTGGCTTTGCGGGACTGGGAAGTGCTACGACTTCAGTTCTGTTTCGGGTTCATCCTCGGAGCTGCCTCCTCATCGCGTCTGTTCCTGCAGAGGTGAGGAAATTTGGAATTCTTTATCAGACTCAAGACTGTAGCTGCGGGCTGAGGCACAAACAATGTTCTATAATCAGTCAGCAGGTCTTATTTAATTATTCAGCGTGAAGATTAAGGCTGATGTGAAGGTGAAAGTTAAAGGTGTAACATTTTAACCTGAAAAGGACACGAGATGAGAAAATAGAAGTAAATCTCACATTATTTTAAGAGGTGCACGTTCTCGTGGCAATTCACAGCAACGTATAAAGTGCATCAGTAAGAGATTATTCTCATCTATGAGCCAGCTACAAATTGAAATGATTAAACTCTACTCCTAAATCTTGTCCAAAGGCACGGGCAGATTAGACAGTTTTGTGTGATGAAAGCTTATCGATTGGGTCCTTGCCAGCAATTAGCCTCAGGGAGCGTCAAGCCAAAGCAGGGGTGGAAAACCAGACGGGCAGTGGAAGAGACGAAGGTCTAAAAAAGAGATGAATCGGTGGTAACCTATTGTTAGAGGAACAATTGATCTTCAGTTTGGCCCGATGACAAGGTTGGCCACTGATTGCGCTCTGATTATTATGTCAGCGCACTTGGCAACCAGGAGACCCTGAAAGCGCTGCGTTGTGTAATCTGAATGCACGCGATGATGGTTCATGTTTCTTTGAGGGCTGGTCGCATAAAGTCAGGCCTCGCTTCATCTTGGGGACTTTTCTGACACCTGCACCTTCAAACAACCTCTCAATACCACCCAACAGTCAACAGCACCAATTTTGACTGAGTGATATCTCACAGATTCTTCCTCTCACTACCCCCCCCCCACCACCCTCAAGGGACAGATGTTGAGAAGTGGCCGCCGATTGGTCGGATGAAGGGCAATCTTTATCTTGGTAATCCCAGAAGGACGGATGATCCTTCACTCAGCAGGAGGAGAGTGCGCTCTGTGAGAGATCATGACCCTTTCTCACAGAGTTCATGAAGTCTACACCCAGAGTGCAGTGTCACGCAAAAGTCGGGGCCAGCAGCAAAACGCTCATATCAGCTGATACGACCGATAAAGAGCAGCCTTTGTTTAGCGCCAACTTTACGACTTTCTGTTTGTCTCGCACTAAATGAGACGTGCATGCAACGTACTCAATGTACGTGCACACATATATATATATATGTATTCAAAATGAAAACTATATTAAATATAGATTATTAGATATAGTATTTTGGAAAGAGGAAGTTTAAATGTAAGTAACAAATGGCTGCATAAGTTCAACTGGGTTGGGCTGTAACTTTGTGTGTTGAGTATAATAAGTTATTTTAATGTTTATCATTGTCATGCTTAACTAATTTCAAGTTCAATAATGGCTAAAACTAACAGAGACAGATGATCAATCTGGTCACAAGTATATGAAACATGTTCAAACTCAAAATATCAAACTCAAAGCTTGTAGAGCCTTGGAATTGTTTGTTATTTCTCTCTCACACAGTGTTGGGGAAAAAAAGTTAATACAACAAGCTTCTCAAATGAAGCATGTAAATAGATTTTCCATTTCCATTTTTTCCCCTCATCAATCTTTGTTTGGATTGTTACACAGCTGTAAGGAGGCGGTCTGTTTAGGGTCTCACTCCTTCAGGTCATGTTAATCCATAAAGGTGCAAAGACTCAGTCGGTCTGCTGAAAGCGACTTTACGATGTTCGTGTGGTCCTGCAGCGTATCTCCAAACGGAACTCTGGAGGAAAGTTCCAGTAATTAATGGTTTGATTGTGGTTTTGGCCATCGCCACAAGGACATTCCTCCTCTTTCTAATTGACTGATTTACTGTCTTGTGTTGATCATGTGAGCTAAAATTGTGTGGGGGAGGAGCTGACCAGTTAGGGGCAGTTTGAGCTAACCTCTAATCCCACGTACAACTGGAAAACATGCCCCTCAACCTGTAGAGCTCAACAAATAAATTATTGCAGCGTGAGTCGTTATCATCAGCAGTGACTTCAGTTTTATATTTTGCAGTCTAATCCAATGCTGACGAAGGGATGAGGAAGCCCTTGTCAAACATCAGATTACTATGTCCTTTAATCTCCAAATCCAAACAACAATATGAAAGGTGGAGTTGCTGCATGACCTGCCTTAAGCCCTTTCATGTAATCTGAGGTCTAATGACATGTGAAGAGAGCCAGAGATGGAGGGATAAGCCAAGAAATAGGGAAAGAAAAGAGGTGGAAAATGGGCTCAAACAATCTATGAGGCTGTCCGGGTATGACATAATGTGAGAAAAGATAGGGATTGAGATGAAGAGATTATGGCTTTAGGGGATGTTACTATATAATGTAATGCCATTTACAGAAAAGTGGAAGGTTTAGCAAGCCCACACGTGCAAAGACACACACACACACACACACACACACACACACACACACACACACACACACACTATCTTAGTGAGTTTTGTAGATTTTAATGTGTTACCCAGCCCCTTACCCTTAACCATCCTAACAAAGCCCCTGACCCAAATCTAAACTCAACCTTAAAATCACATTGTCACCTGCAAACAGCCTAAAGTGTCCTCAATTTGATAATAGAAGGAGGATATCGGGACTCAAGTGGCAAGTACAAGAATACACACACACACACACACACATACATACACACAGGACCACGTTTCAAAATGCACACCATTGTTTTAATTATTGGTGTGTAAATTGTAATGCTGGAGTGTAATGTATGTACAATGATACATAACACTTAAATACCTACAACTCTGAATTAAACAAAATTTAATTGAAGTAAAATAAAAGAATAAATGTATCCTATTAGATAAACTAGCACATATTTACTGACAAAGAGGAAAAAGTTAGTGCAACTCAATATCAAACAGACGGAAAAGCTTTAAGTAAAAGCGTCAAAGCAAAGCTTTTATATATAATTAGTGTGGCCTTTAGTCAATGACTTGATTTTATTACTTTTTACCGATTTACACAAGGCATTCGCAGTTTTACCGATATTCCGTGACTAGTTCTTCATATTGCGTTCCTACGCTTCTGATTCTAATGATTTTGAAGGGGTAAACGTTTCCAGGTCTTGACCTCTCGCCTTTTCTGGGAAAACACAATCAATGGCTGCAGCAGTGCCAGCAGAAGTTATGACGGGGCAGTTTGTAAAATGCAGCGGCTGTGACGTTGGTTGGGTTCATTTAGGCCACAGGAGCTGTCCAGTGCTGAAAATCAATCAGAGCCTGCAGGAAGAATCGACGGGCTGCAGAGCAGAGGTGAAGAGGAGGGCTGGGAGAGCTGAATACAGGCCCTAACTTGACAACAGTTTCAGCCTTTAAAATCTGGTTTTGTCTATATTTGATCACTCTTGTTTGTTTTTTATAATGGTTGACTTTCGGGTCCCATAGGAGCACGTAATATGTGCATCCACATACTTTTCTAAGTTTTACACAGAAAAGACCCTAACAACTTTTGCACAAATGACATTTGCATATTTGAGTGTTTCTTGGCACACAGGGAGTCAGGAAGAGGAATGCCATCAATCTTACCGTTCAATTTTTCCTTAAACACAAAGCAAAAGTACACAGGGACATAAACTTACCTTGGTGCGGCTGCAGACTAAATCACTGGAACGATGGTTTCAACATCATAAACGGGTGTTTTAGGGCAGATTTACGCTGACCGCGCGTGTCCTCAAGTCTTCAATGGACAAACGCCTTTTCCATAAATCTGCTTCCAGCTTTTGTTCCCACTAACTTGTTGGTGCGTCCACTGCCAGCTTTGTCTCGTTGCTCCATAGCGGCTGAACAGAGTCGATCCCGCCTGCTGGTGCTGTCGGTGCATCTGCTGTGCGAGCATGCGCATGTGTGTGTGTGTGTGTATGTCTGTGTGTCCAGTGTGTGTGTGTTGTGAGCGTGTGTGTGGGAGACTGAGAGAGAGAGATGTGATTATGTTCCTATTTATACATGCTATTGTTTCCCCAGAATGTGGGGATGTGGATTGTGTAATTTTGATTGCAGCCCACTCACATATATCTTCACGCTCAGGACAGTTGTAAGATTCCTGTAGAGACTTTGTGTTGTTGCTTTAATGTTTATTTACAAATTCCATTGGATTATTGGTTATTTTTAATTCAGTCACCAAAAATGTTATTGGTTCACTTTCAGTTTGAGATAAAGGTTGAGGAACTGAAAATGCAGTGACGTACTTTGAGCTCATCATCCCAGAGCCACATCTGGCTCCTGTGCCCTCTGCCAGCTCTCACGCTGCTAATAAGCCAACCTTGTGGTGCCTGCTTGAGCAAGCAGATTGTTTCAGACTCTGCGATTATCCCCTCAGCTCATGAACTCTAATCTTTAGTCTAATCAGTCCAGACCCAAGATTCAAGGATTCAACACAAGATTCAAAACCTTAAGCCCAGAAATGACACATGGTGTTTAAAGAAATAACAGACAAAGTAACAACACCAGAAAGCTATTACGAAGATAAAAATAATATTGAGAATTTTACCCAACTTTTATCGCTCCCTCTCTAGATGTGAGTACTAATAGAATCTAATACAAGGGGGTCAATTAAGAAAATATATGATGTTTTATAAAAACAGGTACATGTGATTCTACAGTCAGTATTTATAACTGAAACCTTAATTTGTCAAATAATTGTGATTAAGTACTCTTTGTGTAGCAAACTCTTCTTATTTTCTCATTAAATTTGGTAATTGCTGATCATCTATAGAATGGCTCATTTAAAAAAAATGGCTTTCAAAGGACTCCTCATTTTTTTGTATAAATGAAAATTAAAAACATAAATTGATACTTCGGTTATATGCTGTCAGTCATATTTTTATATAAGTGTGAGACGCCCTCTACTTCTTCCCTATTTCAGATATTTTTTTCCAATTAGACTCCTTCGTTTCCAAGGAAACCCTACTTTCTTTTTCTTATCCTCCTCTCACACATAAATACAAATGTGCTCTTTCCCTCTACATGGTTTATTTTTAACTTCTCTTGTTTTAGTTTCGTGAGACAACAGGTGGGTGTTGCATTATGTAGGAAGGCGGCTGGGGTACGGTAACACATGTGGGCAAAGGTCAGAGGTCAGAGGATTGACTCAGTAGGCATTAGAGGGAGAGGAAGTGGGCAGAGAAAAATGAGGCAAAGAAACAAAGTGTTCCCAAGGAATCACATGAGCCTTAAAGTACAAGAGACAATATTTTTATGACTCATGCAGGCAAAGATTTACAATCAGATATGAGATGGACCTAAAGAAGTGAATGTGGGTGAACTTAAAAATAGTACAATAGGCGTAACAAGCGAGAGCCCAAAAACAGCTCTGCAGTCGTGCTATAAATGTCAACAATGTGTGTGTCTGATCCATCATGACACAACTAGAGAGTGATTACTCTTGCAGGGAAACAAGAAGCTGTGGAAGGAGTGATCGTCCTCTCCACCAGTAAAATCATCTGAGCCATCAGGAATGCTGCATAATATTAATGTGTTTTTATTGTCATGTTCCATGTTGGAAGCACTCAGTCCATCAGGACCAATCATAACACATGGTTGGCTCACACCCACCAACCCACCCACTCCTTCTCACTCACACACATGCACACACACACGCGCACACACACACGCACACACACACACAAACACACTCTCACACACACACACGTATTTCTCTTTTTGTGAGGACACATATGTGTACATCTATATATCTTCATATGGGTGTAGGCAGGTTACTTCCCTGGGTGGGTGAGTTGCCAGTTCATCGTAGCACCTTCGGGGGGGTTCTGTACCTTGTTTAAAGGTACCTCATCAGTGCTCTGAAGGTATATCTTGTGTCCAACAGGGGCCGTGAACCTGAAAACCTCCCCTTCCTAGACCTATGAATCTGGATGGATGGATGGATGGATGGATGGATGGATAGATAGATAGATAGATAGATAGATAGATAGATAGATAGATAGATAGATAGATAGATAGATAGATAGATAGATAGAAATGCATACAAACATCAGTGATCAGTTTTGCAGCAATCTCTTTTGTCTTAACAAAAGTTTCCCTGCAGCTGGGCTTACATAATGTGATTATTGAGAACACAGACTGGAATATTTCTGTTGAAATATTTTTGATCGATAGTTACCAAGGCTGCGATCTGTACCTTCACAACAAATGCACTACACTTTAGGCAATTCTGATCAAAATCACACCATTTATTTCTAAATTTAAAAAGAAACCCTTTGTGCTTTCTATCTTTAAATCCATGGCCCAGATTCACTGGAAGTTATTTGCAGCTGTTGTTTGCAACACTTGGTGTTATTCTCCCACTTGGCGACATTATCTGGAAACATGGCATCTCCTTCCACTGCTAGGCTGATGACACTCAAGTCTATCAGCCAGTTAAACCAAATGACCAAGTCAAGCTGACCCACCTAACCAACTGTCTGCGTGACATTAAAACATGGATGTCCAACAATTTCCTTCAGCTAAATTCAGACAAAATGGAAATTATTCTCATTTGACCTGATCACCTGCGATCCCAGATACCCAGAATCCCTGATCACCTGCGATCCTCATCTCTGAGCCCTCTTGGTGACAAGGTGAAGCCAGTCTCCAGGAATCTTGGCATTCTTCTTGATTCAAATCTGATGCTTGAGTTAACAAGCTGATCCAGACGTGTTTCTACCATCTGAGAAATATCTCTAGAATACAGCCAATGTTGAATTTCAAAGACTGAAATCATTGTTCACACCATCATTTCACCAAGAGAACATATCACCCCCATCTTGGCCTCTCTCCCCTTGCTTCCAGTCAGCTTCAGAATAGACTTCAAAACTCTGTTGATGACCATCAAAGCTGTTCAGCTGGTCTTGCCCCAAGCTACATTTCTGAGCGTTTCCACCCTTATGTACCGTCCCACAACCTTTCCAAAATATTTCCCAGAAGCCTTAATGTTGCATAATAAAGTGTTTTTTAAACTTAACATAATATGACATAAAATACCTTCTCATCAATTCTGGTACTTAGATCATGGCAACTGGACTGGTTGAGGTGAAACGTCTTCGTGAAACTCAACCTGTCCAGTTGCCGTGATACAACTACCAGAATTACCATGACCTGGATGACTGAGAACTTACAAAGACCTTCTCATCAAATATGTGGGCTTGCTGCTCTGACTCAAATGTACGACTAAAGTTGATGGATTTAGAAGGTTGTTCTGAGCAGGAATATTGGTCAGGATCAATATTCGCCCTGCGATTGGGGTAGGATCAAGGTTAGGAGTGCTGGATTGATGCTTGCCCTTTTATACCGAGGTGAAATCTGATGTGGATTTTATGATTTTTTTGCGCTTGCTATCATCACGAGACAGAGAGAGCCCATATCGCTATATTTCCATTTTACTCTGGTTCCACTAGTCAGAGCGGGGCAGAGCAGACGGATCAATCGCAGCGGTTGTAACTCTGACGTAAAAGCCACAGAGATGTGAAGCAGAGCAGATGGCACCTGTCGTCACAGACCTATGCAGCTGTGGAAGGACATAATTGGATTTTTACATGAAGAAAGCGACACACCCCAACCCTTAACACACTTGTGTGAGCGTTAATCACATCTATCAAAATATCAACTTTAAAACCCAACTTTCCATTAGATGACAAAGATTAAAATGTGTTGAAAGCACATTTACAGTGGCATAGTTTTACTTAAATTACATCTGTATCTCTCAGGCCTGTTTGAAATCCATTGTTGCTACACATTTCATTTTTAAACTCACATCAGTGTTTGCAGAGCGCAGCAGCAGTAAAAATAGAGGCCTAAACTGCCAAAACTTCAGGATGTCATTCATGGACACAAAGTTTAAATGCTTTTTCTCTCTTGAGTTTCACGAGTTAAACTTCTCACCCTGTATTGCCATGGATACTGGCTTTGCTCATACCGTTCAAGCTGGGGACTGCTGCCAGGGAAGCTGAAGATAGCTGCAGTAGGCTTTGACTGAAGGAGAAGACAAAAATATCTCTCCTTTATTGTCCTTTTTGTGGGCAGAATTTCATGTCACTCGTGTGTCTCCAGTTCTGTCGTGTAATATCCTGTCTTATGAAATGGTGTTGTATTCACATGCATTTGTCTTTTTTATATAATTCAAAGCTTTTAAAATTCAGCTTGGTCCTGCTGGGCAAGAGGTGGGGGTCCAGATAAAACTCGTGCATGTGTGTGGACTGGGAGAACACCCACGCAGACACGTTGAGAGCGCCATGCTGAAGCCCCGGAATTGAGCTTGACAAACACAGCGTGTCAGAAAAGAACAGTAAAAGTTATCTGGATCGAATGTACAGTATGACTGCTGTCTCCACGCATGTCTAGATTTGAAGCGTCTATGTGCTCAGGGTCTGTGTGGGCTCAGATTTGTCATTCTTTAAATATCGGTTGTATTAAAAATGGAATGCATCCAAGGCCCTGTAAAGATTACGGATTTTGTGTGTATTTTTGTTAATAAGAGGGTAATCTAACAGTGTAGCGTGGCTGGGATTGATTCCTGGGTGCATGTGTTTATGTCCCTATATCACTGTGGCTGCCTGTTTGGTGACACTTCTGTATTTTGTCCTCACTGTAGCCGCGGGGACCATCTGTGGACCGCAGCACATAAGACATCTGTCCAGGCAAGAGCTCTGTTTCACTTTCTAAAGATGGGGATATTTGATAGGACACCACATTGGGTGGATGTAAGAACCGATGAATGGATGTTTTCTGATAAGACCTCAGCCTCTGTAGATCCGGGGATCATTCCAGGGTCTTCGAGTCCTGGTGAAAGAAAACAGAGACTGGCTTTTGGGGAAAAATAACAAACACACACAAAAAAAATTAATACAACACCATCATCTTTTCCTCTCTGAAAATGAGGATTATTGAGGACCTTTGGAAGGTAGTGTATCTGATGATTTCAATATTTTACTATCCTACAATTGAACATTACATCTGTATTATTTCATTTGTTACTGTGAGAGTGTGTAATGTTGGGTGAATATTTTACATGTAATGATGTTTGAGATATTGATACATGCTTAGTTACACAGACAAACTTCTGTTCTATTAAAAACATCTATATATTTTAAATACACTCCAGGGTTCTATTTTGGTCCTTATATGTAATATAAATATATACATCTATAGATTTACCCATTAATCTCCAGATCCTGTTTAATCATAACTAATTGTTTGTTTGTTGTCAAGTTGTTTGCATTATTACCTTTTATTATTACATGCTGACAATCCTCCAAGGGCCTCCTGGGAAATAAGGCCGAGCAGATTTCACTGACAATAAACCGGTCAATTACATTTCAGTTCAACTTTGCTCCTCCGAGTCCGTCCACACTGTGCGCGCCTTTGGCATGATCACCGAGGCAGCGCAAACTTTGGACCATTACTGTCGCCGGTTCCAGCCAAACACCTTTGACCCCTCCCGCTGCAGCTCCTGCCTGAGACCACATCACATGCACGTCACCAGCAGCGGCACCTCCGCAAAGTCTACTGCTGCTGCTGCTGATGATGATGAAGATGATGAGTATAACAGCAACAATGGTGGTGGTGGACAATGGGATGGCTCTCACTACTGGGTATGTACATAGATCATTCAGTAGTTCTGAGAAATGATGGCAGTTCCTGGATGAAAATGCAGTCGGCGTCTGTCAAGTCAATAACAGAATCCACACTTGCGTCATTGATCCATGTGACTTTTTTGTCTTTGTTTCCATGCACTATGGGTTGTGAGGGTTGCAAAAGTTGCTCAGAGGGCGCTTTCCACAAATATGCGGCCCAAATTTTATGTGTCGATCTGCATGTTGTTGTAGTTTGTGACACAGTGAACAAGTCCAGGTGGACACAAAATGTACATCTGTGACACAGACAGAACAATTTCGGAATGTGTGAATTATCAATGCAATGAAAACTTTTCTTGCGGGACATTTAAAATGTATCCATCATTGGCTGTATGAAATCTGACTTAAATTTTAAACACAAGAAGCATTGAGGTGAAACTTTACATGAAGTATTCCAATGAACAAGGTCAAGTGATTGCCCACAAGCTTCAAGTAGATGAGTCAGCCAACCTACAAGATCATAATCGAATGAAACTACTGTGGATGATGTGGGAGAAGGATAATGGGGGAAGGTGGCATCTGATTCTGTATCATTAATTAATGAAAACTCATTACAATCCCAGGGGATTGGGTCGTAAACTGATATGCTGATATGACACATGCAAACAAGACCCTCCCACGTCACTGTCCTACTTAAATCAAACACACTGTGGATTAATGTGGGGAGCAAAAAAGCTAGTTCACTAACAAAACAAAACTTGATTTGACTCTAAAGCAAACATGCAGTCAAGATTAATCCAGCAAACGTTTCTTTCTCGTCCGTAAGTGTGAAGAAGTAACGTAGGTGGGTTAAAATAAAGACAGCGGAGCTACGTTGAGTGGGCGTATCTGGTAATGCAAAAGCACCAGAGCAATGAAATAATGATGAGCACGACCAAAGCTTAAGTTACGTCCTGTGGCGTCTAAAAGTATTGGTTTAGTACGAACAAACGAAGGAGGAAGGGAGGCAGAGGTGCTGAGGAAGGTCTCAGCGTCAGACTTGGCTGTCGGTAAAAGAGTCACAGTAAGTGGAAAATATCTCAACTTTTGATTGGTTGGTTATAAATGGGTAAATATGAGTGTGGTCTTTTTTTGTTTATGTTTGTGTGTGTGTGTGTGCGGGTGGTTGATTGGAAATTACAATGATCATTCTGTGCTAAATGGAAACAAATGTAATTATCCAACATCCTTATTTTTAGAAATGGTTCCAGGGTTCCACAGATGTAAATTGAATTTGGTTTCTTCGGTTTGAAATAGCCCTGATCAGAGAGCCTCTCCACTGTTGCTGACTTATCTAAATGATGACAAATGTGTTTCTGTGCTCCGACAGGAAGCTGCTGATGTTTCTGAGGTGACCTCAAGTGTCAGTAGTGATGACATTGATGGTGTTTGGACCTACGAGTGGAGTCTGGTCTGCAGTCCTGGGTTGGAACTTCATACCTGTGTCACTGACCTCCAGTCCAGGTGGTAGAAACCATTAAACCCTTTATGGATGATCGTTTTTTTAATCACGCTTTAATGCAATGATTTACATTTGTCAAGTGTTAATTTTATTTAGCAGCAGAGTGTCTAATTAGGTCACTGAACTACATTTATATCTGCCATATTTAGACGCAATATTTACATCATATACCCATCTTCAGATCTCCGTATCAGAGGAGTAGATCCCTCAGCTTCGGGGGCATGACCCAGCTGGAGACTTCTCTCTACCGTGTTAGTGAAAGCTCCTGGATGGACGAGAGGAGGTGCAGGTCTCGCCGGGAATCAGGTATCGTATTCGCCTCACTATTAAATGCTTCGCTTGATCGAATCAGTGGAACTGCTGGAGCTGGATTTCAAGTTAATGTCCTCTTGGATATGTGTGATTTCCAGAGTCCAGGGGACACAGGGAACAAGAGAGTGGCTACTTCTCTCCAGAGAGAAGAGGGGATGGTGAACGCCAGATTGTGGAATTCAACAGCCGACCGTACCGTTACTACGAACGGGGGCACCCGCTTCCTAGCAACTATGTTCCTGAGCCCAAGGCCTGCGTTCCCTACAGGAATGTCAACCTTGGTGTGCCCTCCCAGAGAAGGAACACCGAGACCTACATGCTGGAGACTTGGAGAAGCGACTCACCAGAGAGATACACGTACCACTCCAACTTTAGACGGGGAGCTCATTCGCAGAGGAACTCACCCACACGCCACAGTTCCTTGAGCCCGGACCGCTTCCAATCAGCCAAACCTCCTGTGGGAGGCCAGCGAAGGGTCTCCCTCTCCAGGTGTCAGACTAGTTCTCACGCATCATCACACGGGTCCTCTCAGCTCCCCTCGTGTGGCCCTTCGCGAAATACATCTGGCAGGTCCAGTCCAAAACGCGGGAGGGGGTCCACCGCCTCTCGGGCTGCTTCGCCCGCAAGGTCCACCCCTTCGCATAGGCAACTACGGAAAGAATATGAAGCTCAACTGGAATCCCACCGCGCATCAAGGAGTGAATCACAACTTTCAAGTAAACACAGTCTGGACTCTGAGAAGCTCTACAAGAATCTGGAGTCGCTCTCCCGCCGCGGATCGGCAGTTGTTCACCGAAATTCTTATGAGGGATCTAAAGGATCACCTCTAATCAGAACTGCTGTAAACAGCTCAGCCAACACTCTTTCTTGTAACAGCGGTGAGGTGTCCCCATCCAGGAACTTCTACAGTCCCAGTCCCACTCCACAGGGGCCTCCAACAGACAGCAGGCTGAGTCCTTCTCAAAACTCCTGGAAGGGTTCTGCCTACTCCTTACTCAGCCCCCCACCCTCTCATTGTTCCTTCACATCGAGGAGAGGTGCGGAATCCCCGTTGCATGGGGGGTTACTTTCAGCCGCTACAATCACAGAAACCGATAAGGTTCCCGAGAGGAGTACCAGCCTGGGAGCTGACAGATCTGGGAGCAATAAAAGAAGAGGCATGGACTCGCTGCTGATCTCTGAACCAAAGAGGACCGCAGAAGAACTGGAGGAGGTGTGTCCTGGATACTCTTGTGTTTATTACACCTAATGAATGAGTGAGTGAATGTCGGGCTGAGGATACACTGACTTACAAATCCTGATTTTATACAAAATGGTTATAATTTGTGTATAACTAAATGTTAAATCCTATTATTAGATCCTCACAGCACAGCTAGATGCAGACTAACTTTAGACATCACAAATAATAAGAAATTTTTCTGTATTTGAGATGGGGATGACCATCGACGACTACATTATTCTGGCCAATATTCCAAAGATCCAGCTGGAGTCAGAGGAAGAGCTTCCAGGGATAAGATGGAGGAACCAGAGTCCCAGTCCATGCAGGGATCAGAAGCTGAGAACGTCCAGGTTGGTGACACCACCCAGAATGCTGTTGCTCATTGTGTACTTACCGCAGGACGCACATGATGGTGTACCCCCAGACCAGTCATGAAAGGTCAGACTTGGTCTGCAGGAAGGCTTAGGAGTTGCTTTATAATAAATGTTCTTCTTCCTGTAGCAGATTCATTGTTTCATTTAACTGCATCTAACTACTTTATCTCCTGAGGTACCAAGACAAAACAGACAACTACAGGTCGATGTTTGAATCAGAAGAGAGGGGAAGAGGCAGAGAGAGAGGCAGAGACAGAAGGGAGAAATATCGAGAGTCTGAAACCGAACAGTTGTCTGGAAGACAGTCAGCCACATCCCAACGTTCACCGGTATGAGCCTCCTGAGCAACCGTAGGCCGAGGAATCCACCATGAACCAGTAGATCTTTCAATTTTTCATTCTTTCTAAGAGCTCAGACAATCAAAGTGGGAAACACAGAGCATCGAGAGTGAAGGAGCCAGCTCCTCCTGGTCGGCCACAGACTCAGGTGAAGAATGTCCATGAGTTACATTCATACCAGTGTTTGGAAGAAAATGGCTCGTGGTGATGGTGAACCGTCTCCTTGGCAATTATTTCAGCACTTTTTCCTTTAGACACAAGCTCAATGGCGATTTGTTACTTTTACGTTACATTACATTTTGAAGCATTGTGTTCATGAGATTTAACATCGTTACTGAAAGATTCAAGGATGCTTCATATCAGTATGTACAGCAGACACAAACAAGGTGGTTTTAAATTAATTGCTGTAAATAACATGCAACCATACAATATTTGGAGTGGGTCAGTCTGATGTCTCATGTTACCTTTTCAGTGATTAATATAGATAAGTGTCAAATGTAATTAATTCACACTGTTTATTTTAACACGCTGTTATACATGCAACATGTACTGTGGGAAATGGTGCATGCATGGTGAGTTCTGCAGTTTTCTTATGTCATATTTCCTCTCATATTTGCATTTGCTTGTTTGTTCTGTCCTTTCACAATGAGTTGCCATTAGAAACTTTGCGCTCTTTGAAAAAGTTTCTCTTTGTGCTGTAATTTCAGGTGTTACCTGAAGGGATGGATGTCCAGACTAGATGATCATGGCAAGGTAGATGCAAGGCTGGAAACTTTGTGATTGTAATTGTGTCAGTCGGCAAAAGTTGGATTTGTTCACATGGCATATATTTTGTTTAACGTGTTCACAGTGGAGGAAACACTGGTTCGTTTTGTGCGACAGCTGGCTGAGGTATTACAGAGACTTGGAGGCTGAGGAGGTATGCCTTCATATGCTGCAAGAAATTTCTGTTTGTGAGGACTTGAAATTGGGCTGACCTACGCACAATGACATTTTCCTCTCTATCATCTTAAATGCTTGATGCTCTGGTGCAGTTGGATGACCTGGATGGAGAGATTGACATGGCATCATGTGTGAATGTGTCAGACTGCGAGGTAGAGAAGAACTACGGACTCCAAATCCAAGTAAGTACATTTTTCCCTTCTGTAGTTATAATGTCATAGATATATATCTTATATAGCATATTTATATACTTCCTATTTGTGCAATAATCTCCACTTTGCTGCTATGATGTTCTGTGCTATATTTCCACTGCTATTTTTATACTTATTCAATTGTAGCCTTATCTCCAATACAGTTTTTTTTTAACACACTTATCTAATACACTGTTTATTAGTACACTTGTTATCACTTTTTAGATCTTTTTACTGCACTAGCTATGTAGATCATATTTATGTTTATACAGTATGGTTAACAGATTTTTTTTATCGTTACCTCACAATTCCACGTCTGTGGTATTCTGGAAGCTGAGCAACGACATTTCATTGTCAAAAATCACTGTTGTATTTTTTGTGCAATGACAATAAAGAAAGTAGCAGCAGCTAAGTCTAATTCTAAGTATGTGCTACTGTATTGGAATTTTTAATGCAATTATTTTCTTGTTTACGGGGGTCAGTCAGACAACCCCCCTCACGACCAGATCAATTACATGTTTCCTGTTTAACTGTCTGTGTGTGTGTGTGTGTGTGTGTGTGTGTGTGTGTGTGCGCGTCTTTTGATCTCCTGCAGACAAAGAGAGCAGTGTTCACTCTCTCTGCTATGACCTCTAGAATTCAGCGGAACTGGGTGAAGTTACTAAAGCAAGCGATCCAGAACAACGTGCAGTGAGTTTCACGTTTTACTCACAGACGTCTTGAATTACAAGACATATTAATAATTTTCGAGAACTTAATGAGGAATGATCACGAATGAGATGGGGCATGATGACTAAAGTTGAGTGTGTTGCTGTATTTCCACTGCTCATTATTTCATGTCTTTTAACAGTCCAAATTCTTCATTTTAAATATTGTGATGTAAAACAGGATACCAGAATGTGCGGAATATGCCTCAGGCTTTCACTGATCTGAGGATTCCTGAGCAGAGAGAACATAATTGGATGTTGTGATTGGGTGGTCTGTCTGCAGCAAACCTTTTCTATCATCTTTCCTCTCGTGTGTAACACGACCCTCCGCGTCTGTCCTGCAGCCAATTGGAAAGCGGTAGCGAGAAAGAGAACCCCCTCCGTGGCAGGGTGTCGCCATGCCAACCCCCGTCTAGGTTCACCTGCAGGGACTCCGTTTATGAACCTCCTTCCTGCGTTGCCACGCTGGCTAACTCCCATCAGGTCGACCGGCCCAGAACCGCGGTCGGGGATCCGAACAGACACCTATCTCCAGCTAATCAAAGAGAGGAAGGGGAGGGGTGGGACCGCGAGCAGGCGAAGCGATTGGAGGAGAGAAACAGGTGGTTTGAGAAGGAGGCTCCTTTAAGTGAAATGGGCAGCAGGTGGGACTCCATGGAGCTGAAAAGCGGGAGCGTGCCCATTCCCGTTATTGAGACGATGGACTCAGCGGTCAGCATGAAGTGGACAGAACTGGAGAGTCTGTCGTTTAGGGACATGAGTGCGCAGTCTCTCATTGGAGTGCAGGTTTATCAGTCAAATGGCCTCCAAGAGCCACTGCCTCATGTTGACCCTCAGCTCAATCTGTCGAGTCAAGAGGTCCCAATATCAGAAACTGATATATCGACACCACAGGGAGTTCTTTTCTCCAAACATGGAACACAAGCTGTTCAAACAAATACTGGTGAAACATCAGAAAAGGAGGTAAGAGAAAACTTACAGTCGTTCCCTTACAAAAAAGGAAACTTTCCAGCATTGATCCTGTTTCTCTTCAACACATCTCCCAGGCCCTCTCTTTACAAAAGCAAGTGAAGAGTATGAAGACTGGGTCCATGGCTACGGGGACGATCATGGACAGTCCATGTGGCCCTGGGGCCCCCTGTCGGGCTAAGCTAGAAGCCATGGAAGTGGCCCATCAGAGAGAGCTGCAACAGCTGCAGAAGGATCACGAAAGAGAGATCAGGGAGCTTGAAGACCAGAAAGGCAGGTTAATGCAGGAGGAGATCCAGTCAGCTGCAAAGGGTAAAGTACTGTGAAATCAAAACTGGAACAAAGCTGTTGCTTCTCTGCTTTATGTTGAAATCATATTAACTGTTGATTTCCTGTATAATTGTTGTTTATTTATTTTTTGAAACTTCTGTCACTGCGATTGCAATGTTTTGAAATGAAACGTTTTTTATTCCGTTACTCAAAGCAATAGAGGCGCTGAGAGCAGCTCACAAAGAGGAGATGGAGAGAGAGTTGGAGAAGGCCAGGAGGCTGGCAAGTGGAATGGCACATGTTGATACGTCACACAGAGGCCTGTAAGTTCACTGCAATCGGCCTGTTGTCAAGTTTTCCCCGTCTCACAGGCCCTGGCTGGAGGCTTATGATGTTCTGCATTCGGTCATGACCCCTCTCGCATAGTTTATAATTTACTCCATGACTCGTGTTTGTGCCTGTTAGGCCCCGGGCGGACATAACGCACGGGGAGTTAGATGTGCCGTCTGAGCAGTACATTCAGAGGTGCCTGCAGCTGAGCAGCAGCCAGCAGAACAGCACATCAACAGAGACAATGCTGGGTTACAAGGAGAGAGAGTTGGAGAAGCTCAGGAGAGAGAACCAGGTTTATGCACATTTCATTTTGAATACTCACTTATATGCCCAGTCTCTGTAGGTCAGCCCATAAGCTCTGATAACACTCTTTCCAGGAGCTGAAGACCAAACTGGCAGAAGAAATCACCCGAATGCGTTATTTCATCACAGGTCAGAGGTCAGCCATACCATCATTTGGCACCGACCACCACTCACAATTGGAGGTACCTTCTAGTTACCTGATGGAATTATACCAGCAGTTTTTACTGTGCTGTGGGAGTTTAAGCATAAAGCTAATTTATAATAGTTACCTTTTACAATACTGCCTCTTTCCACTTCCCAGTGCCCGCATTTGTGTCATTATTGTGCTGTCATACGTCACATACTGCCATCTAGTGGCACTTCTCAAACTAACATTGATTAAAAGTTCAATATTCTAATTAATGCACTATTTAGGGTTATTCAGCATCGTTTTAAGAATTAAAGTAGTTCCACATATGGGATAAAAAGAATCAATATCATGTGTGAGAACTTCTGTTTTTAAATAAATTACCCTTTTTCAGACTTTACTAAGGGCAAAAGACAATGAGGTTCATCGCCTTAAAAAAGAAATCAGCTGTCTACAGAGTGAAGTTCAGTCTCTTGCCAAGGTAAATTCAGATATTTGTTCAGCCATACAACTGTAGGTTATTGTCCAGTGCTTTGACGCTGTTGAAGATGACCTTTTCCTTGCTTTAGGAAAGAGAAGCTGCCTGTGAGCAGTACAAGGCAGCTTACATTGAACTGAGCAACATGAAAAGTAGGTTGGAGGTGGGCTCCCTTAACAGACAGCTGACACTGACCAACGCTGTCCTGCAGGAGGGATGGAGAGAGACCTGAGCAACAATGACAACTTATATTTGAAGAATGCAAAATGTCAATAGAGTGCAATAAAATGTGGTGTTCGTGGAAATGTGTTAAGATATAAAAATGACAAGGCTTTCAGCTGTGAGTGACCAACTCTTTTTATTCAAGCAAGAGTGAGGGCAAAACTAACGTTTTGTCAGCCTCACATTTGAGATATGAGATTTCAAAAATTAAATCAGAAAACATAAATAGCGGACAAGATGGTTTGAGGTAAATGGAAGGTAACGTGTTCCATCTTCCTTGCCCAGGCTGGCATGCATCCTGTGAAGGTAAATATAAAAAAATAGTCATTAGGACAGATGTGAGGGACAGATGGAAACTATAAATATCTAAGAGATCAGTTTTAGAGTTGTAAACAAGTTGCTAAAGTAAAGAAAAGTAATGGGTAACTACGGTGAAACATCACAAGTATGTACCCACATCTCATGTTCATAATAGAAAGAATCCCTTTCAGTTTATTAGCAGGAAAAGGAAGGTTTGTTTGTAAATTCACATTGTAGATGTTGTGCAAGACCAGGAAATATATAAATCAACCAATTATATGTAGTCTTAATCATTACGCTCCTCCCCAAAACACTACAGAATAAAGCAATCCACAAATAATTGGGCATTTAAAATATTTCTGATGTTTCCAAATGGCCACAGAATATTGCAAGGAAGAAGAGATCAGCCTAACTGACACACTCAAAGGTTAGAGGCCATCATTGCAAATGGGATTGAAAAAAAAAAAAAAAGAACAAAGGAAAAACAAAGTGTTGTTAAAGGTTATGAAAGGTGTGGCTGGTGTACGCCCTGACTTACTATTTAATTTCTTGAGCTGGTTCAGTCATCATCGTCGTCATCTTCTGGCACAAATATGTCGTGCTCCTCCAGGACAGCAGCAAAGTTCTTACTGATCAGCGTTCCAACATAGAGGAAGGGCACCACCACTACAGTCATTCGGATCAGACCAAACGGTGTCTGGGAGGAGCATTCAGGGGCAAAGGAGAGGGCTTTTAAATCCAACATTACAGTGGACATTCATAGCTAATACACAATATGATGCAATACAAGTAAGACAGTATGGTTCCAAAAACCATCTTACTTAACTATAAAACACATATTTTTAACCTGAAAATGTTACAAAGAGAAGGTCTTCATTACAGCAGTTCAACTAAAATGTCAGAACACCCCTCGATTAGGAGAATTGAGATATTTGGTATCGTTAATAATTGTATTTTTTATTGATTTTATCAATTAATTGATCATTATTAGTAGTATGTTACCACATACACTGTTTAGGAAAAACAGGGGAGGTTTCTCTCAGGCGACACAATATATGGGCTAATTGCGCTGACCTTTATACGTTTGGTGACAAGCTACCAAGGATATTTTGTCCCAAATAAACTAATCATTTAAAAGTGAACATTCGTCGTAAATGTCAAGTAAAACACAGTATAATCTTAATGCTGTAGGAATTGCTTTAAGGCCAATTACTTCCGTAAATTAGCGTTTAGCTTGCACAACCGCGTGTTCATTGGCTCAAGCAGCTCAGCACTGCCTTCCTATTGGCTACAGATGGTGTCAGTTCACTTTAACCTCGCCCACTACAACACCCTTTTATTTTTCGATCGCCATAATACTCACTTTGTCTGGTTTTGGTAATATGGCTCCGGAAGGCGTCGACACCGCGGTCCTGTTTTGAGCCCACCGGGTCAGGTTGGACGTGTTCGTCCCGGGCCTGCGGCCCAGCAGGCTCGCACCTTGGGCGGACAGCCGCAGCGGGAGGCGAAGAGCAGCCGCCGCCATGTTCGCGGTGTTGATGATCAGTTTCCGGGCGGCTGTCAGGGTGGACCCAGGGCCGAGATCAAAGACACGATGCTTTGATCTAGATCAGGGATGTCCAAACTATTCCACAAAGGGCCGTGTGGCTGCAGGTTTTTGTTGCAACCAGTCAAGCACACCCAGTTTGACCAACCAGCTGTCTGAAGACTCAGATGAGTTGATTAAGTGAGTCCAGTCTGGTGTGCTGCTGCTGGGTTGAACGAAAACCTGCAGCCACACGGCTCTTTGTGGAACAGTTTGGACATCCCTGATCTAGATGAAGGAAATACGAGCATTGATCACACCGTGACGTCTATCGATCATTTCGATTAAACTCCGAAGAGTGTTTGGATGACTTGTCCTTTCTTAAAAGAAAATCGAAAAGAAATTGGAGTTGAAACTAGTTTCCTATCAAATTTCTTTGAAAAAAATCGCTTTATTTTCTTTCTGTTTTTCAATTTTAATAATTTTATTTTGCTAGGTAAATTCGAGAAAGTTACCATTTGTAACGATGAAGTAATTGATATCCCATCCCTACAACTTATCTTATTTGTAAGCCCCCTCTTCGGGAAGCATTACTGCCGTTGCCTTAAAACCTTACATTTAGAACAAGTTTTCTCAACGAAGATATTTAAATGAAGATATATGAACGATTTCAATATCCAAATTAAATATAACCTACAATAAACATGCATTATAATGTATTCATTAAACGCCTTTATTATCTATTTCACTACAGAACAACCATTAATATATTAATATAATATAATAGTTTAATATAATATAGTATAATATAGAAGTTTAATATAATATAAGAGTTTAATGTAATCTAGTTCCTTGTTTCCACGGTTACCCGTTCGGAGGCGCGAGGAGGAAATTGCAGCACTTCCGCAGCGGCGTCGGAGCGCGCGCCACAGTGACGCGCGCAGAGGGGAAGCGCGAGCGGAGGACGCAGGAAAACTTGACAAGTTGTTCTCGACCCGGAGCCGCAGAGCCGCAGCTGGAGCAGGCCCGCCCCGGGCCCCGGTCCCCCCGTCCCCCTGCCTGACTTTCACGGCCCGCGGAAGTGCCGTCACCGCCCTTTGACACCGTCAGACGGAGCGACGGGACCAGACGCCGCACTTGTTCTGAGAAGAAGTCGATAAAGCTTCAGAAATCCACCCTCAGAGCGTCTTTAAACTACCACTGGAGGGGGAGGAGGGGGGGTCGGTTACTACACCCCGGGGTCGTGGTGGTGGTGGTGGTGGTGGTAGAGGAGCTGCTGCTTCTGTGGCGGGGACCGAGAGGCCTGCGCGCGCCTGCATGTGGACGGACGTTAGCGGCTCCAACGGTCCAACATGTCGGCCCAGGCGCAGATGCGAGCGATGCTGGACCAGCTCATGGGGACGGGACGAGACGGTGAGGGGGGGGGGTTCGGTTTGGGACAAGGGGGGAGGGGGTCCGGGTGGGAAACGGTGTGGAAACAACATGTGTCGGTGTTGTTGATACAAACTAGCCGGGGGAGCTAAGCTGCGCGCTAACCTAGCCAGTTAGCATGAGTACAGCAGCCGTCTTCCTACCTGTTGTTTTAAACCTTTTTTTTTATTTATTTTAACTAAATTACTATATACAAGTTTGGAAGATTTGTGCTTTTTGTTTCGTTTCTCAGGTAGTTGTTTATTTCCTGTCTTTTTTTAAAAAAAAGGCTTTAGATGTGCGGCTCATTCATCCGCTGTGTGAAGCCAGTTTAAGTGTGTGTCTCTTTTTAAACGACCCAGGATTAGACTTCAATCATGTGGGTGTCTTCTGGTTGTCATTTTCAGGCGATTCCATGAGGCAAAGGATCAAATTCACAGATGAGCGAGTCTGTAAAAGTCACCTACTGGATTCTTGTCCCCACGACATCCTATCTGGCACCGTGAGTATCACATTTATTACACACACACGGACAAAGAAGTGTGTGAAATACTCCTTACAGATCAGTAAATATCAGTGAAACTGAATTTCTTTTTTCCCCCCTTCTTTTAAGTTCTCCCAGAACAGAAATAAACTAATATTGTCTATGATCTGATGACTTGTTGGGTTTGTGAACAGTAAAACAAGACGAAAGTTCGGCCCTTGATTTAAATTTTCCATTAAAACAGAATATTTCATCGGTAAATTATTCTGAGGCAGTCACGTGGTTCACCTGTGCAGTGGTAAAATGCAAAAAAATAAATAAAACTGTGTTGACGGCATCATCAGTAAATTGCGGCATGGAGGAAAAATACTTCTGTGACGTTTGAAACAATTGTAAGAGAAATCTGTATTATGTATAAAGGGGAATAAATAATCCAGTAGATTACTACTGTGTGTAAACACTGTCTGGAGAGTATTGCTCACATGAAAATTAAGCCCTTTTTGAAACATGTTGTTAATTGGAATAATGCCTGACGTCTTCCTGATTTCTGCAGAGAATGGACCTCGGAGAGTGCATGAAAGTCCACGATTTAGCCCTTAGGGCAGACTACGAGATCGCCTCAAAGGAGCATGAGTACTTTTTTGAACTCGATGTAAGTTTTGCATACACACCCTGCCTAATTATCATGAATAATTTACATACTTATATAAAGCCTATTTTTATAGTAATAATGAATGGTGAAGCCTAAAATCAAGTCAGTATAGTTTTATGCATGAAATAGAGTGTAGTTTCTTGATTTTTTTTTTTTTTTTACAACTGGAATCATTCTTACCAGTATATAAATATCAGTATAAAATATCTTTTTTTTTAAAAAAAAAAAGTCATTTTGTGCCAAAAAATGTAAATATAACCATCTATTGCATTAAGTACTTTTGTTAATGCAACGCTGTTACTGCAGAACAGATCAGTGCATATCTGAAGTTATTGTACAATGGTGTAAGTTTCCATTTTTAAAAAAAATACAGCCTTTATTTAATATCTTACCTTTTTTTGAGTTATCGTTTCTGTTTGTTTGGAGCTGCTGCCAGGCTTGACTCATCTTTTCACACATTTGAAAACGGCAAGGAATAGAAACTTGGAAGTGAAAATGGCCGAAGGTATCCCACACAGAAAAACTGAAGTTTAATTATGTCCTTTTTTCATCATCATTTTACACATTTTAAAAGGCCAAAGACGAACACGGGAGTTAAAATTTGCTGTTGTTTATCAGCTGCCTATGCCAGGGAAGAGAAACCTGGGGCTGAAAAATGCCGGTAGAAGGGGTTGTACCAGAAGTGTCATCTGATAAAAAGATTTTGCATGTGGTTACACTTAAGCACTCGCTGAAGGGTGATTCCTTTGAGCAAGTTGGTGCCATGTTATTAATAGTTCAGTTTCCAAGTTTCGTTTGAAATTGTGAAAATGTTTGTCTGTTTCTCCCACAGGCTGCTGAACACCTTCAGTCCTTCATCGCTGACTGTGACCGGAGGACCGAGCTGGCCAAGAAGAGACTAGCAGAGACTCAGGATGAGATCAGCGCTGAGGTGGCTGCGAAGGTGACCGTCCCTCCTACAAAAAAGAAAGAAAAAAAAAAAAAGATTTAATGACCGGGGCCTCGCAGCAGTTTGGGTTGTTGATCACGCACCTTAGTAACCGCTCTTCTCCCTTTGTGTCACCAAAAGGCCGAGCGCGTCCACGAGCTGAATGAAGAGATTGGAAAGATGCTGGCCAAGGCTGAACAGCTCGGGGGCGAAGGCAACGTCGAGGAAGCCCAGAAAGTGCTGGAGAATGTGGAAAAGTCTCGAGCTTTGAAGAAAGAAGCAGAGGTGAGAAGTGAATTGACTTTATTTTTTCTTAATACGAGAGGCAGGTGGACTAATTCTCAGAACACCTCCAGCTTTTGAATTTGCACAATTAAATGTTTATTACCCTTTATTCGGGCTTCATTTTTACTCTCCTCAAACTTGTTCTCGCAGGAAGTTTACAGAAACTCGATGCCAGCCTCCACCTTTCAACAACAAAAGCTCCGGGTCTGTGAAGTGTGTTCTGCCTATTTAGGTCTTCACGACAACGACCGTCGTCTGGCCGATCACTTCGGGGGCAAACTGCACCTCGGCTTCATTGAAATCCGTGAGAAACTTGAAAAGCTGAGGGTGAGCCCTGCAGTACGAATCAGCCGGTTTTCCCCCGAAACGGAGCGATCCGGATTTCACCTGAATCCGTTTTTGCTTTGCGCAGAAAGCAGTTATGGAGAAGCAAGAAAAAATGCGAACGAGGAGACGAGAGGAACGCGAAAAAGAGGAGCGAGAGCGCCAGTGGGAGATGGAGCGAGAGCGAGAACGTGAGCGGGAGAGAGAATGGGAGCGAGAACGGGACAGAGAGAGGGAGCGTAGGAGGTGAAACTAATGATCCCGTCAGCTATTTCTGTGTACAAATAGGAAGTTTACATGGGAACTGACAATGTTTTGACCTTTAGGTCGAGATCGAGAAGCGGGGATCGGTACAGGTACGTCTGAAGTCAATGCAGCAAATGCTATAATCATTTACAACCGTAAACATTCAGAGGCGTGACCTGTCTGTCAAAACCTGTTTCGTCTTTGTTTTCCCAGGGACGGACGCAGCTCATCCTCCCATCGTTCAAGGCGCCACCACTCCTCTCATTCCAGAGAAGAAGGCGGGGAACGGGATCGAGAGCGAGAGAGGAAACACCGGCACAAGGAGAGGCACCGCTCGCACTCCCACTCCCATCGGCATAAGAGGAAGAGGTTCAGCTTTTAACCTTCTGACGTTTTGTAAAAAAAAAAAAAAAAAGACGGTACCATTTGACGTTGAAAGAAAAAGAAAAAACAAAACCCCATCTGCAGGTGCTGATTTTCCTCATCTCCTTCAGAGACAGATCATCTCACACCCGCGAAAGAGAGCGCTCGCCATCCCAGGAGAAATGGCGTGAAGACAGGGCAGACAACAGAGACTGGGAGGACAGGGAGAAGTCTCCTTCCATGGACAAAGGCAGGGGCAGAGATCGAGAGCGGTCCCTGTCATTCGAGCGGGACCGGCGCTCCAGCTCAGATGAGCGGGAGTCTGGGGAGATATGAACAGGAGGGAACGCCCCAGACCTTTTTGAGACTTATTGTTTAGTCCAAGGGTGATGAAGAGAGATGTTCTTGCTGGTGCGAATGCGCGTGTGGATGTATGTCTGCTTTGTATGTTTATTCATGCTTAAAAGTGATCAGAGGTGAAAGGTGAGGGGAAGAGAAAAAAAAAAACAAAAACAGCGGTGGTGGCGAATAATCCATTTGCAAAGAAATTTTTATTTTACTGGCTATTTTGAGAAGTTAGGGAAGAGTGAATAAGAACAAAATGGAAGCCTTACTTTCAGTCTGGATTTATTTCGCTCAGTTTAAAGTGCTGTCGTTTTTGTCTTTAGTTGGATGGTAGTATGTTCTGTTTGTTTTTTATTTTTCAGTTACAGCACAGTTTGAAGATTAATGTGGCATCGCCATTTGCCATTGTGTTTGGAATAAGCTGTGGAAGACTGATGGCATATTTGGTGTTTGTATTTTAGTCACTGATTTCAAGCCATGTCAGAATCAAACGATAATTGACCCCTGAGCTTTTTCATAACTCACCATTGCAATAAAGAGCTTGGATTTCCCCCTCTGAAAGAAACCAGTCATTTTACTTGATGTCTCTGACGTGGGACAAATGTATCACAAACATATTTACGTACTGACAGACAAAAGGCCTGGGAGTTGTTTCCTGTTTGCTGTGTTACAACCTTGATCTAGAGGAATCTACTTTGCTGTGTCACCATTAAAATGAATAAAAATGCTCTGCTTCCAGTTGGTTCATGTTTTTTTCTCTTATCACTACATTATATTAAACTCTACATATACACATATGAGTATGGGTAGTAAGGGTGCCAAGTTACAAATTTGTGCGTAATTAAGACTAATTTACACATTAAGGTGTCACTTGAGATTTGGAATCTTTGCATTTATATTTGAAGAACTCGTTCTTCGGTTTACTTGTAATTACTTGTAATAAATTTAATGGCCAGTAGGTGGCGCAACATAACCGGGTATGTCTGGCAGGTAACGTCATTTTTATGCATTCTCAAATAAAGGTTAAGGTGGCAGGACATCTGGAATAAAGACAATAAAGGAAGGGAATTGTATATAATACAACATTTGGTCAGTGTAGAATTAAAAAGAAACGGGAAGTTACATTCACATGGTTTGTTTGGTCATACTGGACTCAACGACACTATGCACAGAATAAAAAGGACAGAAGGACAAGTGCTTAATATGTAACCAAAAAGAGCCAAGCTGAAGAAGTTGGGAAGGGAACGGAGTCTGAAAGGAGAATCAGAACAGGACAATGAAATATCCATTCACGTAAGAACCAGGCTTGATTTCTGGTGCCCAACGATGACGTCACAGCCTCCGGCCCAGTAGGCGGCGACATGCGCCTCTACTTTAGTCCAACGAATGACGCAATGACGACGTAACGTCATTGCGTCATTTGCGTCTCGGGCTTGGCGCGCGGTTAGAAAAAAGGCGGAAGCGCTTCAAAGCGGCAGAGACCGTTGAAGTGAGGCTGTCAACATTAAAGACGTCATGTCTTTGATGAAGCCCTTCAGTAAGATGCCCGGGCTGAACACAGCCAACATTCTGGTGAGTGGGCTTTAGTACTCGACTTTGCACGTCCGTAAAAGAAAAAGAAAATACGGTTGCGATGTTTATTACCTCCGCCAAAGAGGTTATGTTTTTGCCGGCGTTTGTCTGTCTGTTAGCAACGTAACTCAAAAAGTTATGGACCGATTTTGATGAAATTTTCAGGATTTGTTAGAAATGTGAAAAGGAAATGTGAAAAGGGGGTGATCCGGAATCCTGGATTCTGGATCACTTTTAAATTTTCGTTGTGGTAAATGGGGCCAAAAATTTTGTTTCTCAATATCTCGGTTAATTATTGACCAAACCCCATAAAATTTGACTCAAGGATGGACAATGGGATCCTCTATCATATTCCAAAAGCTGATCAGGATCTTATCCAGAAGACAGGTTTTATTGCAATTTATATAAACTTGGCGAAGGTCTGGAGGTTGTTTAGAAACCAAAAACCATGAATCCAGCGAGAAAAGGGTTCAGAATCATACTTGAATAAAAATGGACAAAACATATAACAGGCTGACTCTAAGGGGTTATTGTCTCTGTAGGTGACAGTGGATATAGAAACACATGATGTCCCATGGAGACTTAAACATATACAACAACAATAATAATAATACAGCCACAGTTAAAGGACATTTATTTATTCATTGCTCTTTTTCCAGATTTTTTCCAGTGTCTGTGAATATGACTAGAAACTATGAACCATTCTCATTTAGATTCAGATCTGGAGTGTCTTCAGGGTTGGTGCTGACTTGGACTTTTGTTCTTCCAGCTGGTGGAGAATGAGGAGCAGTTTCAGCAGACCTTAGCGGATGCTCTGGTGGAGGAGACGGCTTTCACCGTGAACGTGTGTGTACATATCCGTCCTGCTGAAATGATGAATCAGCAGAACTACAGCAGACAAATGGAAACGCCATCTGCTCTTCTGATGCTCCATTTATTTTCAAGCTTATTGTTGTAGCAGCCAATTTTTAAATTGTCAGACACTTTGGGTTTATTCAGCTAAAATTGAGTTCTTGATCCTCTAATATTTGTCTTGGCACTGTAGTGCACAACTGTTAACATTCATAAACTCAACAGGATTTATGAGTTTTTATTGAGTTTTCTAAACGTACAGGTTTGTTTATCTGTCCCTCCACTGGATGGTGATGCTGATCAAAGCAGATAATTTCAATGATAAACCCACAATCCACATAAGATCTATTAAATCTAATCTTGAACCAATGTGTGTGTGTGTTTTTCTTGAACAGGAGACTAGCAAAGACTCTACCTTTACCCGTGGAGAACGAGGAGAGTCGTCCAAGGATTGACTTGGTGGTGTTCATTGTCCACCTCTCCTCAGAACTCAGGTAAAAGATAATAAAACATTCACTCTTAGTGTCAATATTTACTGTTTATATACACAGCTACAATATATTGCATTCTTGCTTAAGCAGAATAAACTTACAATCACCCAGAGGAGTGAAACTTCTTTAAAAAGACCTACTTAATTATTTTATTGCTGGGGTAATTTCTGCCATATTTTGTGTTTCTGTACAGTACACACTCATTTTTTGTTTAGGGAAAAAGACACTTTTGTTCACTTGTTTTTCTCCTGTTCCAGTTTGCAGTCAGCAGAAGCGTCCATGAAACATTTGGACTCTGGATATTTTCTTGGAAAAGTCTGCCTCATGGTCACTAATGGTACAGAAAACACTTTTGGCAGCTGAAAATTGAAACGCAGCAGGGATACACCATCATTATCTGCTCCTTCCTTGCATTTATTTATTTATTTGTTGCAAAATGGGCATTTCAGCTTTCGGTTAAGTGCTTTTCATGTGTGCATCACTGTGACTGCTGTCTTCTGTGTCTCTCTTGTAGCCCGTAACGCCTCAGTGCCTCCGGAGCGTCTCGACGCTGTGAGGAAACTGGCTGCTTCCCTGCAGTGTCCTTTACTGTTTGCAGAGGATCAGGTCTGTTCGATTTTCACCCGGCATAATCGACTGAGAGCAGGCTTGGCTTTTTACAGCTCCTCAGCTGTGTTGAGAGGCATCAAAGCCCCTTAAGTCCAGTAGAAACAACTAAAGGAACAAAGAAACTGTTCCAAACTTAAGTGAATGTCACTGTTAACATAAGATACACGTTTGTTATCTCTGCAGTGCAATGCACAGTGAAATGTGTTTTTTTTTTCTTTAGCCAATAGCAAATAAAAAGCGGCATCCACACATCACAGCATGCAGAAATAGAAAATATATATCTGACAGATAAACTCTATCTGCTCTCCCCAGACCTCAAGCGGTGTGACCACCGCCACAGACAGGCTGCTGACCATCCTGAAGGGAGCAGCCGGCCTCGTTCCCATGGCGACTGCTCTCTACCTGTCTAACCTGACCCGCTACACTGTGGCCGTCGACATCGACCAGCCCGCCTTTGACTGACTGGCTGTTTTCTCTGAGGTGGACGTCTGTCTAACGTTTTTTTTATATTTATTTAAAGTGACCCTTTTCAACTCTAAATACATGGACGTGATCATTTTGTTTTTAGATTCCACGTTAATTCTCAGTCGTTGATCCATCTTGCTCTGGGTGTGTGTGAATTTGTGATTGAAAGCAAATAAAATACTAACAAGATACCCAGACTGTTTTGTAATAAATTAATTCATGTAAAAAGAGCAGAGTCAAGCTATTGGTGTTTGATCTCTTAAATGAAATGGACAACATTGCTTTTCTAAGATAATAGTTCCACCTCCCTTCCGTCTCAGGAGGTGTGGGCAGGGAACAGAAAGGTTGGGTCAGTATTCCCGCCCTCTCACCTCTACTCGATGTGATTCCTCGGGGTAGGATGTTGACAGGGATGTGAACTGACTTGAACAAGGAGATAGAAAGACTATCATTCCCCAACTGGTACAAATTGTTATCCCAACATTCTCCACCTTGTTCCTCTACTGAACATCTCCCATGTGGGATCAGCCACTAAGACACATTCCAAGGGCCTATATGTTATAAGTACATGGTTTAGTTCCATCCATCCACTCATCTGTATGTGAATAGCTCATCGAGGGCTGGACAGAAAAAGCCACTTATATTCATATCCACACATGGATACATGGACTTGTGGACTGTAGGAGAAAGAACCCACGGGAACCTTATTGATGTGTCTACTGTAATTATACATGCAATATATGTTCCTTTAATCTCTGTGAAGGTTCTGTGGGTAAGGTCAATGAGTGTATGGAGGATAAACGATGGTAACAGACTAGTCGACTCCAAACTTGGAGCCATAATAATATCCTGCTTGTCACAGCTTGATCAGAGTCACATGCTTGCAAAGTGTTTGGCCCCCGTTCAGTTGACAGTTGCTCGGCTATCGTGCGTGTTGTGCCGGGTGTCACGTCGGCATGAGTGCCCCTGATGCACGTACATCCGAAGGGCAGGTTAACCAAACACGGTCATGGCACCAAGTCAGAAACTGGAAGGAAAATGGGGAGCCGCTGGGGAAAACAAGGGAATGTTGACGAAGGGGGCTATCTTTGCCTGTGCTATTTCAGACATCACAGAGAGGACGCGGGACTGGACGTGTGAAGCGGTATTAAGGCAAGATGACTTATTTTGAGTGACCTTTGACCACAGCTGTTAGTTTCCTGTTAGAATTTAACATGAAAATGAAAAAAAAATTAGAGTGCAATGGTGTCAGCTGTAACAGGTGATAGATCCTAACACCAGAACAGACCCAAAAGGGGAAAAAAAAGATGTAATTGAATAGTTCTGTAGGTTTTATTTCGTAATTTAAAAGCATGAGTGGCGAGAAAATTCGACCTGCTGGCCTGATGGACCGACCCACATCCGGAGGGGTCATCCGCGGTCTCTGAATGATCAACACAACAATCGGGCCAGGTATTTCAAGCTGGGCTGAAGAGATGGATCAAATATCATTCTGACATTGAAGGAGCCCACTAACGTGACGACAAACTGCTTACAGACCCAACCAATCAAAACACACACTGCTGCAACACTGAAGCTCCATTAAGGGTTGCAGGATCCCAGCATTCACCATAACTGAACTGGTTTGTCAAAACACTTTCATCATATTTCCTGCAATATAAACATATTCATTTTACTATCACTAATATAAACATATAATACATAAAGAACAGTTAACCGAGAGATTATCAAGATTATTGTAAGTTTTGAGCTATCTTTGTTTTTTTTCTTGAACATGTGTGTGTGTGTATGTGTGTGTGTGTGTGTGTGTGTGTGTGTGTGTGTGTGTGTGTGTGCTGAATGCTTCCAGACCAGGGTTAGAACTGATCCATTGAAATGTGACAGGAAGCTGAAGGAGCGCCGACAGTCGTGTCCTCAATTGTCCTGCGACTGCACAATGAATATTCAAACCTTTGGCGAACGTTCGTTGTTGAAATTGGGATGAACGTTTAGTTCAGGAATCGATTTTTGACATGCGTGGGTGCATAGTTCACCAATTATAACTCTGTACTGAATCCTATCAGGATTAATCTCCCCCAGCTTCCGCGTGTAAATATTAATGAGCAAATAATAGGACCATTATTTTTGTAGTGATCAATAAAACTGACTTATTTTGTCCAGAATTGATGTTTCTTGCATATTTATTGAAGTCTGAGCATTTTGGGAGAATCGTATTCACAAAATGGATTGAAGTTGAATTTTGAGTCCTTGAGGTGAGTTACAGAATATATTTTATTTTACCAGCAATCACAGAAGTTAAGATCCAGTAACAGGAAAATAATGCAATCTAAAACATTGTTCAGTCATGCTGCATTCAGACTACATCTGTAAATAATCTTATCAAATTATTCAAGCATTATTGACTGGAAATGAAGGAAAGGAACGTGATGCTGTAAATTTCTGAGTGATGAGGTTTAGCTGAAGTTGAGCTCTTTGTAGATGGCGTCAATGTCAGCGATGACTGTGGCCATGACCTTCTTCAGGGCCTCCCGTCCAGACGCATCCATCCCGGCCTTCTCCTCCATGACCTTCCCAATAACCTCTGCAATCAGCTGGTGAGAAAAATCTTGCTGCTTTAGAATCAGGGAGGGAAATCAGAGCCACGGGAGCCAGAAGAGCAAGCCTCACCTTGAAGTTATTAATGGGGATCTTGTGCTTGGTGGCGTGAGTGTTGGCAAGGGGTTGGAGGAGGGCGGCGTGCTTGCCCTTGGCCTTCAGGAGCTCACCGAGTTTTTTCAGCACGGTGGCTCCATGGGCAGAAACAGCTGCATTACCGGCCAGCTCGCTCTGGGCAATGCCGGTGAACTTGGGGAAGAGATTTTGAGTTTCTGGATTTTCTGTGAACAAACTGAAATGGGAAAATATAATTACTCAGCTCAGGACACGTTCTTTGTTATCTAACAGCAGTAAAGGGTGGTGAGGGTCCTGGCTGCACGGATAACTTTGAAAAATTCAATCAGTAAATGCAAATAAAGAATAATTTGGTGTGCTGGAGGGAGTCGTGTCCTTAGAGTCACTAACCGGGTCAGGACCATTCCCCCATGGGCACTGTAGTCGGCCTCGACAGGACCCCAGAACTTGAGAACCGTGTCAAAGTCAGCCATGATCTCAGAGGACAGAGAAACAAAACATTGATTTAAGGAATAAAAGCAGAACAACACAATGAATAAAAGACAAAAATTAGAGCTCTTCAATGAAAGAATAGATTAAAAATATATATTTTAGGGGTATTTACCAAAAACATTTAATAAACTCCAGATTTGGTTTCATTTTCTGTTAATTATTTTTTCTGTAAACATAAAAAAAAATAAATTATTGGGTATTAAAAGTTATTACCTGCAAAGTAGTGAAATATCCTGTCACCCTAAATTTCTTTTTGACCTGAGTCCCCTCCCTCAAAAACAAACCTTTTATACTCCCTCTCTCTCTCTCCGTCCTACCAACAAAACCATTCCAGCCCACCTACTTCACATCTCTTTCCACCCGCTGCCCTTTCCAGATTTAATCAGAAAACCTTTGACATGTGCCTGATATGTAAAAGGCCTGTATGATCTTTGATCTATATATCTATAAATTTGTATATACACATTTATATGTGCATACACGTGTATAGACGTGTATGCACATGTATGTATATATACATGCATGTATATATGTGTGTAGGTAGATAGTTGATATATGTGTCTATTCTCGCCTCTTTCTGTTCTTCCACCCTCCTCCTCCTCCTTCTTCACCCAGGTGACCATCAGCAGAAGGGTCCCCCCACATGAGCCTGGTCCTGCTCAAGGTTTCTACCTGTTAAAGGGGAGTCTTTCTTTGCCACTGTTGCTTGTTGGGGGTTTGGTCCTGGGTTTCTGCAAAGGGCCAAGAGACGAATAAAGATGAATTGAATTGAATTAGGGTGAACATGCTAATGCCACTGCCTGTGGATGGCAGTGGCATTAGCATGTCAACATCAGTGCCTTCCTGTGGTTATGTGCCCTTTTACGGGAGACCATCCTGGACTGTGAGGGAAGCTCTGCATCACATGTGACACACACACACACACACACACACGCAGTTGCCCTGCGGCTGTTTCCTCACTCCTCCAGATGGGCAGCAGGAAGGCTCTCCATCACTATCTCTCCAGACGTCTGTGTCCTAAAACAGATCTTCAGGCGCCACTGTATACACAAACACGCAAACACACAAACCACAAACGTGGCAACCGCCTCAGCTACTTCCATGTTTGCCTCCTTCCTTTGTTGTTTTCTTTGTTATGATTTTTGATTTGAGAGAGTCAAGCAAAAGGAACACTCCCTGTTGAATTTCTGCCCCCCAGTATTTACCAGAGACCCTTGCGGTGGAAATGCGCCATTTGTCAGCTGGGGTCTCTCCTCCCTTCATCAGAGAGTTGGAGGAGGTCGTGCATCCAATGTTTGAGACTCTGGAACACTTGAGAGAGGCTCGTGATCCAAAGTGCTTCCCTATCAGGACGTTACGGAGCCCTTCGCAGGCCCAGGTCAGTCCTAACGCCTCCTTCTCCACTCGTTCGTATCTCAGCTCAGTTGGTGTGACAGACGATTACATATAGGCTGCTGCCCTCCGCCCCTTATCTCATTTTTGGAGTAACACTTCTTCTGCCCTGCACCATGACTTTGTATTCTCTGTTGGGACTGTACATGTTTGAAATATTATAATATAGTATATTATAATATACATGTGAAAATAGTGACGTCAGTGCAGAGACACCTGCTCAATGCTCCACATCCAGCAGTTCCTTTTTGACAGGAGATCTTGTGGCGCTGATCTCATAGCAGGGCTTGCTCGGTAGCTCAGTCCGTAGGGTGCAAAGTACTGAGATGCCTTCGCCCATATGAAACTGTGGTACAACCTCAGCACACTCACTGTGACCCCAAATGAGAAACTAGCGGACAAAAAAGTAATCTCACAGGGATTTGTCTCCCTCTTTCTGATTAAAGACCTTAATTCACTCGATGTTGTTGGCTTCTAGATCCTCTTTGTGGCCTCCGTCTGGGCTGATGCTGCTGGCAGAGATCATGTAGTAGCTCTAGTATTGACTAGAGGTCAAATTCTATTTATATGGTACTTTTCCTACATGGAGTAATGCAAAGTGCCAGGTTAAAAATGACAATGTAAAATTCAACAGTTTGAAAGATAAAATAATTTCCAATATAAAACAGGGGAAATCATGTGACCTAAAATGCTCATATGAGTGATGCCTGCCTTCTCTGTCTCCTCTGAGGCTGTGCAGGTGAACATCACGCTCTTATGTATGACCCCAGAGGAGCAGATCATCCATATGGCAGGCCTGCCTTCAAGCCTTCTGACGCCACTGTGGTATTCCCAAAGTGTTCAGAAGGTGCCGCTATGCTGAAGGGCAGCCGTTTCAGTAATAACACCGGAAGGCTGTGACGACGGTTTACAGATTTGCTGAATCATCTGTCGGGGGAATTTGCCAAAAATAAACGTCTATTTGGGCACCACCATGATGCCAGCCCTCCAGTTTCTCCGCTCCTCATCCCAAGGCCTTCCATGTGGGACGTAAGACTTCCATCAGTGTCACTGATGGAAGTCTTATTGGACTTCCATCAGTGACAACGAGATCCTGCCTGGTGTTTTAAGTGAAAAAGGATTGTTTTGCTTTAATGTCTCCATAGTGATACTGTCTCGCCATGCAACAAGCCCCAGCACACAGGCCGCAGGTCTTTCCAGCAGGGCGGTGTGCAGATGATGAGTTATGAACACATCCTCCTTGCACGTGTCTCACATATATAACACCATACCATCCCAGCAGACTGCTCCGCTCTCAGAATCTGGTTTACTTGTGGTTCCCAGAATCTCTAAAATAGAATGGGGGGGGGGGGGGGTTTAACCATCAAGCCCCCCTGCTGTGGAACCAGCTCCCTGCAGGTATGGGAGGATGACTCATCTCTACTTTTAAGATGTGACTTAAAACTTTCCTCTTTGAGAAAGCTGATGTTCAGCAATTCTGTAGTTGCAGTCATTATTCTAGTCACACCAATTATCTTATTTGGAACATGATAAAAGCGTGATCTACTGACAGGTTTCTGTAACCCTGGTGGATCATGCCCTACTCTCCTCCTCTCCTCTCCCCCTCCATTTCCCTCTCCTCCTCTCTGCTCCCCTCCTCACCTCCTCCTCTCCACTCCTCACCTCCTCTCTTCTCCCCTCTCATCTCCTCTTCTCTCCTCCCCTCTCCTCCTCTCCTCCCCTCCTCTCCTCCCCTCTGCTTTCCTCCTTTGCTCCCCTTCCCTCTCCTCCTGTTCTCTCCTCTCCTCACCTCCTCCTCTCCTCTTCTCCTCCTCTCCCCTCCCCTTTCCTCTCCTCCTCTCCTCACCTCCTCTCTTCTCCCCTCTCATCTCCTTTCCTTTCCTCCCCTCTCCTCTCCTCTTCTCCTCTTAATGTATTTGCATTAATGTATGTATTTGACATATGCTTCTATTCTCTCCTCTCCTCTCTTTGTTCTTTCCCTCCTTCTCCTCCTTCTTCCCATCAGCCATCAGCAGGAGGGTCTCCCCTGAGCCTGGTCCTGCTCAAGGTTTCTTCCTGTTAAAGGGGAGATTTCCCTCACCACTGTTGCATGTTGGGGGTTTGGCCATGGGATTCTCTACACAGCATCTAGAGACAATATTGATTGTAACAGACACAATGTAAATAAAGACTAATTGAATGTGTGCCATTCCCCTTCAGTAGCAGGACAATCACATCTTGGATGCGATGTCACATTTGGGACGCCTCGCCGTGGGCGCTGCCCATTAGTATGCTGAGGTTTACCTCTATCCTGGAGCACTCAGTCTATCCACTTGCCTCTTCTCTGCTGTCGCCTCGCAGAAGAGCCTGCTGTCCCCCCCCCTTCGCTTTGACAGCTTCATCCGTCAGGTTCTGAGTCCACGTGTTCAGACAGCTGCCTGTCCGTCAGTGACCTGAGGGTGCATATGCAGTGACAAACTAATCCATGGACTGCATCCCGCCTCTCCCACCTCTGTCAAAATCAAAAGTGACATCTTTCGACTGTCTGGATACATTTTTCCCGCCCTTGCAGCTTTGTCAAGACACTGGCGGGTGGATGTTAAACCTTTGCCCGTGGCCCGAACCCCCGCAGGTACAAATCCCCCCGCCCCCCACTGCGAACATCTCCCCTGTGGCTCATTCTCTCTCCTTATCCCTTTCTGCAGACATACAATGATCCCAACAGGTTTTTCTCTCCACTCTTCTTAAACCATGTCATATTATTAGAATAGAATAGAATAGAATTCAACTTTATTGTCATTGCACATGTCACAAGTACAAAGCAAAGAAAACGATTAAAAACAAAGATTCCAGCTGTTCTTGATTCACCACGTGCTTCACTCTCCTGTCCACTCTGCTGTAGCCGGATGTGTCTTAAACCCGTTGCCCAGACAAGGGGAGAAGGGCAGGGGGAAATCGAACACAGCAGAGTGTGCGTGGACATGCATGCCCAGGACTGTCAAGCTGTTGATTTTACGTCTCCAGCCATCTGTGGCCCGATTCTCACGGCAACATCTGGCCGGCGTGTCGCACTGGAGGGCAGTCGGCCCGGTGAGGGTCGGAGGGGTTCGGTCCGCAGAGGCAGTGTGACCTTCTCACCGGATGATTGACGTGCTCATTTGACTGACAAGGCCGTGCGCAGCTGACGTGGAAGGCTGTTGGGAAAGAGACTCTGGACACGACCGACTTAAATGCGCGCGTGCCTGCAAATACAAAATCAAGCCTTTGTTGCCAAGCCCAAGAGATTCTGGCTGGAGCCCATAGCGTGAGGCTGCTTCTGTGTTGACGTTTTGATTGTGTTGATTCTGTTTTCCTTGGGATTGCAAGCCAGCATTACAGTAACTGTCTAAATGGGGTATAAACTCCAAAAGCATGTAAGAAATTTCAAAATAAAATGGCATAGACGCTTCTTTCTTCACTGATTTCTTTTTAATTAATCAACACTGTGATGGGAAACCATTCATTTTCTAAATACAGATGAAGGCCTACATGCATATAATTTGTTGTCTGTTGATTTTGCCTATTTTCTATACATATCATTTAATATAGTTGCAAGTCTGCCAGCAGCATTATTGCATTACATGAACTCTATTCTCTAGGAATGGGAGCACCCCTCACAAAATTCTGGTTTCTTTTATACAATGACAAATACACTTTCCATAACTTGTTGATTAGACAATTTGATCCTCAGTGAACACCCCAATCTTACATAATTTAGTAGTTTCACTTGGATTGATTGTAATGATACCTTAATAAATCTTAATTCCATGATAAAAGAAGCTGAGGACACTGGGAACCTGAAACTCTTCTGGGTAGTGGTGTGAACACATCAATCAACAAGAAAGGATCCTTTTATCTATTACATTCAATGATTCAAGTCTGTTATTATAGATGATACACCTGAATTCTACTATTACTGGAATACTGGGTTCTCTCCAGGTACTCCGGCTTCCTCTCACAGTCCATTGACATGCACAACTGGGGATTAGGTGAATCGTAGTTTCTAAATTGTCCTTAGGTATGAATGCGAGTGTGAATGGTTGTTTGTTGATATGTCACCGCCCTGCGAGTGACTGGCGTCCAGTCCAGGGTGTACCCCGCCTTTACCCAATGTCAGCCAGGTTAGGCTCCAGTCCCCCCGCGACCCTCTGTGGAGGAACCAGCGGCAGAAAGCGATGGATGAATGACACCTGTCATTCATCTGGAATCCTCATTGGACATAGGGAGTCCAATGAGGATTCCAGCTCTTTAGCGTGGTTCAGTGGTTAGTGCCTTCATAAAAAGGTTGTCTGTCTTTATGTTATGGCAATGAGTTCAGGGTGTCCCTGAAAGAAACAACCTGTGCATTATTATCAGTGTTATCAGTTTTTTAAAAGTTTGCCATGTTAAAATGCATAGAGCAGCAGCATCCACAACCTGTGCTTTCATTGACTTATAAATTGACATTCAACGTGTGTGTGTCTGTCTGTGTAATGATCAAAGACCAATGTCTCTGCTGGGCTGTTTGGGATTAATGAGACTGGAGATAGTGTTTTGGAACTTGACGTGTATTCCTTATAAATATACCAGACAACTAATCAACAGTTCTTTGTAACGTTTAATGAATGTGTGAGTGAATGTGTATTTCAAACAGTGGGCCTTGACAAGCACGCGTCACCACCTACTGATTACACCCAAAGGCAATAAATCAGACCATTTAAATGAAATGCACTTATCCAATTATGTCTGCAATGAGGATTTTATAACACTTACCAAAATTAAACATTGAATGCACGTGATACACACCTCTGTATGTCCTTGTAGACTCTTGGTTTTAGATAAAATAGGTTTTCATTTTAATTTCATTACAGACTAAAATAAAAATGATAATGATTGCATGTATGGTTGTTTGTGCAATGCTGTGCTGATTGCTGTATGATTGCTAAACTACACTGCCTGGCCCCAAAAAAAGTCTCCACCTGGATTTAATTAATCAGAGAAGGAGGGGTTGTCACTGTTGGTCAGCTCTAGTTTCAGCAACAGTCTGTGCTCAAAGAATGAGGTCACCTGACTACCTGAAGATACTGAATGACCAGGCTCTTCCATCAATGGATTTTTTCTTCCCTGATGGCACAGGCGTATTCCAAGATGACAATGACAGAATTCATCGGGCTCAAATTGAGACAGAGTGGTTCAGGGAGCAGGAGACATTGTTTTCACACATGGAGTCCAGACCTCAACCCCCATTGAGAACCTTTGGGATGTGCTGGAGAAGGCTCTGCGCAGCAGTCAGACTCTACCATCACCAATGCAAGATTTTGACAAATGAAGGCAACACTGGATGCAAATAAATCTTGACATTGCAGAAGCTTATTAAAACAATGCCAGAGCGAATGCGCACCTTAATCCAAGCTAAAGGTGGTCCAGCGAATTATGAGAGTGTGACCTTTTCTCTTTGGTGGCGACCTTTCTTTTGGCCAGCCAGTGGACATGAACTGGCCCCAGTTTGCCCTCTGCTGATCACTGGCTTGGAGGAGGGTCACGCCAGCACTCTCCCTCGCTCTCATTGGCCCAGACGTTTTGTTGTCACGTCGACTCATCCAATAAGCAGCCGCTCTCCAAGTCACGTGTCTCTGTACCCGGAAACAACAGTAATCAATGACAGTCAAAGAAGTTGAGAATCTCTGTCTTCAAACCCCGGTTTAAAGTTTTAGGCTTCATTTTTTTTTATTCACCCATTGTTCTTTTATTTTATTTAACCTTCACTTGTCGCACAGAAATGTCCTCCAGTGTGTTAAAGGTCTTGAAAGGCGTCAGACAGCTGAGCTGCTCCCTGAAACAGGCTGGTAAAACGTTTGTTACCTGCAGCAACATTCCCGAATACAAACTGGAAAAACCAGAGAAATTTAGTCTTTGCTCATGATAGTCGAACATTTGTTTCACTTAAATGTCAACACCGTTTTATGATTACTTTCTTATCATTACTGACTTTAGTCTGACTTGTCATGATCAAATCCACTGCGAAGAAGTCTACTCATCAATATTTTTAGTGATGTTGGACGACCGCAAGTGTGTAGGAGACCTGAAAGCGCTATCTATTTTTAGGAGATATTTTTAAATGAAATCTTACTTTAAATGAAAATTTAATTGCGGTGTTAAGACATTTAATCCTTAATTCCAAATGCATGAATCAAAGGATTAAGGATTCAAATATGTGTATATATATATATATATATTTTTTTTTTTTTTCATGGCATTTTCAAAAATAGAGCGACCGCTTAGATCCATTCTGAAATTCTAAATTGGTATAGACACAGTTGTGTAGAAATGTCAAGAAAAACAAATGGAGTCTATTGAAATAGAAAATGCACGACCACGTAAAGGTTTGGGGTTGTGTAATTCACAACACCTGTCACTGTCGTGGGGGTACAGCGCGTATCACGTGTCCAAAAACCGGCCTGCTCAGTGTTGAAAAGAGCGAGCTGATGGTCTTCCATGTGTACCACTAAAACTGAGCGTTCTGTCCAGCTTCAGAGATCTCTGTTCCAGTCCCATGGGGAGAAATCAGAGGTAAAATCTGGGGACCAGATCACGGCCATCCTGTGCTGTGCCTGCACGGCTGGGCTGACAACTGTGGTACCTTTAACACCCTCATTCCTCTACTTCCTAAAGGTAACTTGTGGGCTTCATCAATCATGGAAATATTTCATTACAATGTGCTGCAGTTTGGGAAATTAAAAAAACTAGTGAATTATCTTTTAAAAAACAGATGAGGAATATGTCTATTCAGTATATTTCGCTGTATCAGTGGAGTGTTCTTCTATTCCTCTCCCTCTGAATGTTGCTTGATAATGATTATTAATGATGGATGTCTGCGAAAATACAGAAAGAAATTAGCAGCACTGGTCCATTGGGCACATCCATAAACAACTTCACTTATCAACGGAGCTTAAGAGTGTCTTAGTGCTTAGCAACCTTGCTTCACAATTGCCTCCGGGTATGCTGGTTTCCCCCCAATTATTGCATGTGTGACTGAGATGATGGATCATTTCTTTTTTCAAGCAAACAGCGAGTGTTTATGAATTCTTTATATTGTGCCACTGGAGACAGAGAGAAGAGAAGGAGAGTCTGTTTACAGCGTGCCGGAGCTCTGTGAGAGCTGGTCTCTTCTCTTCTCTTAGAACTTCTGCTGCAAAAGCTTCTTACAGCCTGCGCTGCATAAAGAGTCTAGAAAAAGCATTACTGTCCTTGTGTGTGTACATGGAAAGTTGGTTGGCATCTGTCTCTCTCTCTCTCTCTCTAACTTTGAACAGGTGAATTAGAGATAATCAATGATTTATTTTTTTTTACATGCGCAAGCCTTCATTGAATGATTCCACACATGCTCCTCCTTCGGTCGTTTTCAGAGTGCAGATATGTGGCGATTGACCTGGCAGGTCACGGTCTGTCTTCACATCGTCCTCCTGGAGTCCTGCACTCTTTTCCTTATTATGTGATGGACGTACGCAGAGTCATCGACGGTGCGTGAGGTTTCGAATCGAAACGAGGAATAGATGTTTGCATTTTATAACTATATGAAGTAAATTATTAAGTAAGTAGTGTGCGAGTAAACGGGCAGTAGTCGTATAAATGATTCCAGCCGTGTTCAAATTCTGCCGTGCCTTTTTTTACTGCACCGTTCAGTTCAGGTGAAGACAGTCTCTCTAAGTGTGATAAGATTCTCCAGCAGGTTGATGATCTGTGAAATTTGCTCCCTCAGCTCTCCAGTGGGATAAATTCTCCATTATTGGTCACAGTATGGGTGAGCGCAGCATTACACCACAAACTGTGCTCACGACTGATCCAAGTTTGATTCTTATGGATTTACTCTTTTTGTGTTAATCAGGTGGCCATGTGGGAGGAATGGTAGTACCAGTTTGGCAGTATCTTTCATGCTTTTCAGTAGGAATTATTTATGTGGCTGTAGTTTGCACCATGCCTTATCCGTGTTGTGTTTCCCACAGTTCAGTGCTCTGTATCCAGAGATGGTTGAGGCCCTTGTATTCCTGGACTGTTACGGATTCTTACCAGCAGATCCGGTACATAAACACTCCGTACATAAATAAATGATCTTGTCTTTTGTGCCACGTTTTCATATAACGCTCTTTTCTTTAATAGTGTTTGAGAGTGAGTGGAAATGTTCCTCTTCTCTTTCAGAAAGAACTGCCTGAGTTGATGAGGCAGGGGATAGATGAGATTATTCAGTTTGACAAAAAGCCTGAAGAGAAGACGAGAGTTTATACCTACGAAAATGCAGTGAAGAGGTGTTACATCAGTTTATCACCAACTTCCAGTCTTAAAGGAGCATTACAAGATCAACTGTGCACTAAAAATACCTTTCTCTTCTTTCAGGGTGTTGGCTGGAAACCCAAGTATTTCAGAAAAATCTGTAGATAACATTTTAGAACGAGGGCTGGTCAAAGTGGAAGGAGGTCTGTCTTTCCCAAATTTGTTGAGTTTATTGCTTTTTTTATATTCTAAAAAAAATCATCATCTTTTACATGCACATCCAGTTGCTGTTATGCTATTTATTTTGTCTGTTTATTTTGTCTCCTGCAGGTGTGGTGTTCTCCCGAGACTTTCGGATTAATCTGGTTGGTTTTAAGGCCTTTAACTCTTTACCCTGTCTTTTGATTATGTCAAAATAAAAGTAGCATGTTGTTTTGTGCTTTTCCAGAAAAACATTGTCAGGCACAGTATGGAACAGATTCTTGATATGCAATCACGGATAAAATCCCCTATTCTACTTGTCCTGTAAGAGCTGCCTCTTATTGACTTAATAATTCATAATCTTATCACAAGATTAAGGTTGTTCAAGTATATTTACTTTTTTCCTTTCCTTTCCAGAGCCGAAGATGGATTTGGCAAAATATACGACAAATCAGACAAGTTTAAATCAGCTTTCCTGGAGGTCTATCGTAAGAGAAATGTGAGTACAGTGTTTGTTACTCTTGATTCCAGGGGCCTTTTCCGCTGTTCTCATATGGGCCGATGGGGCAACAAGACCCAGTGTGTGGGTCTCCTCCCAGCTGAACACGCCTAAAACACGTCTCCAGGGAGATAGTTGCGTGGCATTCTGACCGCATCCCAAACCACATGCTCGGTGTTGGTGAGGGCATCTCGTGTGTCAAGTGCTGCAGAGGCTGTTTTCAAAGCTCAGGACCACACATGCAGGTCGGAATGTGGACTGACCGGTAAACTGAGACCTTTGTCCTCTGGCTCAGCTCACTGCACTACAACAGACCAGTATAACATCCATGTCATCATGCCTACGAATCTGTGACTCTTTATGACCAAATCTAAAGTTGGACATTGGCATATTTGTGATATTGAGTACCTTCATCAAGGCAAAGCAAGTTTCTTTATGTAGCACTATTCAGCCACAAGGTATATCATAAAAACAGAGATACATTAAAAGAAAGCACAGAAGAAATATGTCATAAAAACTGCTTATTTATTAAAATAATGGAAAGAGAGTATGAGCATATATGCTCTATTGGAAAGCCTGAGTGAATAGAAAATGTTTTAAGGCTTGATTTAAAAGAATTGAGTGGAAGAGGAGTTTGTTCCTGAACACCTGAGTAACGGGTTGTAAAAGCTGCTTCACCTTGTTTATTTTGACTCTGAACCCTGAGTAAGCCTCCTCCTGAGGACCTGGGGGGGTCTGGGTGTTTCACAGTGTGCAAGTAAATCTGAGATGTATTTAGGCCCAAGACCATTCAGGGCTTTATCGACAAGTAGTGAGATGTTGAAGTGAATTCTTTGGCTGACAGGCAGTCAAGGCAGTGATTGAAGCAGCTCTGGCGTGTTCCACCCCCTTTGTGTTAGTGAGGACTCACTAACAGCTGTCTGCAGCTGTCTGACTGATTTTTTTTTTTTTTACTGTGTGTCATTGTGTCCTTTTTTTAGAGGAAGGACTTGAAAACCTTTTTTTACGCAAATGGATAAAAGTATATTACAGGAATTTGTTAAACTAGGAGGTTGATTAATGCACCATGTCCCAACCTAAAAAATAATTAAAACAAATTAACAGGAGTAAATTAGATTTGACAGAGCAAAATTAATCAAACAAATGAGGAAAAATAGGTTATTACACTGCAATTCCGCAGATAATGTTTAAAAAACTACCAAGCTGGGTCATTTGTTTGTCTCTGTCTTTCAGGATGTGATCGTTAATGTTCCAGGAAATCATCACGTTCACCTGAATAATCCTGAAGTTGTTGCTCCGACTGTGTCGGACTTCATCAAGGCCCACGTGCTCTTACAGGTGACCACCCCGACAGATTCTCCCACCGCCAAGTTATAGCAGGCAGTTTAGAGAATGCCGCACTTTACTCATCCCACCGGGCCATTTAAACCTCCATCAACCCACCTTCAAGTCAGTTGCAGTTTTCAGCTCATTTCACATCCACAGTACTTCGTTATACTCGAGGGAAAGTGGTGACACTGAAATTCTGTTGTATTGTTAACAATATTAAGAAGAAAATGTTGTTTGCCATGTTTCACACCATGCAACTACTACTGTGAAGTTTGGAGAAATTTGCTTAAATTATGTGCACTGTAGGTCTGTCTTTATCCTCACACTGTTTTTTGTTCAGAATTTATAACAACCTAAGCAGCCTTTTGAAATAAATTGCCTGATGTTGGTCTATTTTCATATTACTTTTCACAAGAGAAAGTGAAATTTAAGGCCGACGGCCGCTGTCTGTGCAGATCTGGCACTGAGCTTCTTCTCTGCTCCTCTCGGTATGTGACGCATATTTTGAGGCTGTAGTTCTTTCACGTTGTACCTGCCGTCTTTGAAGAATGTTTGATATTCACGGTGGCATGTTTGATTCCTCCTCCTGGTTATTAATATTTCAGCTGCTGCACTCTTCTCTGAGGTTTCCCTCCTGTTTTACCTCAGGAATGAAGAGAACTGAAGAAAATGTACCAACGCTGCAGTTAAAGCTCCATTGTGTTGCAGTGTGATGCTTCGTGCATTTTTTACCGCTGCACCCTGTTCAGACTATGCTGTACCAGTGTTAGATATTGATTTATTTATAAAACTGGTTCCTGATTCCTGGGGAGGAATTCAGCATGCGAGCATTTGTCTGCCACAAGGTAACACTTTGAGGTGTGTGTAGAGTTTGTATGTTCTACTTCAGTCTCCAAGACTTTCTCTAGGAACTCCAGTTTCCTCCCACAGAATAGAAACATGAACATTAGGGTGACTGGAGACTAGATAATTGTGGCACCTCAGTTTTAACTTAAGATTTAAAGGATAAAGGTTTCACAACACACTTGATTTTTGTGTTTTGTTTTTGTTTAAATCATGCAAAATTGACTAGTTGCAGTAATTACATTTGACTAGGGAGATTATTTTATGTTTATTCATTTGTTACAATTCACATTCATCTGATATGACAAATTATGACACTGATCATTTTACATCAAAAGAACCAACATTTATGAACAAAACCCAAACCCTGTGAGGACGTTGACATGGCTCAAGGCCTCTGAGGAGTTCCATGGCCACTGTCCTGTCCTATCCTGTCCTGTTCTGTCCTGTCCACTCCAGAACCCTGCACTTTGGACACTCATCATGTCTGGCCAGCAGCGTTTTGATGTAGCTGCTTCAGCTTCACAGTGTTAGAACACAACAAAGATGACTGATTAATTCAAAGTTTGATGACAGAACAGCAGCGTCACTCCAGAGTAAGGAAGGAACACTACAAGAAATGAAACGCAAGCTATTTTCCTGAAAAAAATAAAGGAAATATCTTGGGAAATAGCTCATCTTGATGCTGCCTGAGGGTGGGATTGTACATCTGCTCTTGGTGGTGGTGGTTCTTGGCAAATAGGGACCCATGGCATCTGTTAAAAAGGCCAGCCAGGCTTGGATTAAGAGAAGGGATAACACCTGGGCTCCAAAACAGCAACATGATGCCATGGGGGGGGGGGGCACAACACCTGGGACTGTCGGTGATGCAGATGAGTCCTCTGGAGGGGTCGTGGGCTTCATCTTTGAAACACCAACAAAGGAAGGTACCCACATCGGCCACCCATCCCTGAGATGTCAGCAGCTGCCCACAGTTTCTTGAGATCTCACCTAGTCCTGAATGTGGTACGTAACCTTGAACTTGGCTGAGCGCCCTGGATTTGAACATCACATCAACATGTAGTCTGCGGGCGCACAAAAACACAGCTGGTAATATGCACGTGTGTGAATACAGACCACATTAGAGTTTAATCATTCAAAAACACTTATCAAGACAACCCTGAACCTTACACAACCAAATAAACCAGAATCACTGCTGCAATAACTATAAACATTTAATACCAACTGGGATTATAAGATATTAAAATGAGGAGCAAACAAGAAGAACATAGGAACATAGGAAAAATGTACCGGGTAACTGCGTGTCATTTATGAATCATGACAACTGTTTTTATATTTTTTCCTGAGTTTTTATCTCTTTCGCTTGGCTCCTCTTAAATTGGCCGCTTTTATTATGAAGGCTGACTCTGGCCTTCCACTTCCTGCTTATCTTGTTTGCTCACGTCGGATAAAGTAACAAACTCTTTCACTCGAGAAGTCGCCTTGGAGGTTTTGCCTCAGGGAAATAGGAAACACCCCCATAAATGAGTTTGCATCATTATTACAGCGCGAATAAAGCGATCTGATTGATACTTCAATGGTACACGGATCCTTGTTCCGGCGGCTTTAAATCGGTTTAAACATCAGCTTCGATGGCGAAGGCAGGTAGCATTGAGAATGTGGGGGCGTTGGATCGAGTTGTTACAGTTACTTTTATTCATAGAAGGGGTTTGTACTGTCTTCCCAGCGTCCCAGATCTCTGTTCCAGTTCCATGGGGGGACCTCAGGGGTCAGGTTTGGGGCCCCGCTGAGGGTCGTCCTGTGCTGTGCCTGCATGGCTGGGCTGACAACTGTGGCTCCTTCAGCAGCCTCATCCCTCTACTACCTCAAGGTGAGCTGTGGCTCATTAAAAGCCTAAACTTTCTTGTTTATAAGACGTATAGTTTTGTGATTTGACGGCACTCACATCCCTGCGAATGACGCACTGAAACACTCTGCACATGGAACTGTAAATGTATCTACAATAAGTAATACAAATAACCTTAGATTATGGTTATTGACAAAATAACCATATGTTATTTTGATAAAAATGGTGTGATAGTAAAACTAGATTGAACATTTTAAATGCAAAACCATTCCCTAAACCTTTGTCCAGGCTTGTAGTGCATTATTAAATTTTAAAATTAAGCATCTGACACCAATGGGTGTCATGACTACCATTAAAATAAGAGCAAATCAAAAATGTATTGATGAAAAATATTATAATACCCATTGTGTAGCTGTGAGAATGCTCACCGAAAGTTGCAATACCTTTTGTCAACTGAATCATGAAACACTTGTAAATTACAAATCTAGTAAACATGAGAAATTATATTTAGTAAGTCAATCAATCGATCAATCAATCTTTATTTATATAGCGTCTTTTACAATTAAAAATTGTTTCAAGGTGCTTTACAGAATCCCAGGGCCTAACCCCAGACAAGCATCAGTGGCAAGGAAAAACTCCCCTTTAACAGGAAGAAACCTTGAGCAGGACCAGGCTCATATAGGGGGACCCTCCTGCTGATGGCCGGCTGGGTAAAGAGAGAGGAGAGGAGAGGGAGAGGACAGGTAGAGGATAGAATAGGTAGAGGATAGAATTGGTAGGAGAAGAGGGGAAAGGAGAGGAGGGGAGATGAGAAGAGAGGAGAAGAGGGGAGAGGAGAGGCACAGAGCATAGAAATACACACAGAATGCATTTTATTGAATAAGCAGCCGGTTGAGTGGGTCAGCGGGGTCGGAGGTCATTATGCAGCTCTGAAGGCGGCAATACCTGTAAATGAATTCAGAAGGGGGGGCAGAAAAACTACAGAAGAAATAGCATCGCTAGTCTACTGATGAAGCGGAGGAGAGGAGAGGAGAAAAGAGGAAACCAAAGCATGACCAGTGGGGTGACAGAGGCCTGTCAGGTGATCATGTTTCTGGACCCCGGCAGCCTTGGCCTATAGCAGCATAACTAGTATCTCAACCTAGTGATTAGACGACCCCCTAAGTATGATAATTTGTCTGCCTATGATAGTAACTTCAACTACAAGGTTAGTGACAATAGGCTTTTTCAAAGAGGGTGATGAGTTAAGTGATGTTTATCATAATACATACATTGTTAATCACCTACATTGTCTGTTTCTCTCCCTCTCAGAGTATAGATACGTAGCGATGGATCTAGTAGGCCATGGGCTATCATCACACCGTCCTCCTGGAAGTTTTTATTCAGTTCTGGACTACGTGATGGACGTGCGCAGAGTTGTTGATGGTGCGTGACGTCAAAAAGTTATTTATCCCCGGGATTATTCTCGTCTGTCTGCGGTCAACTTAAGCATTTTGTGAGTCTTTTGTGATGAGGCATTGGATTCTCCTGCTTAATGATGTGTGAAATGAACTCCCACAGCTCTGCAGCTAAAGAAATTCTCCATCATAGGTCACAGTATGGGTGAGTGCAGCTTACGTCAGGGTTTATCGTCAACTGTTATCGCTTATACTGCAGCAGGAAGTCAATTAAAATCCTTTTACTTACAGGTGGTGACATTGCTGCAATAGTAAGTGTCAGCTTGCTACCCTGCCTTTATGTTTGTCACGACTCTTATGTTTAATGCATATCGTGTTTCTTGCAGTTTACGTCTCTCTATCCTGACATGGTGGATGTTCTAATCCTTCTGGACAGCTTTGGAGTCTTACCAACAGCTACGGTACGAACCCTTTTGACAGCTTACATTACTGAAGAGTTACACAGGTTGTATTTGTTTTTCTCTGGAGGAACGGGAGCTTTTAAAGGGGAATCAGAATAGTCAGGTAATACTCGCCTAAGTGCTCCTCCACTTAGGTATTTGTAATTATGACAAATACCGAACAATACTGACCTGACAGCTGCACTTGTAGCTAAACAAGATTTGGTAACTGGAAATAGAAAAATTGGAACAACAGATTAAGACCGAGATTCCAAAACATCCAGCTATCCCCAAGCACATAATCAAATTATTTATGTTCAGGCAGACCCTCAAATAGGAAAAAATCAATATGCATCCAGCCCACAAGATCCATGCAAAAGCATGCAGTAAGAGGTGTGGTTAATGGAAGAGACGTGCAAATTTGATGTGCAGAGGTCCGTGCACGCCTCCTGAAGACCAGAACGTCCTTCTGTCTGTCTTCCGCCTCATCTGTTATTGTTTCTCTCCAGGAAGCAGTGCCCACAATAATGAGACAGGGCATCGAGGAGTTGCTCCAGTACGAAAAAAAGATGGACAAGAAAAGAGTCTACACCTTTGAGGGGGCATTTGAGAGGTATCACAGCTGTCCAGGGCAAGCGCACATTTTTCCGTGGCTCTGTGCCAACCTCTTTTGTTTCTGCTCAGGCTGTTGGCAGCAAACCCGAGTCTGTCAGAAGAGTCTGTGCGCGTCCTTTTAGAGCGAGGCCTAGCTCAAGTTGAAGATGGTACATGCGTGTCACCTCTCTGAGAGGGATGATCTCACTTGCCTCCTCCTCTCTCCTGCTGCCAGATGAATGTTTTTTTTTTTCTTTTTCCCTCTTCTGCAGGCTTTATCTTCTCCAGGGACCTGCGGGTTAACTTTGTGAGTCACTCACCATCCCAACTCCATTTGCCAATATCTTTTAGAATATCCTGTTTTATTAAAGGTCGGCTCCCTCAACATGTCGTTTCAGAAAAACATTGTGCGCCTCAGTTTGGAGCAGAGCCTGGAGATGCTATCACGGATTCAGGCGTCTGTTTTAGTCGTTCTGTAAGTAACTGATTGAATCTGTAGGAGTCTATATCACACTGTTGCATCTGTGCTGCAAAAATGTGATTTTTGTGAAACATCCAATGGTAAGATTAAAAATTGAAAGGTGTAACAACCTGTAATAGTCTTTGGATAATACAACATCATTTTCTGCATCCACAAGTATTTCCAATTGGAGGGCTTCAGTCTTTCAGATTTCTTTAGAAATTCCTTTTGGAGTCAAGGGTGTCATTATGACATTCAACACTGCCCTGGGAGAAACATGGTGTAGTAACTTTTTATTACCCATAGAGGGGGCCTGAAATAGTATTTATTTAAAAGTGATTATATGCTTGCATTATATGTGCTATATATATGCATATATAATATGTTGAATTTCTGGTAATATTATTTAGAATAAATATATGCACACTGTGGGAGGTTAGCACTGTGACCTCACAGCAAGAAGGGCTCGGGTTCAAATCCCAGTTGGGATGGTCTGCGTGGAGTTTGCGTGTTCTCCCCGTGCCTGTGTGGGTTCTCCGGCTTCTTCTTGAGGATCAGGTGAATTGGAGACGCTAAATTGTCCTTAGGTATGAGTGTGAGTGTGATTGGTTGTCTGTCTGTATGCGTCAGCCCTGCGACTGACCAGTCCAGGGTGTACCCCGCCTTCACCCAGTGTCAGCTGGTATTAGCTCCAGTCCTCCCACCACTGACACAATTCCTATTATCAATAGGAAAATATTGATAGATCTTGTCTCTTATTTAACCCATCATATGTTTAATCTTTCCCAGTACACAAGATGGCTGGGATAGAGGTCTTTCCGAACCGTCTCAGAAGAAATTTACCTCAACTTTTTTCCAGTTTCTCCATGACAGAAATGTGAGTGAGCACCTGCTACAGGATGAAAATGCAGCAGACCATTTGTCATGATTATTTGTGTCGTGGTGATTCATCATTGATTCAGCGTATCTGCAGCTCATGCTTCTTCCTGCCTGTGTTGGTTTCAGCACACCGTGGTGAGGGTACCTGGCGATCATCATGTCCATCTCAACACACCTGAAGTCATTGCTCTGTTTGTCTTAGAGTTCCTGCAAAAGAAAAAGCTCTCCAGTCAAGACAGGAGTTCTAACTAAGTCACATTTGTCCAGTTTTCCCCCCAAAATATTCAGATTATCATGAAGTTTCTTCACTATCTCCTTATAGCCAGTATTAACACATTTAAAGCTGCAATATGCTCATATTGTTCATACTGACATTAAAATCAATAAAATGTGAACTCTGAGTCTAAAATAACAATGAACTGAGCCACTTCGTGTTTGATGGAGAAACATCTAAATTTGCCACAGCCACACCATGTGAAGAAATGTGAAAAGCTTCAGAATTTAAAGTCGCCCACTTCTTAAGATAGAACAGAGGTTGTCTCGCCCCCTGCAAATTCTCCTGGGCTTCCTTCCGGCTGTTTAAAATGGGAAGAATGATTATGGGATTTATGGGAAGAATAACAAAATCAGAAAAGAGAAAAGACAATAAACAATATAATATGGTTTAACACCAGTTGGGGCTCAGGGTTATTTACTTGGCCCTGGCAGCTAAAAATCAAAATGAAGAAAAAAAATATTTGGTTAAATTATAAATCTGCTTTTAAAAAACCTTTTTAAAATAAAAAAACATGGAAAAACATTGTAATAGCCAGTAATATGCACAATAACTGCAGCATCTTATTTAGCAATAAGCATGAAATTAAACAACAAATGCAATCTGTTGTTCCTGCAAATATTTACACACACTTTATAAAAATTCTTCTGGAATTGGTTGATTTTGAATCAGCTAATTTGTAAGAGCAGTTTTGTTTTCTACAGACTCTACAATCTATAAAAGGCAGGTGAGAAGCAACTGATGTCAACTCTTACTATTCTGTAAACCAGTCAATTTTCTAGTCAGAACAACTATTTGTTAACTGTAACTAACAGAAAGAGATGACTAACAAGAACAAGAGAAGAGTGAAATGGCACAAATAATAAAAACAAGGCTTTCTTTGATCCTGAAATTCTGGGAAAAGGCTGCCAAAGAAGAAAAGAAGAAGCACAAATATGAAGATGCGGAAAGAAAAGTGCTGAAGCCGGAGAATAAAAGAACAAACGTGAGTTTGAAGTGTTTCAAGAGGAAATCCAAGAAGGAGAAACACGAAGACATTGATCTGAAAAAAACAGGAGACGAGGAAAAGATGGAGGTAAAGGGAGAGAAGGAGGGGGGTGAATAGACAGACAGAAGAAGGATTAAAGAAAGGAGAGGAAAAGAAGGAGAGGAAGAAATAAAAAGAATAAAGTGGGAAAGGTGAAGAAACCAAAGGAGGAGCAAGAGGAGGTGGAGGAGGTACAGAGAATAGTAGAGATAAAGAGCCTGTGCGAGGAAGAGGAGGTGAAGACCCCTTCTGGGGAGGTGTTAAGGAAACAGAAGGAAGAGATCAAGACTGGGGAGGACAAGAAACAGGAGGAGGAAGAGATCAAGCCTGAGGAGGACAAGCAACAGGAGGAGGAAGAGTTCAAGACTGAGGAGGACAAGAAACAGGAGGAGGAAGAGATCAAGACTGAGGAGGACAAGAAACAGGGGGAGGAGGAGGTGAAGACACTTGCAGAGGAAGTGTTAAAGAATCAGAGGAGGTAAAAACACAACAAGAGGCTGAGCAACATGAACATACTGCGACAGCATTAGAGAGGCAGAAGGAGAAGGAGGAGACAAAGAAACAAAAAGAGTCGTTACAAAAACTTAGAGAGGTGAAAAAATAGAAACAGCTGAAGCTGAAGGTACAAAGACAGGAAGAGCAAATGAGAAAGAAACAGCTGAGGAACAGGAAAGAACATGAGTGCAAAAAGCAGAGCAAAGACGAGATGAGGAAAAAAAAAGTTTGTGACCTGCAGATATGGGAGGAGGTGGAACTGCAGATGAAAAGAGAGGATGAGGAGAAAAAACACAAGGAGCTGAAGGAACAGCAGAGGATGAATAAATGCAAAAAGGGAGGAATTTTGGAAGAAGCACACATCAGAAATTGAGAACAATCGAGGCAATAAGGTGAAGGACAGGAGTAAGAAAAGCGATCTCTTTTTTATACTGTAAATAAACAAACAAACAAAACCGCCTGTTTTGGTTAAGAGAGAAGTCAGTTTTTAAGTAATCATTCAACAATATGTCTGCTGGTTATTAAATGACCATCTTATGGTATGTAGCCAGAAGTTCACGAAAACATTTTTTTCAGTTTTATTATTCAAACAGAGCTGTCATGATACGGTAGTAAAGCCTCACTTGCACAATGCAAAACATGACATTTCCTGTTGCCAGCAGGGGGCGCTATATGGATAACCGCATATTGTAATCAAGATTTGTTCAGGCCCAGACCGCAAACACACATGCGACCTTTGACCCTGACCTTGTATTTCCGTGTGACAGGCTACTTCCTTGCTACTTTTTGAAGAAAAATCAAAAATTGAAATATTGAGGAGATTGTTTACTATTTCAACTTTTTGCACATAAGAAAATAAATACATGCTTCACTTATTCAACCCCAACACCAAAGCAAGCATAACTTTATTTAAAAATTTAAACGCATTCTCGAGCATTGAAATCGTTGCGTTTTGTTGTGGTGGTAAAAGTCTTTGATAGTTTGACGTTCTGCAGGAGAATTTTCAGACGGTGCCTGACAGCCGCGCGGAGGGATACGTCTGAAAATAAGCCCCGCCCACCGCTCTACTTCACTGAGGAGCAGATCCGACGCGGTCTGAGGTTTACGTTGTCGGCTGAAATGAATCAAACAGGTGGTTATAACCATTCGACATGTGTCCGAGACATGCTTGTAGGTGGCTTTCTAACGTGCTGTCCTCTCAGCGTCCCAGATCTCTGTTCCAGTTCCATGGGGGGACCTCAGGGGTCAGGTTTGGGGCCCCGCTGAGGGTCGTCCTGTGCTGTGCCTGCATGGCTGGGCTGACAACTGTGGCTCCTTCAGCAGCCTCATCCCTCTACTACCTCAAGGTCAACCCTCACACACTCTCTGCTCATTATAAGCCTTATAATCCTCATCATCAAATCGCTACTCAACACACTGTAAACACGGTGCTTTATTAAAGTATTTGCGAAACAGGCAGACATGCAGGTTGATTACTGTCTCAGTCATAAATAGGAATTATGGGAGATAAATTCAAATAGAATTATAGTTGTTGATGACTGTGAGACAACACAAGAAAATTGTTGCTCAATCAGGAAACTACATTGTGACGACTTTATATAATGAAAGTATGGCTGAATTAAGTTTTTATCTCAAATAAGAGTCAGCAGAATGATGTTATAAATGTTATAAATGATGTTTACTTAACCGCTGACACTGTGAATACAGATCAGCAGCATTATAATCCATCAGAAGCTGGAACTTGAACCAAAATGTATTGTGGATTTGTACTGTGCATCACCTAAGAGACTTTTTTGTCAGTTCTAAATTACAGTCATTTTGTTTCAATTCAATAAAGAGTAGACAACTAAATTCAATGTGATTTTTTAAAAAAATTTCTTTTCCCTTTTTTTAAATTCACAGACTGCAGATATGTGGCTATAGACCTGGCTGGTCACGGGTTGTCCTCCCATCGCTCTCCTGGAGTATTCTATACGTTTCCTGCATATGTGGCTGATGTATGTCACATCGTCAATGGTGTGTAAGATGGAATGAATGCACTCATATTTTTGATGTGTAGAGATCTGCATTTTAAGGTCTTGCCAGTTATTTTACAATAAAAGTAAAAGTGGATCCAACTCCCATAGGTCTCCAGTGGACAAAATTCTCCATTATAGGCCACAGTATGGGTGAGTGTCACACTGTACAAGCGCATCAACTCCACAAAAACAAACGATCTTTTCAATGTCAAATAAAACATTTAATGTAATAAAGTGTATTGATCGGTTAAAAGCTGATATTCAAAGATAGATTCTTTGAAAGAAACACGGGACACAAAGAAAAGATTTGTGTCCTGTCTCTTACAGGCGGGAACGTCGCAGCCATGGTGAGATTTGTTTCCTTTCACACATGAATCCTGCAGTTTGCTATTTGTGTGTCTGTGAAGGTTCTCAGTCATCCAGGTCATGGTAATTCTCTTAGTTGAATAAAAGCAACTGGACTGGTTGAGGTTTACGAAGACGTTTCGCCTCTCATCCAAGAGGCTTCAATAGGTCGAACTGACTGTTGGGAGTCCCAGATACTTGTATCCTCCACGACTCCTGGGGGACTGATGAAGCCTCTTGGGTGAGAGCCTCTTGGGTGAGAGGTGAAACTAAAAACTCGTAAAACTCAACCAGTCTAGTTGCTTTTATTCAACTAAAAGAGAGTTATTTGTGTGGATTTGTTCATGTGCTGTCTTCCGCAGTTCAGTGCTTTATACCCCGAGATGGTGGACGCCGTCATACTGCTGGACTCTTTAGGATTTTTACCTACAGATCCAGTAATACCCATTTTCTATGGTCCAAATTCTGCATTAATGGATTAGCCTCCCCATCGTCATCATCACTTCTGTGTCTTTTCCAACAGAAGGAAATACCCACTGTGATGAGGAAGGGAATGGATGAGATGCTTCAGTATGAAAAAAACACAGAGAAGACAGAACGAATTTATACCTACGAGAAGGCGGTTGAGCGGTATTATCCCCCCACACTCCATGGCCAAGCTGAATGAATGATTATTTCCACATTTTGAATTTGAAGGGACAATTTGTCTAAAGATGGCATCGCACTGTCTTTGCAGCACTGCAAGTGTTTATCTGCTCCTAAATGAGATGCTCATGCTGGTGTAAACATCAGTGATATTCTCCAGCAGCCCCCAGCTGTCTCGCTTATTTAGGCTGGTTAGATACCCTCTAATTAATCAGTTCCGTAGATAGATAGACTATCCTGTTTCTGTCACCATCACCATGGGCTGAATACTAGATGGAATATTAGAATTAGAACGCTGGTAGAGAGGATTGTGCAGCTCTTATCTGTGCCTGAAGCAAACAGCTTAATGTAACATTGACTGCCGGCAAGTTGTGCTTAACTTAACCGATGCCTCTCTGCAATTTAATTCAAATTTTTATTGTTTTTCAGGCTGCAGACTGCAAACCCGAGCCTCACTGAGCGGTCCGTGCGCATCCTTTTAGAGCGAGGTCTAGTTCAAGTCAGTGGCGGTACGTCTGCATCTCCTCCTTTCAGAGTGTACTAATCTCATTTTGCTTTGTTTGTCTCGCTGGCGGCTGAGTGTTTTTCCTCTTCTGCAGGATTCGTGTTCTCTAGAGACTTTCGACTTAATTTTGTAAGCCACTTTTAACTTTGCTCATCATTTCTCTCCACTCACCGCATCTTCTCTGCCATCTTTATGCTTAAAGTTTAGCATTTGTCTGTTTAATGCATGTGGAAACAGGGCGTTCTGTTCTACACTTTCAGAAAAATATAACGCGCATCACTTTGGAGCAGAGCCTGGAGATGCAGTCGAGGATACAAGCCTCTGTCCTGGTTGTTCTGTATGATGTGAATCAGATACTCGCGAATTTATGTTGTCGTGAACACGCTTTTGACGTCTTGCCCTGTTGCACATTTTTAGAGCAAAGACGGACAAAAACGTCGGCGTGGTTTCATCGAGCAAGTTTGCATCAAGGCTTCTTGAAGGGTACACTCACAGAAATGTAAGCGTGCAGCAAGACAACTTATGTGCTTTCATTTCATTTCTTTTGCCTCCAGCCTCAACCTACAGGTTTTAACTCTTACTGTAGGGAAAGCCATTTGGCAGGAGTATTGCAAGGATCTTCTGCCGTAGAACTGCTCTGTGTGTGTGTGTGTGTGTGTGTGTGTGTGTGTGTGTGTGTTTGATATAGACTGAGTACCAATATCCGCCTTCTACTCAATTTGAGGACATTTTTGAGAAGTGCGGACATTTTAGCTGGTCCTCACAACTTCAAAGGATAATTTGAGGGTGAAGAACTGGTTTTAAAATCGAGATTATAATTAGTTTTACTTAGTTGGGATGGTTACGGTTGAGATAAGGGGCTGGGTAAAACATTATATCAGTGAAGGTCCTCACAAAGATATACACGTCTGCGCGTGTGCGCGCGAACCCACCCAGATTGAGTTTCTTCTCACTTTCATGTACACATGATGAAGCCTGAAGATTCATGGATGTTTTTGAGGGCATCATCGATATTTTACAACTTCATTATGACAAGCGTAGGTTTCTTTTTTGAATTCTTTTTCTCTCCATAGGTGGATTTGTTATGATCACGATACTGCCGCAGGCAGTAGAATATACAGGAAATGTATTACTACGATACCATTTCTCACATACTTCTCAATACTGAGGCAGCATGTGTGACTTCAGCAGGACAATGAACCATAAAATGAACTGGAATTTTCCAAACATGCGCTCATAAAAATGTAAATTGCATCTGGATTGTCAGGGAAAACAAAAATAGGGACAAAACATAACAGAAATAACCTCTTACACTGCACTTCTTCCAAAGGTGATTTGATCACCAAGTATTGAAGTTGCAGCAGACACGCGATTATTATTCAGCTGCTCTCTCTCGCCTCCCTCAGCACGCGGTGGCGACGGTGACGGGCGATCATCACGTCCATCTGAACAACCCTGAAGTCGTGGCTCCTCTTGTTTCCGACTTCCTGCGGGTGGGAGCGGCTTCGGAGCGGCTCCACAGAGAAACGCACAAGTTGTAGGAGACGCTCTCGGGACGTTTTCACGGGAGCGCCATCGCAGGTACCGTCCTCTCAGGCCTCCCACAACCGGAGCTACAACTGCGATCCAGAGCTGACATGTTGAAATCCACAGTTCTTGACATTGATCAGAACTTCCATTTTGTAAAATGATTTCACCTATTCGCAATATGTTCTAATTTCAGAAATTAGAAAGTCTGATTTGAAACCCCCCACTTATTTAGGGGAAACAACACTTATAATAATAACGTGTAATAGTGTGTAATAATGTGGAACTGTCTTACCCATTCCTCTCACTGTTTTCTGATTCCAATTAGTTTAATCTGCCGGAGCAGAACGTGTATGTAATGGGTCTCCACTGAATAAAAGACCTTTTAATTCAGCGCCTTCTCTTCCTCTCCTTCTTCATATCATCGTTTGCGGCGGGCTCCGCTCGGTTTAACTCGGCCGCTCCCCGTGAAGCGGGCGCTTCGGCACAAAGGGCTAAAAATGGCACCATTAAAGGGGTGGCGTCCTCTGACAGCTCTCCCACCGCGTGGGTTGTCTCCGCACTGAGCTTTTGTCTCCGAGACCACCTCGGCCCTCTGGCCTCTGATCCCATGTAATGCCGCGGCCGCCGTCGGTCACAGCTGATGAGAGGGGTCGCTTTTCACACAAAAGCCACCCCCCCCACACACACGCACGCTCACTCGCCACTGCCACCCATTTCTCAATGTCACATAAACTCTATGATGGCCTTGGTGTTTAATGGAGTGGAATTGATTTTACAGCGGCGTGCCTCCGGAGACGAGTGGTCTCACGCCCGCCGTTGCAGGGTGCTCCATGTCACCCCCCCAAATCCCCACTCCCCCACCCCCCCCATCCCCAGAAAAAAAAAAAGATTATAGTTATATAAGTTTCCCTCCCACTCCCTACATCCTCTCCATCGGCAACGGTGTTGTCATGGCAACCCCCCACCCTTGCTTGGCGAACGTCAGCGGAGGAGCCGGAGGAAGGAGCTGCATGCGGTGTCTGTGTCTTGCCCCTCTCAGTGAGCGGCTGCGATCTCAGTCGTCTCTCGCGGGCGACGGGCAGAGCTTGCGGGTGCCGCGAGGCGATCTGGAGCGATCTGTGTGACCCAGCCAGCCCCCCGCCCACGCATCACGCTCCAACACAAAAGCACTGACTGAACGGGCATCTGCTGCAGGTGAGCCCTTCTCTCTCTCTCTCTTTTCTTTTTCCCCCCCAAACATTTTTGTTTTTTACTTGAACACATAACTTCATTTCCTGATGTTTGCTGATTCAAAATAAACTGAAAAGAGGATTAGTGGGAAAATGCGCTGGTTTGTGATTGAAAACAATAACGTTGTCATGTGTGGTCGTTAATGTGGATTCAGCACTCACCCCCTCAATATCCTCACTCAAGCATGTCTTTCTGATGACCCCCCCCCCCCCTCTTGTTCCCGTCCCCTCCCAGCAGTTATGTCCTGGCTCTTCCTGGACTGGTTCGTCCCCCTCTACCTACTGGTGTCGGTGTTGGTGCTGGCAGGCTTCGGAGCGTGCCTGTACTTCTTGGAACCCGGGCTGCAGGATTCCCACAAGTGGAGCAGCAAAACAGTCCGGCATCACCCGCTGGTGGCCAGCGTGAACTGCAGAGATGATGATGGCAATGCCCTGATATGATGAGGGGGACCGGGGGGGGCGCCCATCTGTACCCATCTGTACCCATCTGCACCAGTGGGATGGGAGCCAACACCTTAAAATATGATGATGAAGAAAAGGAGATGGTGGGACAAAGAAGACCTTGCCCACGGGTTCGACTTTTCCCCAGATCTTTTGTCTTTTTGTTTTCGAGATTAGGCAAATGCGGAGCTGAGGCATTGAAAGATTTTCTTTCTTTTATCTTTTTTTTTTTTAAGTTTTAATTGAGACCAAATGCACAAAGAGGCGACAGCTAAATGCGGGTGACTTGTGTGGCATGATGTCCTTTGAAACGTGTTTGAAACATGTCGCGTCAATTGAATATCATCTTGTACCAACTTTTACATAACATTTTGTAAGTTGACAATCCTTTTTCATATGTCGTGGAGCGTAACTGCATTGTGCATGTGATTTTCCCAAACTGATGTGCACTGGATTCGCCGCCGTCCTGCATTGGCAGTCTGATGTGATGGCATGAGTGTCGCTGTGCCAAAATGACAAAGTGATGACATCATTTGGACCAAGACTGCAGGAAAAAAAAAAATTGTGTTTAGTCACAATCAGTCCTCATGTTTTGTTATCATGGTTTTTACTCGACAATAGTGTGTTGCAGCTGTGTTCTGATGAACAATATGCTTCCTTTATGAATAAAAAAAACTGTTAAATCTTTGCTGTTTTGCAGTCATTTTTGTTATCCGCAAGGCTTGAGGCGCACCACTTTGGTTCCTGCCCAGGAGTTTTCTGTGTGTGTGTGTTCGCTCACTCCCACTGTGTGGGATTTCCCTGGGTTCTCTCCCTCCCTCTACGTCCAAACACACGTGTCTGAGGTCGATTACCTACATGGATGAATGTCAGATTGTAATCTGGTGGTGATCAATCGAGCACGCACGCCACTTTCACACAAATAGTGCCGATAGATTCCAGGATGCGTGGAAATGGCTTAGTTTCACGCAGTTTTGAGCGTTTGGTTCTTAACACAGACGCGTGTTTGACTGAGTACAGATGGTCAATTACAGCGCTGGGCAGAGAGTATCCCAGGAACCAAACAAAAACAGTGGGAGGGAAACAGTGTGGCTTCAGTGTCAAAGGAATTGAGAGAATGGCGCTTGTGTGCCCACACTTCCTACTTGTGTGCTCTTCGTCTCGCAGTCTGGCAGATTTCCTCTGCAACAGAGACGGAGCTTCAAACTGCAGGTCTGTGTCTGGTTTCCACTTTTGGGATTATACATATATTTAAAGAGCTTTCATGGGGTTTCAAGCTATTTTTAAGCCCTTCTTTTTCCTCCAGGGTTTCCCTTGGAGATTTGTGGTTGTAGACGTTAATTTCTCAGCTATGCGCTGAAGATTGGGACTTTTCCTGCACTGTCACATGAGTTACGTGATATGGGAAATTCTTGAACCATTCCTTCATCCATTCTTTTTTTCTCCCCCCTCAGAATGAGCGTATTTGACCGTCTGACTTCTCTGATCCCTCAAGTGTCTCCGTCCTCCAGAAGAACGAAGGAGCGTTCGCCGACACGTCTGTCGCCTCCTCTCTCCCTCTCTTCTCCTGTTGTCAGGAAGAAACCCATTGAGATTCCATCGTTCACTGAGAAAGGACTCAAAATTGACACCGAACAGATAAAAAGTGGCAGGTAGATGAGGGTACATTATTAGAATGTTGTCTTAAAGGCCAATCCATGTTCTTCTTCTGGTTTCAGATCTTTTGTTCCAGCCAGGACATTCAGTGGACCCTCTCAATCGCAGTGGACACACAGAGAGGGAGCCTCAACCCTCCCCAGAACCAAATCGAAATCATACAGCTCTCCAGCTCTGTCTGACAAAGCAAGCATTTCCATCCCTCCTGCCCAAAAACTGGACCGCTTTTCGACCCTCTCCGCATGCAGGTCAAAGCCGAGTGATTCTCTCCGCCTCCCTCCCTCTGAGCAGGCTGACCCTTCACCGCCGCTGGACCGCCGTCTGCCGTGTATGTCGTCGACTCTGCCGGTCCCAATGCTTAGACTGAGTCCATCTCCAACGTCCCTGTGCCAGGGAGCTGACCCAGACGGCTCGGGAACCAGGCAGCCATCCCCCGTTGCAAGAGAAAGATGCGCTCGGTCCATTAGCATATTAAATACTAATATCAAGCCTGCATCGGGCAAAGAGAGATCAGTAACCCAGGCACAGCACGATGTTGTTGAATCTTTAATGGATGCCACTCATCCTGCGCTGAGAGGAAACTGTCCTGTGACATACAGAGAATCCCGCAGACGAGCTGATGAGACTCAAAACTCCTTTGGATTGCATCAAAAACCCGGCGCGATGAGAAATGAAAGCAGCAATGCAGATAAATTAAAAAACCCACCCAGGAAAATAGGCGTCCCCACAATCCTTCAACCAAAGTTAAACTCGAAAAAGCAGCTGGAATTTCTTTCAAACGCAGCGACGGGTGCTCTAACATCAGAGCGTGGAGGGATTACGCTTATGGATGTTCAGAGAAAGTCTCAGCCGGCGTTTGATGTACGGCCAACTCATTCGGGCCTAAACCTTCACGGGAAACACAGAACGGCTCAGACTGGGTTTGGCTCGAAGGAGCTGTCGCAGGAGCACTTGTGCGCAGGAAGAAATGCAGATGTACCAGCCACCCTACCGGGCTCGGATTCCATGGAGTGCTTCTGGAACCAGTCGACTGTTATACCCAAACCAAGGCCATTTGACTTTAACACTGCAGGAAGCACAGGTGCAGCACCTCCATCAGGGTCCACCATGATCAGACCTTTGCATGAAAACATTCAAGTAATTATCACTGGAGCCCAACAACAAACCAGTGCAACTCAGATGTCTCCTCAAAAACACAGATCGTGCCCAAGAACGGAGAACAGGAACACCCAGGGGAATGTGGAGAGCACCTTAAACCAGTCCAGCAGTAATGTGAGGGATTATTGCTTCCGGTCTAAAAGTGGGGCCTGTCAGGACTCATATTTAAGTCAGTCTAAGCTGTATCTGCTGAGGCCGGACCAGCAGCAGGTTGTTTTTCCTGCTAAGTGCAGCACATCACAATCAGATATTACCCCACACAGCCCCGGGCAAAATAAAAGGCACACGGGGGTGAACCTCAGTGACACAGAGTTGAATCAAACAGAGGGTCCAGCCGAGCTGCCAGAATGTTCATCGCAGAGCCGTGTCGAAAACCGGCCCCCCTCTGTGGAGCAGAGGTGGCGCAGCCCCAACCGCTCTGGCAACAAATCAAATGAGGTCTTTGACTTTTTAGTCCGACCGCATCAGAGAGTGTACCAGAGGGCAGCTGACACGACGCCCATGGGTTCCCCTTTACTGACCCAGCTGAATTACCATCACCCCGACGGAGCTATTTTCCTGGAGGAGGACCCTTATTACGTCACCATGTACCACCCTGGTTCAGTGTATGTGGGTGAGTAGGTATCCTGACCCTTTAACAGACGTTCACTGAATTCCATAAAGAAATGTAAATATCTCTACTTGAAATAGGTGGAGGAGATATGGGGGTGGCATCTCATCTCAGAGAGGGTGGTCAAAGAGGATAGTAAAGGGATTTAAGCATTTTTTCCCCTTATCAGCAGTGACAGGCATGCTGGAGAACCATGACGTTAACTTGCACCTCGCTATCAAAGTGCCTTGTCTGGGCGGACGCGCGCGTACAACTTTCAACAAAGACGAAGTCACGGTACAAAATATGCCGAAAAGAAATCAAAAATACAACCATAGGAGAGTAAATTGGAGATAAAAGTCTGAGTACTATGACAGAGGAGAGGTTTTCAGAATAATTCTACCAGGTAGATCCCCTCTGGACAGCAGTAACACTGGCTTGTTTACTGTAAGGTAAGCCTTGTTGTAAGGTCTGTGTAGTTAACCTTACCCTACAAGTTTTAGTTGTGCATTTTTTTTTTCCAAAACAAACTTGAAGCGTGTTTTTATATTTAAAAACTCTGTCTTGTTGTGGCTGAAATTAACTGAGGTTAAGAACGTTGGAATATTTTTAAATAGCTTTGTCTTCACGTTAGACCTAAATTTAACGTATAGATTATTTTATATTTTACTGATTCTATTTTTCCCCGATAAGGTTACAGAGGTACAGTTTTTTTCCTAATAAGACAACAGAGGTAAAAGAACATAAAAATGACACTTGGGGTGTTTTTTTTTTATTTAATGTCATTTCTACCTTTACTTACAAGTGCAGAATGCAGAGCCCAACCTCACACAATTTAAACGTAAATATCTCTCCTCATCTGAGTCAGCGCACATGCCATCCTGGTGTTTCCTACCACGTTTGAGTGACAGACGCTCGCAGCCGCTGGTCCAGAGGCTGGCCGCAGTGCGCATGCGCGCTGCATCTCCTCCGTCCTTCTTTTGTCGCCCTGGTAACGGGACGGGGGGCTCGTGGCCAGGGGGAAGCAGAGGGTACCCTGACTCCGCTCACCATCGCATTGTCCACTTTGGGATAGAAAACACGGTTCCGCCGGGCCGAGAGCAAACACTTGTTCGTACCATCCTCCCCTCGAGTGGATTTGCGGTTCAATTGATCGGAAATCGGTAAGAGTGAAAGAGCGCACGTTAACGACATTAGCTCCGCGTTAGCCGCTAGCGGACGCGGAGCTAACGCTATTATCAAGCTTGACTGGAGGGAAACAATAGGGAGGATGAAGGATGAAACCCATCACAATTAGAGAAATTACTGCTAAATTTACACTTTCTCTTCATTTATACCGTTGGTTTTAATGTACTACTTTCATTGATAATAACCAGGAATAAAAAATATTAACAGCAGAGCCACCTGCGATTTATTTTTATTATGTGTAATTTGGACTGTTGTAATTATGACTTAATTTGGGAAGACATAGATATGAAGATATGGCGCAGCAGCATGGAAGAGGTCATGCAGAGATGGAGGTGGGCCAATCGTTACTTGGTGTTGTTAAATCAAAGAGGCAGCCTCTGTCCCAGTGACCTGTTTGATCAGGATCTGTGACTGTTACGCGTGAGGCACGGCAGCAGGCCGCGCTCATGCACCCTGTAGGCCTGGGGATAGTCCTTCGTCTTGGCTCAGCCTCACGCCTCTTACAGTTGCCTTCTGTCCGCAATATTTGCTTCAGCGAAAGGGTCAGCTCACAAAACAACGTTCTGTGACTTGCCTAGTAGTTGAATACTTTCAAGGCTTGGGTCGTTTAAACCCAAATACATCATCTAATTGATCATCTGCAAAGGCATGGCTGTAAAAAATTATAGTTGTGAATTCAAACAGTGTAAAAATACAGTACTGTATGCTGATGGCTTAAAATTAGCCCAGTCCTTTTAAGACTGCTCCACATCCCAGCTCTGCTGTCCTATTTCAGATTGATGTCACTGCATATTCTGTTGATTAATTTATTTTTTCAATTTGCCATTATTCTGCAGACATGTCAGACATCGTACCGCCAGAAGTGAGACCCAAACCAGCTGTCCCAGCCAAACCTCCAAATGTAGGGGCTCCTTCCCCCTCTAACCCCTTCCCAACGCAGGGCCCTGGCATTGGAGCAGGGAGTGGAGCTTCACCTCTCCCTCCAAGTGCCATCCCAGTACCCATCGGAAGTCATGGCCCAGTGCACATCAGCAGTCACAGCACCAGCCACAGTGCTGGCCATGGCGGAGGCCAAGGAGGAGGCCATGGAGGAGGTCACGGTGTGGGTCACACGGTAGTGCACAATGGAGGACAAGGTCATGGCGGCTCCCACAACACCAGCGTTGGGTCAACTTTGCTGGGCTACATTGGAATTGACACCATCATCGAGCAAATGAGAAAGAAGACCATGAAGACAGGCTTTGACTTTAATATCATGGTTGTAGGTGAGTCACAGGAGCCTAGATTGATTGACCTCTTTTTTCTTCTTTTTGCTTTTTGTTTCTCTGTACTTCCTTCTCTTCTGATGTAATCCTAACAGTTTCCCTTCCTCGTGCATCAGGTAACAGTGGCCTTGGGAAATCAACTCTAGTGAACACCCTGTTCAAGTCCCAGGTGAGCAGGAGGAGCGCAGGGTGGACCCGTGATGAGAAGATCCCTAAAACTGTAGAGGTCAAAGCAGTGTCTCACGGTGAGTTCTTCTATCCCTTTTAATAATGCAGAGTATTCGGGGCAAATGAATCAAGGTGAATGTACAGCCACTCAGTATAGTTTATAAAAATATCAGACTATGACTACTGCCACCCCTCCCCCAGTGTTACTGTCAAACCATTAACTGGGGTGCAGCTCTGCATGCTGTTACTGAAAATGAGTGGGCGACTCAGAGCTCAGTATGGCATCCTGGACTTAAGGAGTGACTGAATCTGCAGACATTTTTGGGTTATCAGCAAAACAGGAAGGACTCTTATAGGGCTGCAGGGCTTTCATAGACACAATGTAATCCTCACGTCCCCACCCATTTAAATGCCTAACCCTGATCCTGACCTTAAACCTAACCTAAACCCAATTTTAACCTCAACCTTAAATCAATGTCTTGGCCCTCAAACAGTCATTTGAAGTTGCGAGAACCAGCTAAAATATCGTCACTTCCCAAAAATGTCCTCATTTTGATAATAGAATGCAGATTTCGGTACTCAGTATGTAGCAAGGACAATAACACACACACACACACACACGCATGCACACATGCACACACACACACACACACACACACACACACACACACACACACATTGCCTGTGGTCAACAATGACCTGACATAAATACTCCACTGTAAGCAGTCCGTCAAGCTTCAGGCTTGTAACATCACATTTATCCTGACATTAAAAACATCTCTGTTTTTTTAGTGCTTTTAAAAGCGTTCCTTGTTCATATGTTTTGTTCCATCCATTCCCGTTTGATATATTTTTTAGTTGTTGCATTAAGTCAATCCTTGATCAGCAAATGTAAAAAAAAAGGTTCCATGTTTCCTTGCAGTGCTTGAGGAAGGGGGTGTGAAGATGAAGCTGACAGTTATCGACACTCCAGGTTTTGGAGACCAAATCAATAATGAGAACTGGTGGGTCGCAGTTTTCCCAAACCTTGAATCATTAAAACTGTAAACATCATCATTACTTCCTGGTATTAAATTGCATTTTTTTTAGTTTTTCCTCCATTTTCTGACTGCTTTTAGGTGATTGTATCCAGATTGTATCCATTTATCAATCTGCATTAATTAATAATCCCAGTTCAATTATTGACAATAATTGATTGTTATTTGTCAGAGAATCATGTACCAATCCTGTTCTAAAGTCTCTATGCAAACACAGTTTATTGTGGTTTTTCCCTTCTCATTGCTCCACAGCTGGGAGCCCATCTCAAAGTACATCAATGAGCAGTATGAGAAGTTCCTTAAAGAAGAGGTGAACATCACCAGAAAGAAGCGTATCCCCGACACCAGGGTGCACTGCTGCCTCTATTTCATCTCCCCGACTGGACACTCGTGAGTTCATCTTTGCCAAAGAACATTTTAACAGAGTATTTGAACCATCTCTGTGGGTTTGTTCAAGGGATGCTCTCATTTTCTCAAACTAGTACACATATATATGCAAATAAATATGTAAATCTCCCTACCGTGGAACAAATAAAAGATTATCTTATGTTATGCAGCAGTGTCCATATTTGCAACACACACGTTAACTTGTACCGGAAAAATCAAATTATTAAAGCCATAACTTATACATGGTAGTTTATACCAGACAGCATAATTCTTTTGTTTTATACAATTTCATATACACTCTCCTACTGATAACTGGTAAATTGCTCCCTCATGGATACATGAATATAGTCTTTAGTGCAGCACAGCCAAACCTTTTATTATCACCACAGCATGTTTAAAAACCTGTTTATTTGTCTTTTGACCCCCCCCCCCCCCCCCAAGTCTTCGCCAGTTGGACGTAGAGTTCATGAAGCGCCTGAGCCACTCGGTCAACATCATCCCCGTCATTGCAAAAGCTGACACAATGACCATCGAGGAGAGACAGGAGTTCAAGCAGCGGGTGAGTTTCAGCAGCCTAACCGAGCCACGCACCAAGCTGGCAGACAAATCCACAGATTTTACAGGTTATTAAGCAGTGGAAATGCTGCTGTATCAAGTGTATGGATACACAGATTTTTGCAAAGCATTTCCAGTATTTCCTTCCGCCAGTGTTAAAGTGACTGGCTGCCCTCTGTTTTGTGCTGTAGGTAAGAAAGGAACTGGAAATGGGCGGGATTGAGTTCTACCCTCAGAAAGAGTTTGATGAGGACATGGAGGACAAGAGTGACAATGACAAGATAAGAGTAAGTAGCTGTTTTCCTTTCTGTCAGGCAGGATTGTCCCATCATTTCTTTTATCGTCAGTCTTTCTCTGGATGCTGTGGCACGTTTTTCTGCATGTTTTATGTTTAATCCATGCGCATCCTTCAGAGCAGAGTCATTGTGACATGTTTCTCTACGCAGGAGGCGATGCCTTTTGCTGTGGTGGGCAGCGACAAAGAGTATCAAGTCAATGGCAAACGTGTACTTGGGAGGAAGACACCTTGGGGAATAGTAGAAGGTGGGTAATGTGGCCTTTTCCCCCTCTTACCTACAGATGTTGATGGCTCGGTGCTTGATATGTGTTTACATCTTTGTTCAATGTGCTGTTACAGTGGAAAACCCCAATCACTGTGAGTTTGCTCAGCTGAGAGATTTCCTGATCAGGTAAACTTCTATTCAGTAGCTCTCATTCCATTAGATTATGTTTTGTTACACGTTAAATCATATCAAAAAATAGTCAAAGAATACAAGTTTATGAGCTCGGGTAACCAGTGACAACACGGAATCCATCAAAAGCAGAATAATATTTTATAAACAAAGCAGATTTCTCTGCATTAACATTTAAAACATAGTTGAATTTACTGTTTTGTTGAATTGGTCTCAAACACTCCACCCGTTCCTCAGGTCTCATCTTCAGGATTTGAAAGAGGTGACTCATAACATCCACTATGAAACCTACCGTGCCAAGAGACTGAACGAGAATGGAGGTCTGCATCCGATATCCTGCAATGATACCCAAGAAAGTAACCTGTAGGCAGCCGGGACGGGAACAGACGTGACAGAGAGTTTAAGAGTGCAATGAAGTTGTTGCGGATCATTCTATAATCGCATACACACAGCATCGCTGCATGCTCTGGAAACGTTTGAGTCCGTAAAAATTGGTGTCAGTTTTTGTGATTCCAAATTTTACAAGTCATTATCTCCATTTCCTTATTGTAATCAATGCCTGCAAACATAGACACGGCTTCTGTTTAATTTAAATCTTATGAGAGTAATGGGACAGTCCTACTCTCTTGGTGCCATTATGAAATGAATATTTTATCTACTGTCACTGCCTTGATCTTTATCATATCTGATTTGGACATGCTGACAAAGTGACACATTAGTTCACATTTATCACACTTTGGTTTTAGGTGTCACAGACAAACTAAAATGTTATTTCTGACTGACTTTGCTCTGGTGTAGTATTAAATCATTACCCTGGTTCCATTAGCAAGATGAGCAGCAGATTAAACAAAGAAAGGACTTTCGCTGATGTTTTTGTGCATTGACCTGCATAAAAACATAAAAGCAATGTGTGGCAGTGCCTGTCTGTTCACACAGGATACCTGTGATTCTGCATACTGCGGCCCTCATTCGCCACAGTAACACACACTTACTAAACTCTTGCACTGCCTGATGCTCCTGCACTGACCCAGAAGAATAATTATATAGATTAGATTAGTGGAATTTCACCTTTGTTTTACCAGAGGTCAGACTGAGCGTAATGGACAATATGCATGAAGTTTATTCTAAAAGACTACCATAATCAATAACCTCATTTTTGAAAAGTGATTAAAGTACCGTACACAACACTATGGTACACAGTGTAAATTCTTTGAAATCTAGCTTTGCTTAATTTGATTTGATGTGCTTTTATTATTATTTCATACAAGTGAAACAAAACTAGTGTTATCAGTATAGCTCAGAGTAAATAACAAAAAACAAACTTTTTTTTATTGTCTTGCACATTATTTATAGTCACGTATTTATTTGACGAATAATTGTCTCCTAGTTCAACTTGTAATACAGGCGATTTACCACTTGGTGGCAGCACCATAACGTCTTGTTAAACCTGGACGTAATCCCTGGTTTGTGTCCAGATTATAATATTTTGCCAAACTACCGTAATAACGAAATGTCAGATAAGGTTTACAAACAGCTTTAATATAATTAACCCAACATTTTTTTATCGCACCTATTTAAAATTACGTTGTTTATCTGTAAAGCTGTTTACCAAATTTTCTTCAGGATTAAAAATTATTTTGTTATCTCCCTTATGCTCAAGGATTAAAGTGTCAAAGGGATAAGTATTCTAATCCTTACATCTATCCATCATTATGTTGTTGCTGTTGTTGTTGTTTGGAGTCATACAACTTATACACATCATGGGGGCGAATTGGGGTGAAAGCAGAAATCTGAAACAGTGTTTAATGTGTGCATGCTTGTGTACGGACTGCCTGTCCCCCAAATGCTGATCACTGCAAACATCTGTTTCTATTTATGTTCAACACTTTCTGAATGTGTAATGTGTACAGTAAATTGATATATCATAACAAAATGGCTGTAATAAATTGTGGCCCCCTCCACACTTGACACTTGTTGTTGAATCAGTGATCATTTACCTGGTAACTACTTTTCTTAAAGTTTTGGTGACATATTGTGACATAATTTTCCAGTGTTTTAATGATTTATATATTATTTATTATTACAATATATTCTTTATTGAATAAAATTGCACCCCCTATATCTTTGATGGAGTTGTTTTTATCCTACAAGGTAACTCATTTTAACCTTCTTTTCAATTTTCAAATATCTTGGAACATTTCATTAGCAGTGTATTAGAGACCTACAAAGATCAGGAGCAAGGACAACTTGGAAATGGAAAACATTCTCTTTTGATTGTTCCTGACAAGATGTTAGGTTTGAGGAAAACTGGCAGGAGGGAGCACAATATTTTATCACAAGAACTTGAGTTATTTGAAAGCAGATGACACTCCACCGCATCCATCATCCATCCACCATCTATCCACCCATTCATCCATCCACCCACCCACCCATCCATCCATACACCCATCCAACCATCCAGCCATCAATCAGGGTAAATGATTTACACCCCATTTTCTCTGCTGATTGGAAAAACCACACTAGTCTTGCAGTCCCTCCATCCCTTCACCAGCCTTTAGGAAGCATAGAGAAGAGTCTACTCTGGTTCTCAGACTGAGCCAGCAATTCTTCCCAGCCACATACCTCCCATATTATTACTAAACAGGACTCTGAAGCACCCAGATGGCACAATTCCCAGAATGTCCAGAGAACACTTGAAGATGTTTTATTCATCTTCTGTTTTTTGTCTAAGCTCATACAGTGGCCACAACCTTCCCTCAGGTATTTGGATTCATACTTATTTGACCCTCTCAGAACTCCGTGCCCAACTACTGTACATCCATTCTGTATCATTTACGAACCATCTGGAGTTTCACCTCAAACAGGGAAATGAAAATTGTTGAAATGCAACAAACTTATATTCATGCATAGGGTAAAATAAAACCATTATTAATCTCCTGGGTAGCCAGTCAGGTGAAAAAGGACCTACAAAAAAGTGTTGAGAAATCATTTACGGCCAAGGACATGAGTCACCACAGTCAATGTGGTAACTGATCCAAGATTCAGTGGTCGATACTGTAATAACAGCAGTCTAACGTGTTTTTGATGGGCTCATACTGGTCCCCATGGGTTGAGGCCCAGTCCCCAGCTGCTCTTCTGCCAGGTGATGCTCCAGGAGTGGACATTCCAGTGTTTCAGGGCCTAGAATTTCCTGTCCTTCCAGGTAGACAAGTTCTTTCCCCAAGGAAACTACGGCTATTCCTCAATTCAAAGTATGTAGGCACAGTCTTGTGAACTTCTGGGGTACATACTTGGGTGCCCATAGGACGTAATTTCTGCCATAACTACTGCTGGATGAGATGAAATGCATTGTGGGATACCTAGCTGTGTCATGTCCACAAAATTGATGTTTGATGTGCACATGATGAATTGGACAAGGCAAGTACACTTCCAGGAAAATTGGAGCCACTTGGTAGCTTGTAAACTTACTATTGGAACAGTACTTGGGCAGAGTTTGATGACGTCTTACAAGAGCTCGAGAACAGGAGGATTGAGAATTACACATATTGAGAAAAGGCCCAGGAGAGTAGTTGAGTACCGGGAAGGAGAGAAAGTCCGGTTTGATTGTGGCCCTTGAAAGACTTGGCTGCCCATGCCTGCTCCAGAAGGATTAACTGGTCTCCTAGTCTGGATAAAACTCCACTACCAGTCTGGGTTTCCAGACAATCAACCTCATTTTGACTCATGATCAAATATTGGTGGAGCCTCAGGGAAACTGGGAAAGTTGGCAAAAGAACTAATCAGGAAACCCATGAAAACATCTTTTTTGAAATGCAACTGGAACGGTGGACTCTTGTTCAACTGTTGTTATCAGGTTTGTTAATGGAGTAATTATAACTATACTCATATTTACTCCATTTAGTCACATATAAACATACTAGCATCAGCATTAACATGTGACTGTCGAGCTTTCCTCTGGTAGTATCATGCTTTTCTTCTTTCGGCAACTCAGTCCCAAGAAGCGGATTGAGTTACCCAGGACCTCTGAAAAATATTCTCCTTATGCAAGTGTTTTAGCTACTACTTCAAATGGAAGACAATAAGCACTTTTCCACTACACAGTATCGGCTTGAAACAGTTTGATTTGACATGATATGATTTGGCTGTGTTGATTTCCATCACACCATGGTGACTCTGGGGTAGTTGGACTCTTCATAATGAGGTGGTCTGAAACTCTTGCAATGCTGTTAGCATGTAAATGCAACTTGTTCATCTATAAAAAATGTTTTGCCCTTTGGCACTTTTATTGTCAGTCTTAACAGAAAATACATAATACAATATATTCTTTATTACAGATGGAGGCAAAAATCCAGAGTCTATACAACATCCAAAATGTAGCAAGACTTTACCAAAAACAAATCAAAAAATAAATTACACACACAGCACAAGTAATTTTGTTTATTAAATGTTGCTGACATGCTATCATTGGTCTTTGATGTTTTTACCTTTTCTCAATATTGTGTTTATTTCCACTGATACACCTGAGCGGCCATCTGAGACTTCCAGGTAAGTAGCTCCATCCATCAGCTCAGAAACATCAGTACCTCGCTGTTGTACCAGGGTATCTCCTTGCTTGTAGTCATTAACATTTATTTTGTAACACAAAGAAATAGACACCAAAAATACACAGTATTCTGAAATGCATTGCTCTCATCAGTAACATCAATCTTCTGGCTAATCAGAGAACAAACAGATCGACATTAAAAAAATATCACCAACACGACACACATAGAACCATTTTTTTTGGGGTACCTGGTCATTAGGGGTTCCAAAAAAGCAGCCTGATTCTTTTACATCTAAAATGCCTTGTTTCTACTGTGGTATTGTCTCTACTTGTCTTTAGGGAGCTGCAGCCCGAATGTTTCCACTTCAAAATTAGTCCCCACTGGACTCCAGACAAAGGTGTGGTGATCAGTGACTAAGCTAAGCAAAAACCACAAAAACAATGAAAAACAAAAAGTTGGGATTTTGTTTTAAATTTTAGGCTCTGATCAAAAATAGGAAATGAAAACCCAGGCCAAAGAACTGAATATGAATATTTAATTGGTCGGGTTCATTAGTAAACATTTGTTAGATCGCTGAATAGATCGATCTGAACCAAGTGCCAATCGTCACCTCTTTAGTTCTCAATTTGAGTGGCCGAAGAAGTGATAAGAGCGCTGACATGTCAACGGGGCTGAAGACCTAAAGCTGTCTCTGTATCTCTGCTCCTCCAGGGGAGAACCATCCTACCCAGAGTGCCAGGAAAGGCGGGGCCTCCTCACCGGACCGGACACACTTTTACTGCCTTTATAAAGAGAAGACAACTGCAACAAAACACTTTATTTTCTATGGCAAGTGGTTTTGAAAATGATTAAAATGGATTCTAGCTCTCTGGTAGAAAAAATAAAGAGTGGTGGATATGGGCTAAGTAAAAAACAAACGAACAAAAACACCATCCCATTAAGAATGCGATTTTTAAAATTGTGTTTTGATGATTTATATAGTGTCTGTGGCTAAAATCACAGAAACCCTGCGCAAAAACACAACGTTGAAAGGAAAAACAACCTTATAACAGCGAAAACCTTGGTCAGGACTGTGTGTGTGTTTTATGTTGTGTGTTGTAAATTTTAATCAAATAAAGGACGCCCCTTTGCTCCTGCATGTGTCTTGTCGCAGTAAGAGCGCCCCCTGCAGGACTGGAGCACAAATCATTGTGCGCTTTTCATTTGCAGATGCTTTCTCGATTTGCAGAGTTCTGTGCTTTCCATTTGAGTTTGTGACTTTGCATTGTTTTTTGTACTTTCAGGTGTTTTCTCTAAATGAGAAATGCAGTGTGTTTGGCCCTTGTCGGCTACCGTACTTCTTCCCCTCCAGAAAATTCTAGGACAATTATTCTTGATCACAGCAAAACACATTGTGAGACATTCCTATCGTCTCCACCATAGACAGTTCTCTATGTTACCCTCTGGGTACGGGATCTGACAGCATCAGGACGCCCATGGGAGTTGGGCCACTAAAGTGGTACAATCTGCAATATAAATACTCTTAGAATGTGCAAATATTTCCAACTTAATTAAACAAAATCAAAGAAAGTTTTTCTTATCATGTTATATAAGAGGAAGTGCATGAAATACTTATCATTACCTCTAGATGTCACTAGACCAAATTTATTTTTTATAATTTAGAAATTTAACTTAAATAAAATTCAAGCCTTTATTTTAAAATATTCCATTAAAAGAATGGTGTGTAATGAAAACTATGTGTTGAATTCAGGAGCAGTGGGCCCCTGATCCACCATTATCAAAGCACCAGGTGTTTGCCTTTTCTCCAATCAAGACATACTAGTAATAGTGTATTTCACTTTTGATTTATTCTGCTTTTATATTTATGCAAATTGTATTCTTTTTGTTTTCATTTTTGATTGGGATCGTCCAAAATCCCTTGCTGTGGTTACCCATTCAAAGTGGATTTATTCCTGTTTGGCCTCAAAATGTATTGATATTCAATTTGTCTTGATTAGACTCTTGATTCGTCAGTTTAAAAAAAAAAACACAAAATTCAAACGCTGCCTTGTCATCATATATCAGTTATCCATCAGTTATTTTAACCACCAAGGCTAATTTCCTTTGATTATGCTCTTTTATAACTGCACACACCCCATCTGCAGTCACATTACAGCAACCTGTAACTGTTTGAAATATTGTGGCCTCAGATTTTTTTCCCGTTGTGAGATTCTAAAGGTTATCTGTCGCTAATGTTCGTCATTATGTGTCTGATCTTCAGAGGTTTAGCTCTACTGGTAGCTAGCCTCTGTAGTTTCTAGGATTCTAGAAGTCATGTGTCTGTTTGTTTATTTAAAAAGTAACATTCCCAAATTTCTTTTTTCTTACCTTGTGGCCTACCTTGTATTTGACTGAAACACTAGAGACAATATTGATTATCACACATTCTTTTCCTGCACATCTGGCAGAGGCAAAACCTAGCCTTGCTGACACAATAACATCCCTAAACAGCTGAGTTATATATTTACATGAAAACTTAAAACAGAATTGTTTGTCTGTGTGGGAAGTGCAATCGACTCTTTTTAACCATAAATGAAATAGAGCTGGAATACTTAACTTTTTCCATTGCTGTGTACACTACCGACTGTAAGGTCATGATCTTTCTGGTTATAAATGTGGCTCTTGGAGCAGCCTTGCTGATAATGTAAGGTGCCGCATTTTCCTCACACCCAGATGTCAAGAGACTTGCTCAGTCTTCTTCACCACCTAGCATGCTAGATCTTATGCTCGAGTTCATGAAGGACTGAGAGGAAAGCAGAGACTAAAGCAATGTGGAATTACCAACTCCCTATCGGCGAGAGCAATGAACAAAGTACAGAATGAGTAAGGGGTTCTCCCTGCGTACAGAAAAATTCTGACATTAATGGCAAGAGCATAATTCTCCCTCTGCTGACCAACATGGGAACTACAATTGCTAAACAGAGGAGTCGACAAAATGGCTGACTTGTGTAATCCTGTGTGCCACAAGACTGCTAACACAGACACAGCATTACCTCTGTAAATGAGCTTAAGAACATTTTGGGGGTATTTGGTATATTTGGAAAGTAGTTAGATTAGGAATTATTCAATTACTGACAGAAAAATCCTTCAAAGACTGCCACATTAGTTTGGAATGTTATCTTCCAACAACCTTGACTAAAATGAGTCCATCTCCTGTTCCCCCCCATCCCTCTCATAAGAATTAACATTGCAAACCACTCAAGACCTGTTAGATACACAGGACAATCCAAGCAGAGCTACAGTCCTGTGATAATGAACCCGCCCACTAGAAGAGCCCCACCGTCAGTCAATAAAGTAACATTTTCATCTGGGTCTGTTGTCTCTGTCTGGCTCCGCCCCCCACCCCAGCACCTAACCCCTCCCCCCGCAGTCCCGCAGTCCCTGTCTGTCGGTGCAGAATCCAGCCACCCCTCCCTCTCCAATGTCCATGTTCTCCCCCGTTTTTGCCCCCCCCACGGTCTCCGCACATGACTTCAAAGAAACTGAGTCGCAAGTTGAGACAGTGAGGGGGGATAAATATATTAAAAAACAGCCGAACATCAACAACACTAGCGGGCGACAGCGGCGGGTCTGTGTCGATGGAACGCCACCGACCGATGACGTAGGTGAGTTTTTGTTCGTAAGCGAGCGAAAAGAGGAGGAGTCTGAGCGCGAGGCGGGCAGAGCAGTCGCAGCCCGCGAGCGCATAGCTAGGCAGTAATTCAGCCACTACTCGCTACTTTCTCCAGTTTACGGTGAAGACGGCTGTTAAACGGCCACCAACACCAGCACACGAACCCCCACAGCAAAGCGGGAGCGAGACGGTTCCTCACCAGAGTCGTTAGAGCGGTTGGAACGGCTGCTGGATGAAGAAGCGGTCGGGCTGCAGACGAAAGTGAAGATCGTGGGAACATCGCTACCGACGCTAACGAACGGTGAGTCCAGGTACTGCAGCTAGCTTACTGGCTATGCAGCTTTGACATCGTCTCAGAGAGTTACCAGCGCCCCTGCTTCGCTTGTATTTTATTTTTACATGAGTGTATGAACAGGGATGGGGGAGATTCAGCTTTTATGAAGGATTGAAGCTTTCCATTCAATTGATTCACTCATATGCTGAAGCTTCACAGTTTCATCTGCCCTCATGAGGACAGAATAATGTGAACAGGGCAATGACATCCTGGCTTTAGTGTGTTTTTGGATTTAATTAGCAATGTTTGACAATCCATCATTTATCAACTTACAACATACTCTTGTCTGTCTTTACAATACAATAGTGGGATCAAATGATCTTATTTGTGATGTGAATGTGGTTGTTTTACTTGATTTGTGACTGTGCATATGCAACATGTACATTTTGGGCAGTTTATTAATTTAAAAAAAAACAAAAAACTTCTACACGCTGGATGACTTGGTCATTATATTCGAAATGGTACCTGCAATCCACTCACGGCTAGCTTGCAAGGCTTCAAACGTCACCGTTCAAACATCAATATGTTCTTTACCTAAATTTTCTGGATTGCATAAATCACCTTAAAGTCTTGATATGGAGCAACACATGACTAATGTACACATTTGACTGCATATTATCAAACAGCTTTTTTCAGAGTCTGAAACTTTTGCGTGATTTATTTGGAGAGAGCCTTGCAGAATTGCCAAGTGCAAGTAAATATTAACATATTTTTATATTATCGTTATTTCATATTGTCATTTACAATGTAATTTTGATATCAGTTAAAACATAAAAAAGTAACCTCCCGAAATATCAGTTTTAATAATTTCATGAATCATGCTTAACTCTTATTTCCTGTTGAAAGAATAATAGCTGAAATATAGTGCTCTAACAGCAACTAGGATATGAAAGACACAAATAGAGAGAGGCAAAAAAAATGTCCACACATTTTGTGAGTGCGAGTGTAAGATGCATACCAATCTCCTTAAAACTACTAAATTACATTAAGAGAAAGAAAATGTTTTATTGACAAAATGACAATAACAATATCTGGCATTTCGGTAAAATGCCATTGTTTAATCATTACTGATAAAATTAAGTTGGGCCAGAAATCAAATTAGTTTTCACACCTCTTTTGGGGGCAGCTGTAACTTGGCTTTGATTTGTCTTCTATTTCTATACTATACCTTTGTCTGTCCATTTGACATTAACAGGGATTTTCCATGTGTTGAAAATGAAACAGAATCGCAGTTAATGAACAGTTAACATATGTGTTTTTCTTTTTTTTTTCCTCTAATAAACCCTGATGTGAAAGTGAAAAAAATTGTATATAAAAATGGAAAATAGTGCAACCTGTCTTCTAAACCCCCCTCTGGTCTAAAGTGGTACAGCCCAGTAATTTTCCATGCACTTCACTGTCCTAGAATGTGGGTGTGGCTTAGCGTCTGTTGTAATTTGAGACTTGCTTCTCCCTTAAAAATCACTTAAAATAAATAAATAATTCCCAATGAATGTAAGATGTTGTAGACATGTGAGAACCACAGGTCACCTGCATCATAATATAAGGAATTTGTCATTATTGGACTTATTTTATTTATTTTTTTGTATTTCTTCAAATTCTGTTTAGTCCCTTAAAAGGTGAAGTTTTGCCAGGTTTGTCTTTTTCTTTAGGGAGATGAGTATAGCCCTGTTGTAGCATTACCGCTCTCTCTCACACTGTGACTCTGATCACATGGTGTACATGTTATTCAACAGTTTTTCCTCCCAGGAGGAAGCATTTGAAAGGCTCCACCTACATATTTCAGAAGTGTTCTTGTTAAGCTGTTTTCTTACTTTGATATATTTGTTGACCTCTCACTCAGTATAATCAATGAGGATTTAGTATTGACAGTACAGCTGCCACATCAAGATGCACTGCTAGCTATGTTTAAATTTATCTTGCCAGATGTCGTTCAGTACTGCAGCTGTATTCCCACAATCCACTATAGGATCACTTGAAACCTAGCCTCATTAAATGTATGTAGACTAATCCGTGTTAAGTGGAATGATATAAAAGTATCTGTATTCGTTGATTACATCAGAGCAATAGAAGAAAAATAATCGCGATTAACAGTGGGCTATTGTGGACAAGTATCGCATTCACTTCAGTATATATTTTTTTCATGTTTTTCAAAACTGAAATAAGTGGTTGCATCCATGTATTCTTCTCTACGTGACAAAGATGTGAATTAGAGTGCTAGGCCTGAAAATTGCAGCACTTAAAATCAACCATGTAAGATATCAGTGATAAGGCAAAGTGTTTATGAGGAACACTATGAAAGAGAAGAAACCAGAACATGGAGGAGAAATCGAGTCATTCACTGAATGTCCAGCAAGAGGAGTTTTTTTTTTTTGTTTTTTTTGGAGAGAAAGACACAGAAGTTGACCCTGTATCAACTTCATCTTCCAAATAGAGTGATAAAGAAGTGACTGACCTGTCTTTTGTGAACAATGAGAGGTAAGGTTCATTATCATGAACATTTATAAAATTTTTTTAATGTAATTCTTATTTGTAACACAAAAAATATTTATATGTATATGATGTTAAATGTTTAGGTAGCTTTGTGTGTACAGATATATGCATATATGTTAACTGTGCCTCCTGTAATATTCTAATATTCTGCACACTGCAGATACTCTTCATCCACCTGTGGACATGACCAACGCAAATGCCTGCATTCCACATTGTCAGTGCCTCAAATCAATCAAAATCCATAGATTTCTATACTAAACTGATGTCCTGGCTATATGATGTGGACAGCAGAGCTGTGCCTACAAAGATGAGTTTCTATTGCGATTTACATCGATAGTAAAACATGCCAACTTGAAAGTCACACAAGGCTGCATAAATTAAAAAACCAAACAGAAACCGTGGCCAATAATATATCCTGGGAATAGAAAGCACAGGTGTAGCCAACTTTAAGTATTTGTACACAATTGAAGAGTTGTATCTGAAAGTAAATAATGCAATGCAATCATGTATCCATGAAAATGTTTTTGTACAGATTCTAGTTAATATGGTCATATTTGCAACCTATGCCAACTTCCTATGTATTGGAATCTATCTAAAATTTCAAGATGGTTATATGAGTACAGTATTTTCTGGACCATAAGGTGCACCGAGTTATAAGGCGCACTGCCAAAAAACGTGTCTGAACGGTTTTTTTTTCCATACATAAGGCGCACCAGATTATAAGGCGCATTCAGCGAACCAAAACAGTCAGAAAACTCACTTTATTTTGGGGTCTATATACCGTTTCATAGGGCAGTCTCAATTCCATGGTCTATTTCTGTAATTAACCAACATATTATTAGATGCATGGTAAAACATACAGTAAAAAAAATGACAACGGAAGCAAAACAGTGAGTTTCATCAATTTAATTAAGCAAAATATTCATATGCGTGTCGCTTTACCGGGGCCATTTCAGGGGAGGCGATTAGCAGCTCACCTCTGCTGTACACCTAGCATACCTACCAATCAAACACTAATCGACCGGGCGGAGCTTTTACCGTAGTGCGCTTAGCAAAGGCGCACAGCAGATTTTGGAACTCAGTCCACACACCACGCACTGTATTAAAGGATGCACTGTCATTTTTGAGAAAATTTCAGGATCTTAAGTGCGCTTTATGGTGCGGAAAAAAGCATAGGGTGCTGCTAATCGATGGGCAGAACATTTACCGTAGTGCACCCACCAAAGGCACACAGCAGATTTTTGTAACTCACTCCACACATAAGGCGAAAGATTTTTGAGAAAATCTGTGTTTTAAGTGTGCCTTATAGTGCAGAAAGTACGGTAGTTTGGTGGGTTTTTTTGTGTATTAGCTATATTTTTCACCTTAATGATTTTGTTTTATTATTTTTTTGACCAATGTTGATATATACGTTCATGTAGGGGGGAAAATATGTGATTTTATAAGCAGGGTTGTGATAGGGAAAAGGCAAACAAACGAGGGTATAATTGGCATGTTTATGTAGTATTTAGACAAAAGGAAGATCAAACATGGTCACAATAGACAAAATTGTTTCTGATGACCAAAGGCAATGCATATTATACCCTGCCAAAATAAAATAAACTAACATTTTTATATCAGCCGGCATCAAGTCAATCAAACTCAAGGGATTTCAGCTACTTTGTAGTTTTTTTTTTATTAAATAAAATACAATAAAAAGATACACTAAAGGGGCATCAATGAAAATCCCAAAACAGGAGTGTTTTTTCAAATTTAGGCCTCTGTTTTCACTGGTTTTATATTTGGCCAGGGTCATTATCACTACTGGTAACATGACACGATGCCTGGACCATGCAGAGGTTGCGCAGATAGTCCAAATCCTCTCGGATGACACATCGATATTTGCAAATGCCAGAAGTTTTGCTGTGTCTCCAAACACAAACTGAAGAACATAAAGCAGATTCTTGGAGAGAGGCAGTTACTCAAAGAGAGCTGGAGAGGGCTGTGGAAGTCATCAGCAGCTCATTTGTACAAGGAGGACATTAATGCATCTTGCAAGAGCCCTATATGATGACCTTCTGTGGGCAAGAGATGTTAAAGCCTCTGACCAAGTCCTCAGAAAAGCGGTCACTGCCTGGTACTGTGGAACTTCATTGGCATTTGCAATAGAACATCAGAATGGGCATGCTCACAAATGGTGCCCTCACTGATGACACCAGCTTCACCATGGGCTCGTGCGACAGAGATAAAAGACTCTAGATAAGCTTTGGAGGCTATGCTGTTTGTAACATCATTTAACATAAGCAATTTGGTTGTATGCTAGTGATATTCTGTGGAAGCATATCCATTGAGAAATACCCAGACCTCTAAAGGCACCCAATGACACCCTACCATTAGGTATTGGGTGACAATTCTGAACCCATTGTCAGATGCTACACTGGTGCCCCAGATTCTGGTATCAGAAATTGATACCACTGGCCCCATGATCTTCTGACCTAAACTTAATAGAATACCTCTGGGTTCTTATGTTGAGATCCATCCAGTGCCATTCAGGTTGCACCTCAGACTGTTGAGAAGCTTAGTGACGTCCTTGTTAAGATCATCACATTGGGAGCATGAACCAATTTTCTGGCATTGAAGCACCTGGGACCATACAAACAGTAACATTTTGAGTTGACCACAGAATAGGTATCGATATGATCTTTTCCAATTGAGGTCTGAAAAAAAAACACTTTGAAAACATCAGAATGTTTTCAAAGTGTTCCTTTGATTTTTTTTTCTTTTGAGCTGTAAAAATCACATTGTTTATAAAAAGAGCGATATCTGTGTAAATTTAAATAATAAACCACGAGACTTGGCTACTCACAACCTTAATGCACAATTTTTGCACTGAGAATATATGGAAAAAGAAAGTGTTTTTACACTCAACATGACAGGTCATAAAGTTCTGCGTGCATATATGTATGTGTGTGCATGTGTATACATATATGCATGTGTATACAGTGGTCCCTCATTTATCGCGGGGGATATGTTCCAGAAATAACCCATGATAAACGAAATCCGCAAACAGCTTTATTTTTTTACAATTATTATACATGTTTTAAGGCAGAAACCCCCTAACAACACACTTTATACACTTTTCTCGCAGGCATTAACATTTTCTTACAGTTTTAAACACTGTCAAAGTCCCAACTTCTTCCTCTGCCTTTTGGGTGCGACCACAGGTGCCTTTTGCCCTGCAGTTTGTTTCATCGACATTATGGGTTTTTTCAAACCAGGAAAAAACTTGGTTTAAACTTAAAACTTAAAAGCTTAATACTTGGTTTCGGGTAGAAAACACATAAAGCACTGCTTGAACATGGCAAGCCAATTGCATTCATACTGTATGCTGTAAAATAATAATGGACTTGAACTTGACACTAAAAAAAATCTGCGAGTCCGCAATAGGTGAACCGCGATACAGTGAGGGACCACTGTATATGCACACACAGACGAAATTCATTTGACTTAAGATTAAATTAATACATTTCAAAAATATATAGAATCTTATCAAATGATTTTTTTCTACAGCTTGTAAGCTCAGTTGAGTGGTAATTTGTCCAAATGGACCAATGAGATAGATCACAATATTGATATGCATGCACGCAAAACTGGGTCATCAGCTGGTATTGGTGTACGTCCAGGTACATTGTGGGATGACTGTGATATAATTGCTTGTGATGGAGCAGCATGCATGCATATTGGCTCTAAATTGATTGATAGTGATTGCATCTTACCCTGTTGATGCCAAGATTTCTAATATAGACCATGTAGCTCCATAACTATACTGGATTGATATTGGTTGCGATATTTTAAAGCATCAGCCCTGAATTAAAGCCTATAGATCAAATGTGGTACAGTGTACCCTCGTTTATCGCGGGCGTTATGTTCCGGAAATTACCCGCGATAGACGAAATCTGCGAAGTAAACAGCTTTATTTTTCACAATTATTTTACAGGTTTTAAGGCCGTAAAACCCCTAACCACACACTTTTATACACTTTTCTCACAGGATTTACCATTTTCTCACAGTTAAACACTTTCAAAGTTCAAACTTCTTCCTCCGCCTTTTGGTTGCGACCACAGGTGCCTCTCATTTCCAATTCTCCAATCTGGATCCAGTTCTCCAATCTGGATTCAGAGCACAATGCACTGGAAAAAAAATCTGCGAAGCAGCGAAGTCGCGAAAAGTGAACCGCGTTATAGCGAGGGTACACTGTATATAGAAAACTAAAACGAGCAAGGGCACAATTTGGTTTGATTTGCTGCTGATTTTTTTTGTGCCACTGTGAGAAATCTTGTTTTGGTTCTAGTTTTTTGGATTTCTTATTACTTCATATTTGTCAAAGTCTTGGAAGCCATTAATACTCGTTTTCAAATAATTCATTGCACAGTTCACAATTAAAAATATTGGCACAGGGTTACAGTTCCAATGATGAACTAGTTCATAGATCTTTTTTCTCAATATATTGCCGTGAGCTGTTACTTTTCATACGTATTGCCACAACCCATATGAAACCACAAATAGCTATTTAAAAAATCAGTTTTACCACTGGTACTATGCATTAGATTTCATCTCATCCCATCTCCAATTTTGAATCCTTATCCAACCGGGGTTTATATTAGCATTGAGGTCCTTCATGTTTTCTAGCTGCCCATTTCATCTGCACAAACTTTTATGAGCTTACTCTGCCATTGGAACAGAACACAACCACAATGCAATTGCATTGGGTGTATTGGTGGGGATTGGAATTCTTCTTTCCGGTTCATGGCGAAACAATGTTTTGGTGCATTGCTGTGATGCAACTCTATGGTACCTGCTGTTGCCACCTGGTTTACCTGCTACTTATTAAGCTTTATGATCTGTCTAAACCAGTGTGCCAAACAATGGCTGCATGGAAATCTGGATCTCTCTTGAACAAATTAAAAAATGTGAGAAATACCAAAATTAACATGTTCACAAGATTTCATCAGCCAGATATATCACCCAAAATATGAAGTTTCATGAAAAATTGTTCACTGTATTCAATAAATAAATGGCAAGCAATAAATGGCAAGGTTTACAAGAGGGGTTTACACTGTAATCTACTTCTTTAAAAAACATTAAATAGTTTAGTGCCAGAGACTGCTTTAATACTACTGACTGTAATGGAGTCTGTAGCCCTGTCAAGGGTGACATTGATAATCTGAACCATTACAAATGTGAACTACATACGTTTCTGCATGTACTGTGTTAATGGTGTCCCCTGGCATCAAAACTCTTGCTATATAGTGCCAATAGGCAGCTCAGACAGGATAAAAAATAAATAAAACAAATAAACAAATAAAAATGACCAAGGACAGTTACAAAGATAATCTGGAGACAAAAACTGGAATGCAGCCACACCCTAAACATCTGAAGAGGTCTTGGGGTCTGTTCACACTAGCAAACCATGCCAGGCTGAAGCACAGATTCCCTTTACTCACAGATTTTTTCGGCTTGTGTAAATGCAACTGTGCTGTGCCCGAGTACAGCCTGCTATTCCCTCCCAGTATAGTTGGATGAAGTGTGTTTGGGCATGGCCCAGTTGTTCGTACATGTGCGCAAGTGCATTAGCTAAGCAACACGCAAAACTACTTTCAGAGTTGTTGGGTTGCCGTGCTGTTAACACTATGCAACTCTATGTCACCTGGTCAGAAATCTTGATGTTTTTGGGGTGATGGTTGGTGAGAGGAGTGTTCACACTAGATGATTCTCCATTGGCAGGTATGGCCAACCAGTCTACATGGTTTTGAATCAAAAAGGCACCCGAGAAGTGACATGGGAAATGCATAAACGCAATGTGTGAATTGATGTTGTTCATTGCAAACATGGCTGCAGGAAATATACACTCACCGGCCACTTTATTAGGTACACCTGTCCAACTGCTCGTTAACACTTAATTTCTAATCAGCCAATCACATGGCGGCAACTCAGTGCATTTAGGCATGTAGACATGGTCAAGACAATCTCCTGCAGTTCAAACTGAGCATCAGTATGGGGAAGAAAGGTGATTTGAGTGACTTTGAACGTGGCATGGTTGTTGGTGCCAGAAGGGCTGGTCTGAGTATTTCAGAAACTGCTGATCTACTGGGATTTCCACGCACAACCATCTCTAGGGTTTACAGAGAATGGTCCGAAAAAGAAAAATATCCAGTGAGCGGCAGTTCTGTGGACAGTAATGCCTTGTTGATGCCAGAGGTCAGAGGAGAATGGCCAGACTGGTTCGAGCTGATAGAAAGGTAACAGTGACTCAAATAACCACCCATTACAACCAAGGCAGGCAGAAGAGCATCTCTGAATGCACAGTACGTCGAACATTGAGGCAGATGGGCTACAGCAGCAGAAGACCACACCGGGTGCCACTCCTTTCAGCTAAGAACAGGAAACTGAGGCTACAATTTGCACAAGCTCATCGAAATTGGACAATACAAGATTGGAAAAACGTTGCCTGGTCTGATGAGTCTCGATTTCTGCTGCGACATTCGGATGGTAGGGTCAGAATTTGGCGTCAACAACATGAAAGCATGGATCCATCCTGCCTTGTATCAACGGTTCAGGCTGGTGGTGGTGGTGTAATGGTGTGGGGAATATTTTCTTGGCACTCTTTGGGCCCCTTGGTACCAATTGAGCATCGTTGCAACGCCACAGCCTACCTGAGTATTGTTGCTGACCATGTCCATCCCTTTATGACCACAATGTACCCAACTTCTGATGGCTACTTTCAGCAGGATAATGCGCCATGTCATAAAGCTGGAATCATCTCAGACTGGTTTCTTGAACATGACAATGAGTTCACTGTACTCAAATGGCCTCCACAGTCACCAGATCTCAATCCAATAGAGCATCTTTGGGATGTGGTGAAATGGGAGATTTGCATCATGGACATCTAGCCGACAAATCTGTGGCAACTGTGTGATGCCATCATGTCAATATGGACCAAACTCTCTGAGGAATGCTTTCAGCACCTTGTTGAATCTATGCCACAAAGAATTGAGGCAGTTCTGAAGGCAAAAGGGGGTCCAACCCGTTACTAGCATGGTGTACCTAATAAAGTGGCCGGTGAGTGTAAGAGACCTGTGGGTCATTTGTGTGCTCTTATGTAGAGGAAAAAAGAAGAAGAGAAAAGAATGGCTGTTGTCACTACTGCTACTGCTCCAGGTCACTTCCAGATTTTGCCGCAACCTCTGTGTATGCTCTCATTGGCTGTAGCTCTTTTTACATCAGCCCAACCTAGATATTCTGTTTGAGTCAGCAATCCAGAGTTTGGCTGATGCCGACTGCCTTACTGATGTCTTCCCCCAGCCAATTGGTCTAAAATCATATTATGTGAACATGGCTTAACAAAGACCAAAGAGTGGATCATCGTTAAATATCAGACCCACGATGAATTTGTTGCCGTACCTGCCTCCAGTTTGCTTACTCTCTGGGGAGCAAGGTGGATTAGGCTGACATCTGTCAATTTCACAGACCTCTCTTACATATGGAGTACACTTGAAGTGCTGAGGAGGTTGTGTGTTCTGACTTCTTCAGTGCTTTATAATACATATATATACAAATTTACCCTCCACTCCTGAGATAGAAGTTGAAGAGAACAGAAATTGACTATCCCCTGGCAACATGGACCACAGACTCCCACCAACAAGACCACAAGCTCTGGAACTTTGTGTCTGATGTCTTGGTCTTCAGCACAGTGGCTCCACAGTGGATGTTCTGTGCTTTTCCTCTTCATGCACCTCATCTACACCTTGAGATTCAGACTCTACACTGCAAACTGCCACATCCAGAAGTTGTCTGAAGATACAGCAATAGCTGTGCACACTGGTAAATATTTAGAGTTTGGATGTCGAGCTAGGGGAGAAATAAAAATCCTTGGGTTCTGACCTATATAATGAACTAAACTGGACTGACCCCATAGTTACCCTGTACAAGAAGAAAAAAAAACACCTCCACCTATTGAAGAGGCTGACATCGTTTAGTGTGAAGGAAGCTCCTCAGGACCTAATATAGCTCTAATTTTAGCCATGTTCTATGGTGTGGTCTATTGGCGTGACACTGGATGACTTAGTAGTTCAGCATTTTCAGACAATGTCAAACCAAAATTGAGTGGCATTAAGAAAATTTCAAGTTCAACACCCAACTCAGTGTAACATGTAGCACAAACTCTGACCAAGGCTGCTGGTCAGCATCTGTCTTCTGGTCGGTTGTTCCATCTTGCTATTTTGCTAATGTCTACCATTCACAATGCTTTACAAATGCTGTAGCATACATACTTACCTATCTTACTCTGTGTATGATACTAGGGGACCCTTGGTCATTGGCCATTCCTGATTTAACCTTAAGACTGTATTCTAGTTGAGTACATACTATATTAATCTGCATTTCCTCTAGGGGTGGGCAAAAATATCCATTCATCAGTACATTGTAATTCTATTTTCCCCCATTTTCAATATTGACTCAGCCAACTTCTGAAGCTGTGTGAGCGTCAGTGAGGGCACTGTAAGCAACACCTTGTGATTTGCACTGTGTAGATGGGGCTACACTCGACCAAACAGTCATAGTATTATGCTTTTTACTATGGCTGTTCATATAGAACTAGTAAATAAATATCTTATAAAATATCACATACATTAATGAATCATTTGTGTATTTCTACTTGATACTCAATCTATATCGAAGCATTTAAATCAGTATCAAACCCCTATCGAATTGAGACCTATCGAATTGTGAGATTCCTAATACCCAGCCTCATTTCTACTGCAGTAAGTTGAATAGTTTGCTTATGTTTTCATTGCTTATAGTTGGGACTAATGAAAATTGCTACATTCAGTTTTGTAGTTTTGGTACTCCACTTTTGGTATACTAAACAAGTGGTACGCCATAGGTTCAATTAGACACTGTAAAATCAAATAATAAACCATTGTCTTTCAGCAAGACCGTGCGTGTTGTCTCTATTTGGTTACTTCTCTGACTAGGAGTCAACTAGAGTGTTGAAGTAAAATTGAAAGATGTTGCCCACTCATCCAAGTGTTTTGACATGGCTGGTGGAAGTTGAGGCCACATATGCTATGAGTTGTCTGCAAACAAGGTCCATAGATACCACTTTGATGGGAATGCTGATACCCTGGGAGAGTGACATGTTTACAATTAGGTGTGAATAGGTTTTTACGTGTTTGGTGAGGTTACATAGCAAAGTGTTGTATTCGTCACTGGACTGAATGGCATACCCAACATACAATTTCTACCTAGGTGCTTTTTTAAAAAAAAAACTGGTTGATCCACCCAGAGACAAAACTCAACAAATTGTTGCCATGCTTAGGAATGTTTTTCCTTCCTAAGATCTTCTTGATTTTTTTTTAACACCATCCCCAACAACTTGCCTGTTGGTCATCAAGTAGTTCCAGTGAGCCTTGATTAGCTTACAATTTTAATGACAATTGTTCACCAAACACCCCTATGATGACAGCCATTCAACAGTTAAACCGTAAACTCTCACATGATAGCGTTCAGTTTCATTGCTTGTTTATGCAGTGATCATTTTGTAGCTGGCTAAAACTGTCAACAATTTTGATGAGTTTCTTATGATATTACTGAGAACATAGTTTGTGTTTCTTACCTAGCTTTCTTATCTGTGTCTTTGTTTTAGCAATGCTAGCTATGTTAGCTATCACAGCTAGTGGTTCTCAGATTGAGGTCATTGTTCCTGAAAGGCTACAGCAAACTAATGGTGAATTGTTATACTTCTGCACCAGTTCATTCATTTACATGGCAGTGTAGTAGGTGTAAAGGACAAGGTCATTCGTTATCTTGATCGCCTCCACACCATGCAAATCTGACGGAGGGAAAATCACTTTTCTTCAGTTTGTAGTATGTTTCTGGTATATGTCATACATATGTTTTACCATTACCTAGTAGGTGCAGGCTCACCCATCGCTCAATCGCAACTTGCTTTCATTTTCAATTACTGTTCTCATTGGAATCATGTGACTGAAAACCTTCTATATGTTAGCTGCAATGAGCTGGTGACATGGTTTGTCCAACAACTTTCATCTAACAGCAGCTTGGCCAACACCCACAAGCCCCAACCCCAAGATTAATAGAAGTGAGGGGGTTGAGCTTCACCTTATACACCAGGGGCCATTTAAGTGACTGAAACACCTGCATCCCAATTTTAAAGGAACTTGTTTTTTTTACCTAAACGGATTGATGACACTCTGGTCATACTTTAATTAATATACAGCCACACTGGTGATAGAAGAACATAGAACATACTTTTTTAAGTATGTTTAAGTTGAGTAAGCTAGCTTACTGACAGATCTGGACCACAAAACTTTTCATTGAGAAAGAACCTGTATAAATGCCCCACATGCTTATTAAATGAGTAATAAGCATGACAGTAAGTTGATGATACCTTTATTATCACATGCTAATAGTATCAGATAACTAGTTGAGATGAATGCATGTAAAAGAGTCCCTTATCAAAGGTCAGTATCAGAATTTCTACTAGTTCTTCAGTATGTTGAATCATGCTATATGTCTAGTTACTGTTTAGCTTATTGTGAGCATGAACTACATGGACCATGATAAAATTATATAAATAGCACTGAATTTGCTCTTCACCTCTGTGGCTCCCTGCCTTAACACCCTCTCCTTCTGCAATGGTTCAGTCCTTGCCTGGCTGTAAAACTCTTCACTAAAAGCTGAGGGGTGGGGGAAGGGCGTTTGAGCTCTGTGTGAGGCTAAGGACTTCAATTGTGACACTGTGGGGCTAGGTTTAGCTTGTGTCTAAATATGTAGTTTAGTCCAAAGATAGCTTATACATTAAGGTTTTTTTTATACAATTTAATGGAAAAATGTGGGAGAACTACCTCTCAATAGCATGTTAACCAAAAACAGTTTCTTCACAGATTGGTAACTGTGTATGTGATTTTTTTTTTTTCATTAATGTATTTATTTTCTTATTTAATTTTTGCAGCCATGAAATGAACCTCCTTTAGCAGAGCATGGCTAAAAAATAATCAGCATGTGCTTTCTCGATTCACATGGAAACTCCTGGTTTTGCCCACCCCATCCCTGTTTTTCTTCTTTTTCCTTCTACTCGGCTCTTGCTAGTCTCGACTTATTTTCTAAAAGATACTAAAGAGAAATACAAACCATTTGCACAACGTTTTGACAATCATAACCCAAGAAGGCTTTTCTTCTTCTGCTTAATAATTAAAGTATATTTTGGGATTACCATGTTCCATAGCAGTATTTTTGCTGTGTTTTGGCATGCATACCTTCATGCTGCAGAAGTTCATTTATTACAGATGAAATCCTGGTGCGTTTTCATTGGCAACGTTAACATGGATCAGGTGTATCCAGCTTAACACGGACTCTAGTCCACACTATAGCTGCTAGTCCCCAGGTAGATTGACTTGGCAAGAGAATGTCATGATTTGTTTAACACAACTTGACACATCACTGCTATTTGATGTAATATTAACACGACCATCTTAGCCTTTAAATGCTATATTAGCTTTTTTCCTCAACTTTTGATTAAACGTCTTCCTAAATCTTTTCAGCCGGTATCTAAAATCTTGGTGAACATTACTTTATGTAATGTGCTATCCTACCATAGTATTGTGCAGAATCTTTGCCTGCGCACTGCAGACCAGGTAGCCATTTTGAGTTTCAGTGTATCCAGCTGCAGACATGCTGGGGGGAAGGGAGGACTGCGCACTGTGCGTAGTAAGTTTGGAGTTCACTCTTTGTCTATTTGATGTGCAGTTCCTCCCACTTCCATACGTAAAATTGTTAATCCGATAAATGTTTTGATCACTTGACTAAAAGTGGAGACTGGCATCAATCTTCATGATTGGCAGAGACAGACAATAATTTTAGTGTAAAATAAAAAAATGAATGACATTTAGTTTGGCACATTTTCTTGGCAAAAAATAAAATTGATTATGTGATAGTTTCTGGTTTTGTCAGTATTTGGATATAACATGAGGTTGAACATTCACTCTTGACATTTGTGAAAGTAGAATTTAGAAAGAAGTCAAATAAAATATAATTTTCTTAACCAAGTTAATTACTTTTTAAGGCCACTTTTTTTCCTCTAGAAGCGCACAAGAATGGTGATTACAGCAGGAATCCACCCTTCCCCCCATTTTTCTAAGAAGGCGGAGTCTGTTACAGGATCTGTTCGTGCTTGTGTTCAGCATGCTTCTCACAGCAGCACTGGTGGCCATTTTGCGTTTCTGCAGTAACAGAAAGTGGGGGTTGGGCAAAAACAAAAAACAACCTATGTCCAATTTATTTTTCTTTTAAACACAGGTCCTGATTAAGAGAGTTGGAGATTTCTCCTCCATGTGTTTGCAATCTAAATTTGTTTCTATTAGCTAATACCACAAACCTGTTTCACTTTGTAAATATTTAAAGAAGAATCAAGGAAATTGTGTATTGTCTAAAGAATAAATTGATGCAAATATAGATCGTTCTACTGTAGAAATATATATCTTTTTGCTTTGTTCCTTGTGTGTTTAAGCCCCCCTCCCGTTTTTTAGAATGGTTCAGTCTTTTTAACAGCAGTCCGCCCTGTTGCAGGAGAGGCTGGGCAAATTGAAGCTGCTTTGTGTGTCAGGCTGTGCTCTAAATCTTTTGCAATATTCAGCTAGCATACGACTGGGCAACGAAAAAAGAAAAACATTGGCTGTAGTCTGTGTTGGATATAGAACTAAATATTGATGTAGTTTTTATTCAGATCATTTTATGCCTTACATAACAATAATAGTTACATTTTGCACTAGTTGTAATGTTGTTCCTCAGAAAAGTATTTTTTTTAGGCTTTCGGAAGGTAATTTTGAAATAATTTTCTTTTATTTGTTTGCCTAAGCTCCACCCCTTACCCCATTACAATGGTTCAACCCATGTTTGACTCAGAGAGACTGCTCCAGTGAGAGAAGAAAACCTGTGTGTGTGTGTGTGTGTGTGTGTGTATGTGTGTGTGTGTGTCTCCGTCTGTGTGTATGTGCACACGTGTCTGTGTGAGAGGGGAGAGAGACACGGGAAGGGAGGGAGAAGAGACTAAGAGGGGAAGGGAAGGAGTGAAGCTACCTTGAGCCTGTGTAATTTAGCGATTGATGTGCAAGGCTAGCTAGACGGGGCATTTTGTGCTGCTGCTTTGTCTATGTGAGCTCTTTGTAGAACTATAATCAAAAAATGCATATTTGGTATACCATTTCCAGGCAGGCCATGTAAGCAGCTTGTGTCTCTTTAACAGACAGGACTTCAGAAAGAAAACCATAAATAAACTTGGGGTTTTCCCTAGTTCTTTACACTTCTTCCTTGATCAGATGGCATTGTATTACATCTGGAGGAAGCTTCTCTGAAGTGTATAGGTAGTAAAAGTGCTAGCCTTCTAATTAACATCAATGGCATCATTCATATATTAGCATATATCACAACCATCATACTTGTATGCTGTTGCAGTGAAAAAAATAAGTTTTTGTGGAAAAAAAACACTGAAAGACTTTCAGCTACGTTGGCCTGTTGTTTTGTCTTCCATTCTACTGTCATCTAAATAAAATATCACAGCATTTGAAATATTTATTAGTATCATTAGTAATCAGTAATAAGTTCTGTTTTATTCTTATTTGTTTTTGTGGTATTGTATTTATCAATAATCTTTGTCAGTCTCCCCCCTGCTCTTTGTCAGAATGGTTTATTCCATGCTGCTGATATTTCCATACTGTGTACTAGTTTGTGCTAGAGTTGGGGGATGGGTGTTGCTTAGCAACAACCTGTGCAGTCAGTCTATGTGCTGCTAGCTATACTGAGTATTAATAATCACCATATTCTAAATCAGAATACTTTCTAAATTAATTCATTGCAGTGCTCTAAACCTATAGAAATTGAATATGAATAAAGAATACGATAACAATAAAAAAATATTGCTGTAGGTGTTATCATTTGTTTTTCACAAGAGTTAATTGCCTTTTTCCCACAACTGATAACTTTTGGCCCTCTAGCTACACATTCTTTGCATACCTAGCTTTGAATAAGGTGCTATGCTAGTTGAGCATGAATGGTCTAGGTGTACTCTTGTTTGGATTACAGGTAGGTTATGAACAGGTTAGCTATTTAGATGTAGGTTGATAAATAGGATCTTTAAAGAATATTTTACATGTTCTTATTTTAATGTTTTTTTCTGTCCACTTCAACTTGGTGTTGGTGTGAGTTGAAAAGAAAATGTTTAACAGGAAGGTTTTGCAACCTGATATGTGATGTTCAGCTAGCTACAGATAGCTCTGTCTGTCAGCAGAGCTGGTGGCCATTTTGGTTTCTGCACTGAGAATGAGGGTGTAGGATGGGGGGATGGGATATTTATCTCTGCGCAGTGGGTAGTAAGAGTGTATTGTGCACCAGTGGTCAGGCTTGCAGTCTATGCTTTTTATGTATTATGCTGAAATATTATGGAATCAATAACACATTCCCAAATTAAACATTTTCTATACAATAAACTGTTATTTGTTAAAGCAGGAATAATGCTTATCAAAACGAAGGTTAAAAAAGGATTTACTGACTCGATATGCTGCTTGAATTTAAGGCTAATGTATGCACTGCATCTTGTGCTAAATAGCTATTATTGTCTTAACTAGACAAAATGACAACTGCTTACCTCCCTATTCTTACAGCATTGTTGTACCTGTGGTTTCCTGTATTTATTTACTGTGGAAGTCAGCCTGTTTGTATTCCAGTAATAATTCAAGGAAAAGTACAGGTACATTTAGGTTCATGTTTGCTCATGGATCGTGGAAACATTTTGTATGTTCTTGCTGATTTGACTATTTTACAATTTATTAATAAAATACTTCCTTGAAGGATGTTTTAGAAGAATTCTCTGAATCCATCAAAGCACATTACTTGTTTGGTACAGTCTGTAAATTGAGAATTTCCCTGTTCTTATATTCTTAATTCAGGTTAAAATAAAAAAAATGTTGATAAACTTTGAAAAGGAATATGCATATAAAGACTACCCTCAATGCATCAATGTGTTCAACAGTTGGAACTGAAAAGCCTTGACTTTTGCAAAGCATTGTGCTGCTGCCAATGCAGCCCCAATCTGCCTGTTCTGATTTGCTGAGGACTGAACCAACCAGAGTGTGGGGGATGGGCAAATGGCAGGGTTGCTACTTATACTGGAATATCATCTCAGTTCTTTGAATTTTGGATTAGTTAAACAGAACATCAATAGGTTATATAGAAAATGCAGTAAAGTTCATCAGAACATTTAAAGATTTTGTGATTTAAGTCAAGAAGTTCCTCTGTCATACTGAGGTGATTGTTTACTCTTTGCCACGTTACGGCACTTTAGGGCTTTTACAGCAGTCCAAAAGAGTCTTATTTGGCTTTGAAATTGAGTCATATTTATAAAACAAAACAGGCTGTTAGGCATCCATTTTGAAATGCAGTAAAATAAGATCCTTCTAGAAAAGAAAAAGAAAGCTAGGGAGCTCCATGGTGACCCCTAGTGGATCAATTGGACTCTACAGCGTTTTTTTCATTGCAAACGTGTCCAAGACAGTTTGATAAACAAATCAGACTGTCATTGTAGTCACAGCAGCTGTCAGGCTGCTCAGGTAGTATTTGCTTGAATCGCTTTCCCAAGCGATTCCCACTAATATTTCCTTTGCTCATTCCACAGGCAGCAATGGAAGTTGTAGTGGCAGAGGAGAAGAAAAAGATTTTTCGTGCTAGAAAAACCATGAAGGCCAGTGATCGACGACAACTGGAATCCCTTCACAGCACTTTGTTGACTGCATCTCCAGGTTCGTCAGACACACCTGTGCCACCACTAATGAATGGCACACACAAAGAAGATATAGAAAAAGTGGGAGACAAGGAGATAAATAACATCCTAGACTCAAATTCCCCGAATGCATCGTCACCTGCTTCTCCGTCATCTCTGAGCTCTCCTGCTCCCTTCCTGTCCCTAAATCTGTCCCCGTCCTCTGGGTCTTCACAAAGTCCAAAGGCAAAGGATGAAACTTCTCCCACATCACCATTCTACTCTTTGAATTTTGAACTGAATAAAATAAAAGACGCAGAAGACAGAGGAGGTGACAAAGACTCTCCATTGTCAGTAATAGATAAGTCTGTTACTTTATCAACAGAAGTTAGTGCAAAGCAGGAAAAAGTGATGGATGTCAACTCAGAAATGGAGATAGAAGAGGTAAGGGCCTTTTGGACCTTTTGCAAAAACCATGTAATATTGATAACCTATTAATTAATGCATTATATACTCTTGTTCAGGTTGGACCAAAAACTAAGAAGGACTCAGCTGTGGAATTAGGAAAAGATTCTGACAAAGGCTTGGTTCTACGATTGTCAAAATCAGCTACAGACTGTGCAGAACCAATGGATACAGATAATTATGCATTCAGAGAAAAGGACCTTGAGGCTGCCACACCCAAAATAAATGAGAGAAAGTCCTCAAAAGCTACCACTTCAAATTTTTCTCAGACTTTTCCGTCTCGTACTCCATCATCTTGTGTGGATGTAAAACAAGAAAAGGAAATTAAAGAGGAAGACATTGACAAACAGGACAGCAAAAAACAAGATTTCAAGAAAACATCGATAAAGGAATCAAAAATGGAGCTGGAGTCTGTGAAAGTAGAAGCCAAAAATCAAAAATTAGAAGTTTGTCCAACCAAAAAACCATCTCGGCCATCATCTACTCCACCATCTGATGCAGGTATGATCGAATAGATGCGTACGCATGTGGGAATAGAGAGTAATAATTTTGCACATAATAATTTTGCAATTTAACACATGCTTTGACGTATTTAATATCCTAACGCATCAAAATTGACTTTGGCTGCCAAAGACAATTTTGTATTTGTAGGATATAATATAAGGTTATATGGATATATGTAATTAACCTGGAATTAAATATAATATAACTGCTTTTAATAGTAGTCATGTAATTGAACAGTGTCTGTAATCAATTAAAATTTCAAAAACATTGACGGGGATAATGATTTTACTCTTCAATTGGGCAAAAAATACTAAGCCCTACCTTACTAACACAACCATTTACACTGTATTTGGTAAAATGACTTTTCCTTAAAAAAGGGTTTTCCAGGATCTTTACCAAACTAGATGCACTTACTGGGGTTGCAAAATATCAGTCTCAAATTTATAGTAGAGTACTCACACCATGATAAACTGTAATATAAAGTTATATGCACAACACAGCTGTCATATTAAAAATAGTAAAGTACTAAATGTAAATGGTTACACCAAAAACTGAGGGCTTGAGCCTGACAAAGTACACATTGCTTAAACTTTTTAGTGTTTGGAAAATCACATATTTATTGTCATTCATTGTCATTTTTTTTCTAGTCAAAAAAGACAAAACCACCGCCCCAGGACTGAAACGTACTTTATCGGAGGGTAACGGAAACGACTCAAAAGATGAACCAAACACTAAAAGAGAGCTCAAGAGGCCTAAGATGCAAAATGACGAGTTGGAAGCAAAACTGGAGCTCAAAATCACAGCAAAAGCTGGCACTCATCCAAAGCTGGAAAAGGTTTGTATGCCACTTGGAATGTGCTTTCCTTAAATGCAAAAGGATAGAGAATATTATTCAATTATTTGACTTGATTAATTTTTTTTTCTCAGATTGTGCAACAGCTTGTGGATGAACATTTGAGGGCTTTGCAGTTGACTATTTTTGACCAGCATTTTAAAGAACTGAAGGACAGAATAGACAAGATCGACTGTGCGTCAAAACACCAAGCCGCTGTTAATACACTTCAGGTGAGTCAGTGGCCATGCTAAAATCACCTTCACGCAATGGCAGCTGGGGTAGGCTCCATCCCCCCCGCAACCCTCTGTGGAGGACTAAGCGGTAGATGATGGATGGATGGATGGGACCCTTTCACAGTGATAATACAACTTTCACTGGGTGTGAACACATAATTTGTAACAGATAATGATCGTAAACCAACACGTTTCTGTATGTGTGGAAATGTACCCTGGTAAAATTACACATTTGTGGCATTCAGGGAAATTACTTCACTTTTCGAACAACTTTGAATGTTTGTCTTCTACGGCACAACACTGGTGATCTATTGATCTATCTGCTGCTTTGTTGGATTTTCCTACTGCTGCTTTTACCTGGCATCTATTTATGTGCTAATATCAAAATAATGATGTTGTATGTTTTAATCAATATATTAGGGGATCATATTTTGCTAGTCTAATAGGGCCCCATCAAATAATGCTAGTTACACAGCATAAACCGTCATTTCCGGACTATAGAGCGCACCTGATTATAAGCCTCACCCGGTACATCTTTAAAGAAAAAACATTTTGTACATACATAAGCCGCACCTGTCTATATGCCGCATGTGCCCACATTGAAACATGAGATATTTACAAAGAAAGACGGTACACAGAAAGAGTTTTCAAAGTTTTAATAATATACCTTAGCTTTTCTTTCCAAACAGTGCCTGTGAGCAGTAACACAGCAGGAATACGGTAGCACAGCACTAACAGGGCTGGTTAAAAAAACACCGGTAAAAGTTTACGTGCAGCAGCTCTGTTTCCTTCTTTATCGGCCAACTCGATTGCTTTTAACTTGAAAGCTGCGTCATATGCATTTCTTCTTGCATTTTCCATGATGAGGATCTGTTCATGCTAATTTTATTCATGGACAAAGCGCAAAGTTACATTAAACTTGCATCTTCCTCGACACATATATTCCACCTGTCTTACTCTTACCTTTTCTGCTCGAGCGCCCCTGCCGGCAGTTAGAAAAAAATGCATAAATTAGCCGCATCGTTGCATAAGCCGCAGGGTTGAAAGCGTGTGACAAAAGTTGCGGCTTATAGTCCGGAAGTGACGGTACTATTTTATTATTTTGTTATCTGAACTTTATTTTTATTGATTAAGTGGCTCGGTTCCTACTGCTCTTACTCCTCAAATAGCATTGTTTGGGGAGTGAAAAGCTCACAACTGAGTCACATACTTCAGTGGGCACTACATATTCTAGGACATTTAGTGATACCTTTTTAATCTACTCGAGTTTGATGAACAAACTCCTTCCACGCATTTACAGTGGCTACAGAATCCTACTGAGGCATCTGCAACTTGTCTATGTATATGTGTACATGTTTCTCGGGACACGCATATTTGTACATTGTACTGCATTCTACTTATTCAATGGGCAAAAGTGAATGCAATGCATGGAAACAACAGTGAACCATAGCTCCCCAGGGGGATGCCATTATACTGAGTAGCATGAAATCACATTCATGCTTCTTCTACATTTCATTGATTTTACTATTTGTCAGTGCAACTGATTTGTTACTGATTTGGTGCAAAGAATGCTTCTGTCATGTTTTTCTTGAGATCAGTTTGGCTTTGTTATTTACTGTCAAAAGTTATTATAAATGAGTTCATATCAGTTATGCAACAATGAAATATTTAAGTCTCCTCTTCCAGATATTTTTGCTTGATTTATGTACACTTAAAGGACGTGCTGCTGTTCAAACCATAAATATTTATGTTTGGGATTAGTACTTTTCACCTTAAAATATATGTAATAGTTGCTTTTGCTGCTGACAAACATGGCTAATGTTCACCCCTCTATGATCTGTTTAGTCCAAAATCGCCCGACTTGCAAAAAAGTTTGGGGAAGCCAATCAGGAACTGGAGAACAAGAAGAAACAGGAGGTCAGAAAGCAATTTTACTTTGTTGCATACTGAAAATCTTAATTTATAATTTGCATGTGACAGTTTCATAAAGATGTTTGTACAAACACACTGTCTGAAATGTGCAGGTCGTGGCTGCCACTGCCAAGACTGCAACAATAGCAAACAGCCCACAGGTTAAACGGTAAGCATCCATGCAAGGATCATTTCATATCTATATTCTTAAGACTCTAGCTTATAACCAATTAAGTTAACAATCATATTTTATGCCACTTGACTACAGTCTGACATTTGTTAGATTGAATAGTCACCTGACATAATGTTTTGTTTTATCTAAAGTACTGTAATTAATGTATTAGATATACATGCTTATAGTCTGATCTACATTTTGTTGTGAATATAATTTTACCTTTGTATGAACGTGACAATACCGGACTAAGGCAGTCTACACACAAAGCCGTTCACAAAGTGTATATTTGACATTGTCCCAGGTTGCTATCTGTAATCCGCAAAGATTTAATCTACAAGTAATGGTCAGAATAAAGAATCTTTACATTCTGAAACTCATACTCTTAAGAGTTTTCATGTTTGTTTGGTTTGTCAGTACCCACCTTCATAAACACTCAAGTCCAAATATTTTTTTAAACCTACACACTAATCGTGAGTGGGTCCAGGTCCTGAGTCTTGTGACGTTCTACAATGTGGCACCTGAATGCGGCCTCAATCAGGGCAGAGTGTAGTTTAAAAAAAAAAAAAAAACGCACCTCTCCTTCCAACAGTGTGCCGCTAGAGCCCCAGCCTGAGATGCCCAGAGAGAGGGTAGCGCCCTCTGTTGGTATTGCTCCTGCACTGTCTGCCCCGAAAGAAGAGGAACTGGAGGAAGATGAGACAGATTATTCTGCTCATATTGCCATGGCAAAAAGGCTGGCAGAATACAGTGAAGGAAACTGCAGAGAAGACATTAAGCTCCGCAAAATCAATTCCCACATGGAGAAAATCCTCTTTGAAAACTGCAAGAGAAGCTCAGGAGTTCCCAGAGCTGATCGTTATGCATCTTACATATTCCGTTACTTGGTCCCATATCATGAATACTGTGAATGGGTCACAAAGGTCAATTACAATGGATTAATGGGCAAAGAAGCCCTGCCCACAAATGTCAGGAGGGCAATGAGGCTGTACATTGAGCGTCGATTCCCTCTGTTGTCTTGTGACCACTGGAGAGAAATCCGTGATGCCATCAATGAAATACTGCGTGTAAAGAGAAGACCAGAGTTTTTTCGAGAATATGATAAAAGAACTTCAATTTTACTTTGACAGTTTTTGTTACAGAAACATGCATACTGGGACAATTGTCAGGCATCACTGAAAGTATGACTCTATTTTGTCCAAGCATTACTTTTAATGTGCAATGGATAATCGCTGATACGTGCACATGCAGTCATTGAAGTTATTAAACCACATTCTGACATACTCAGAAAAGCTTTAATGAAGACATTGACATGTTTGAATTATGTTACAGCATAAAGTAAAAACCTGTTCAAATACCACTGCTTAAAATTAAATAAAAACATTAGAGCAATTTTGCATTTGCTCATCTTTCAGCCCTAAGCATAAGCAATTTTTTTAAACAGGCCTATCCGAACTTCCCTGGAGGTTAAACAGCCTGCAGTTACGGTGTCTTCATCCAGCACATCTGGTAAGTTGTAGAATTTACTATACGGAGCATTGTCTTTTGAAAGGATAGGCGGTCCAGAGGAGCCATGGGTTATCCCATTATTTCACTATTCATGTGTCACATGGCTCTGTGAAAAATATTTTTATGGAAGGAACATATGACAGAAAGTTGGTCATAATAGCAGCGTTTATTGACTTTATTGTCAACAAATGGCATACTGTGAACATCATATGAAAAGTCAGATAATTTTAGCATTATTTGAATAAATCCTTTATCTTCAACATAAGGTAAACCATACCTATGGTTAGTAAGGATTCCACTTATGGGGTAACAGGATTCTGGGCAAAGAAGATAATCCTTTATTGGTTACAAACCGCACATGATTAAATAACAAACTAGATTATCTGTATTTAATCCCTAAGGATCAATGGGTAGCTAAGAGAGATCTATGTGTGCTCTAGAGTGTATGCACATATAAACCCATTTGTTGTCATTTGACCTTGAGTCATTTATATATACACTCACTGTCTTGGTTAGGCAACCCTGTTCAATTGCTTGCTAACAAAAATGCCTAATGAGCTAATGACATGGCCATAACTCAATGTCTTTAAGCATGTAGATGTGGTCAAGACAGCTTTTTGAAGTTCAAACTGAGCATCAGAATGGGGAAGATAGGGGATATAATTGACTTTGAACATGCCATGGTTGCTGGTATCAGATGGGCTGGGATGAGTATTTCAGGAACTGCTGATCTACCGGGATTTTTCCATATAACCATTCCTTGGTTTTGCAGAGAATGGTCCGATAAAGGGAAAATATTCAGTGAGTTTGGATGAAAATGCCTTATTTGATGTGCGAGTTTAGAGGAGAATGGGCAGACTGGTTCGAAATGATAGAAAGGCAACTAACTCAAATAAACACTCCTTTCAACCAAGGAAGCAGAATACCATCTCTGAATGCACAAAACATCGAACCTTGAAGATGTGGCTATGGTAGCAGAAGACCACACCAGATTCCATTCCTGTCAGCTAAGAACAACAAAGTGAAGTTACAATTCTCATATCCCCACCAAAATGGGACAAAAGAAGATTGCAAAAATGTTGCCTGTTCTGACGAGTTAAGGCATTTCGCTAGGCAAAATAGAGTTCAACCATTTACCAGCAAGATGTACCTAATAAAGTGGCTGGTGAGTGTAGTACATTCATATGAGCAGAGTGATGAACAGAAATGAAAAGAAAAACAAGATTAGATCGTTAAATATGGCATTGGACAGTGAACACTGACTGCTACATGCAAAAGCATTAAAATGTTCATAAACGATCCTGGGAGCTTTGCTAACGTATGGAGTCACAGAAGATTGGTTTACACGTCACAGTTTTGCTTTTGGAAAAACTATCAGAGAGCAATTCTCAAGTACAAGACATAGCCAGCCTACACCAGTACACAGGAACCATTACACCACTGCTTTCTTAGCTCTTTTTTGTAAACCTGTCCTGGCCAGCAGCAAGACAACAGCATTGGCATCTGATTCCTTTTTTGTGTTGTTAGACTTGTTTGTTTTGTCATGGTAAGTCTGTAATACTCATCCGGTGTCCTCATAATTATATCATCCAAGAATAAGATGGATGTAACAGGAGCTGGGTAACCCCCCCCCCCAAACCAACAACCTAAAATAACACTTAAAAAAGCAACAAAAAATGGGGTGTATACAAACAGTAAAATATATTATGATACAATAAGAAATCAAAAATAATGCACAATAAAACCTGAAATATGCACGCTTAGAACTTCAAGTCAGAAAATCTATTATTTTTTGGATGCTTTTTGTCAGTAAAATGGGTCCATTGGAAGCGACACAACTACTCAACTAGTACAAGTGAGTGGAAATGTTCCTTGATAGCAATTCAACAGTATATATGGTCCATCAGTCCACTTTTTTTGTATAGCACTTTTCATACCACAGCAACACAAAAGTGCTTTATATAGATATAACAAGAAACACGAGATGATACATCTTATCCAGCCATAAAAAAAAGAGAAAAAGCCCATCCATCCCCTACCATTCCTTGAGGAAGCACACACATTCCCAGATACATACGTAACCAAATACTAGATATACACACAAGCATATATCCACACGTAACCTGTTCATAATGAAACATGGTACAGCACTGAGGACCTAGGTGAGAAAAAGACTACCCTTGAGGATCTGTCCAAAAGATGAAACAGCCTATCGTCACAGGAAGTGCTGCCAAGGACACCTAGTCTTCCAGGCTCATTGGGGCCCCCAGGGACAGCCTCACATCCAGGAGATATAGCGAAAAAAAACAAACAAAAAACTGGGGTGTGTCTGCTTGATTAACATGCTTGACCTCCGGTCCAGTTTGTGGTTGGCTGTGTAGACTGAGGTCAAAAGTTACACCTCGCCCTTACCCTCTTTCCAGCCCCACCCTCTTACCCAAATATGGTTATGTCTGGCTCCAAATGGCGATGTCCTGTAAGCCAAAAATATGGCCCTTCGTAAGCCAATGGATGACATCACAGAGGGTTGCCAGTTCCTCATAACAAAAAGGAGAGACAATATTCTCAGTTATGAGTTGCATGAAAAAGAATGTAAAATATTAAACATATTAATATTTAACCCTATGTTATTATAGTACTTTTTTATTATTCTTTCTATGGAAAAAGGGCTGTGGACAATAAGTGAAGTCCTTTGTACAACATGATTTTGATGAGCACATCTTGTGAAAAGGGCACTTAACATGGTAACACTGAACTTGAATTGCACTGGCTAAATCATAAAACTTCCTGCGGTTAAACAGGGCTGCTACATTCTATGCCTTTGTTACAATCTTTTGATGCCATATGACAAAAGAAATCTGTTTCATGAGCTGACTATTTTCAATATTTTGTCTTCACAAGAACCCAGTGGAGCTACAGCTCCTGCACCAACTCCTGTTCCTGCTCCACCTCTTATTCCAGCTCCTGCTCCGAGTACAGCTACAGCACCAGCACCAGCACCTGCTCCAGCTCCAGCTCCAGCTCCAGGTCCTGGACCTGCCCCAGCTCTAGCTCAAACCCTTGCTCCAGTGCCAGTCCCCACCTCCACAGCTATGGTCATACAGGCACCAGTCCTCCAGCTCATCACCTCTACTTCCAATGCTGCCTCTCCTCTACCCACTGCCCTCACCTCCCAGAATCCAACGTTATTGTTAAAGACAGGCCCAGGGAGCAACATGATGGCCACAGGCCAACCTCTGCTCATCCAGCTGCCTAATGGCCAGACAGGAACATTGGTCAACATCCCAGTTTCCTCTTTTTCTGCACCTAGCTCACTCAACAAAGCCAAAACCACATCATCCACAACTGCTTTTATAATCAAACCAGCTTCTGCTGTCACCTCGGCACCAATTTCAGCCCCAGCTACTACAACTGTCTCGGCCCTCCAGGGCTCCACTAGTCAGATGTCTGTAGCTCGAGCTGTCTTCCAAGGGGGCAACGGAGGGATATGTACACCCAGTGCAGGGGTATCTGTGAGCACAGCCAGGACACCAGCTCAGCCTGTTTCTGTAGCAGGAGCCATGTCTTCAGTCTCTTCGCCTGCAACCTCTGGGCCAGCAGCAACAGGTTCCACTGCTCCTGGGCCACCACAAGGGACATCTCTGACATCAAAGACAGGTCAGTGGCTACTGAATAACTTGGCATGCACTTAATATCTTTCAACACCTTTCCCTTTAAGACAGAGTATTAGCTGTGATGCCCACTTCAACTTAAGCATGGTACACACTAAATTGACGCAAGGAAAGTAATTCTGACCAATTTTTTTGTATTCAAAGAAAAGGTTTCTTGAATGTCTTTCTTTGTTTTATCATCCATTAGTTTACTGATGTCAAATAGTCAGTGACTGAACAGAACCTACAAGCAATTACTTGCATTAGTAGGTGATCAATGTTGATTAATGCAGATTGCCGAATGTACAAGTCACATCAAGCTGTTATTGACTCATTTGTTCTCATTCCCACTAGTGAATAATGGAGCAAGCTCTTACTTGTCTCCTCATATCTGTGCCCATTAATAGTGAGCTTGTGACCTTTTTACAAATATTCACTTTTTTGTTTCTTTATTTTTTTTTAGACAACCAGGCTGCAGGGTCCACTCCCACCAAGGCGGCCACACCAGCAGCACGACCAAAAGGCTCTGTCATTGATCTTACTGAAGATGATGATGATGATGTTCAAGGTAAGAAGGACCACCTTGCATTCATGACAATGGTTACCTTATCTACAAAAATGAAAAAAAAATGCAAAATGTTGCATTGTAATAGGGTCATTAGTTATGCTATTGACATGGCAATATTTTCATTGATGTGGCTGATTGAAAGGAAGCCCTTAGTCTCATAACATGTTATTTGTTCCCAGTGACTGGAGTGAAGAATGCAAATATCACTGCTCCTTCGGCTGTCCAGCGTCCTTCCCCTGTTTGCATCACTAGCAGTAAGACCATTTTGTTGTCTCAGGAGAAATATATTTATGCATTTTAATACACACACACACACACACACAGGTATATATAATTCTAATAATAGAGATTATGCTTATGTGTTTCACATTGAGAAATTAACTACAATCTTGTAATTTCCTGTATAATTATAATATGTGTGATGTTCTCTCCCATGTTAACAGGTCCAGGAGCAAGGTCATCTCGACAGAACAATCAGAACTCCCCAGCTAATTCTCAGTTGACAGTCTCCCACCGCCCCCAACTGGTAAGAATGTATAAATGCAGTCTAGTGAAATACAAGGTTAAGAAAGAGATTAATTTACTTTAATTGTCATTGATAATTAAACAATGCTGAGAAGTTGATGCATTTTTTTAGGCACCCAGCAGATACTTTCCTAAAAGGCATTTTGTTTCCTTTTTGTTCAGGAGTCCCCACTGAAATCTCGCACTAATGTAGCTACTCCAACATCTACCCGGGGTCCCAGTGTCACATTGCCCCCTCTTCCATCTGCTCCCGCTCCTCCACGCTTAAGTGCAGAGGCAGAGCGAACCTCCCCTCCCCAGCAGCCTCAGCTGAAGCTGGTATCCAGTCAGACTGGCATTGTGCTGTCCTGGTGTGTGGCAGAGACCGATCAAACATGTGCGCCTGTAGACAGTTACCATCTCTATGCTTTCCATCAAGACAACTCTAACAGCAATGCAGCACAACAGCACTGGAAGAAGATCGGGGTGCTGAAAGCCCTTCCACTTCCAATGGCCTGTACACTGACCCAGTTCCAGTCTGGCTCAACCTATCATTTTGCTGTTCGAGCCAAAGACATCCACGGACGCTTCGGTCCCTTCTGCAAACCTCAATGTACAAATGTCATCAGTTCCAGCTCAAGCTGAACAGTGGAAAATGGAAAGCAAAAGTTGAGCATTTAAAAGTGCATGAGTTCCTTGGTTCCTTTTTATACTAGAAAACTATAACGTTCATTTAACACTTTGAGTTTCTGCATAAAAACTGTACTTAAATGAAAAACAACCAGTTGCTGATTTTGTCTGGTTTATGTGTATGTTGTATTTTTATGGCCTAAACCACTGTACATGAATTCATTTATTTGCCCCTCTGTCAAATCCAATATTTATGTTTGTTTGTTACTCGACCTGGATACATTTTGTTGTACTTGACAAAACGAGACAGAAGTATCAGTCTAACGTGGGAATTGCACAGAAATGTTTGTATGTTAGAAACTTTTGTAAGTTCTGTCTGGCAACCAGACTTGTTGAAACACAATAAATTTTTTTCAAAATAAAATCTATGATCATTTTATTTGCTTCCAGCTTAATCATCACCTATGGACTTGTCCTGTGTGGTGGTGTCTGTGAAAGCAGAGCCCCCTCCCCCCTGTACTTTGGTCTTTAGCTTTGTTTTGGTGTGCACAGGGACATTTCTAGGTGGAGACTAGGTGTGTTCTCTTCAGCTGATGACAGATCATGGCATGCATGTAATTAGGTGTAACCAGGCATTGTAATTATGTAATCAGGACACAAATATTGTTGCCTGTTAGGCTACACTGAGCATGACTATCTAAACTACAAAAGAAGTCAATAATTAGCTATTAGCATAACTGTTTATTTAAATGCACAAAAATATTGTGGAAATTACATATTTGATACTTTATTTGCCAGATACCTCGTCACTCATTCCTTTTACGGCCCCTGGACTGACTGAATGTGCTATGACCATCACCAGGCAAAGGCAGGGGGGTGTGCAGTGTTGAGCCCATGAGGAGTGGCTTCATTTGAACATTGTGTTTAGAAATGATAGAAAAAACTATGGACTCATCTTTAAGTGTTGAAGCAGACAATGCTCATTGAAAGCAGATACAGGGATAGAGACATTTTCGTGAGAGGTGATGTCGTTTATTATTATATATTATTATTTATTATCAAGTTCAATGTTTCAGAAGTTCAGATTGACGAACACTGACAATGATCCGGGTAAGAGAGTACTTGGATACTGCTGCATTTGTTTTTTCTACCTCAGAAATTTCACATCTGTTCATACACTGCACTACATGTGTCACACATTATGTAGATATATATTGATGTGTGTGATGATGGATATCAACATGATCTTCATGCTGTCAGTACAACACAGGTGCAGACATTAATGTGACGACAGTTCTCAGGAGATGCAACAACGCAGAGTTGTAGTCTTACACACCTCTCTGCTGCTTCCATAGAACCCTCATCCACCAATAATAACTTAGTTAACACTATAGAGGTAGTCTCTGTTCCACGGTTTAAAGTTCACCAAGCACAGAGCAGGGGAGCGGTCAATCACCATAATCTTATTAAAATTAATACTAAAGCACAAATCAGAGAATCTAACATCACAATTTAATGTGGACTGTTAAATATTAGATCTGTTTTGTGTAAATCCCTGTTGGTACATGACCTGATAGTGGATCATCACATTGATCTATTTTGCCTCACTAAGACCTGGCTTCAGGAGGAGGAGTATGTTAGCTTAAATTAATCTACTCCTCCTACCCATCTTAATTATCATATTCCTCATGTTACTGGTCGAGGAGGGGGAGTGGCAGCAATCTATCACTCCGAGTTATTAATTAATCCTAGACCAAAACATAGTTCCAGCTCATTTGAAAGCCTGACTCTTGGCATCACCCATCTGAACTGGAAGACAGAAAAGCCACTTTTGTTTGTAGTTGTATATCGGCCCCCTGCTGGGCCACACTCAGAGTTCCTATGTGAGTTCTCTGACTTCTTATCTGACTTGGTCCTTAGAACAGACAAAGTCATTATCATTGGAGACTTTAATATCCATGTTGACATTGTAAATGACAGCTTTAGAAATGACTTCATTTCATTACTTGAGTTAGTTGGTTTCCTCCAGCAAATAAACCAACCAACTCATACCTTCAACCACACCCTAGATCTAGTTCTGACATATGGTGTTGAGGTAGAACATGTGTCAGTGTTTCCTCAGAGCCCACTCCTGTCAGACCATTCTTTGGTCACTTTCACATTTATGATTAAGGATTATTCTATGCTCAGAACAAAGTCTTACTATAGCAGGTGTCTTTCAGATAATGCTGTAGCTAAATTTAAGGAAGCAATCCCTGTGCTCCCAGGACCACCGTGTGTTTCCCCAGGGATTCAATCATTATAATCTTAGCCCTGCTGAGGTTGACTCTATTGCTGAAGGTGCAGCAACCTCACTGAGAATCACACTTGATTCTGTTGCCCCCCTGAAAAAGAAGATACTAAATCAGAGGAGGTGTGCCCCCTGGTATAATTCACATATCAGGACCCTCAAGCAGAAAGTGCGAAGACTGGAAAGGAAGTGGCATTCTTGTAAAATAGACAGCTATCATGTAGCCTGGAAAGACTGTCTATTAGTTTACAAAAAGGCCCTTTGCAAGGCTAGAACAGCTTATTTTTCTTCTTTAATCAAGGAAAATAAGAGCAACCCCAGGTTTCTTTTCAGCACCCTGGCCAAACTAACCAAGAGTCACAGTACTTTAGACCCACCTATCCCTTCTTTCCTTAGTGGTGAAGACTTCATGAGTTTCTTCACTGATAAAGGTCTAGTTATCAGAGAGAAAGCCAACCAGGCCATCCCAACAACTGGACCATCACCAGATGTGCTGACTGTGGGAACATACAGGTTCTCCAACGAGCCCTTAAACTCCTTCAGCCCTATATATTTTTCTGAGGCTTCATCGCTGATTCAGAAATCCAAGACCGCCACGTGTCTTTTAGATCCCATCCCAACACACCTGTTGAAGGATGTTCTACCATCGATAGGCAGTCCTATCCTGGACCAGATCAACGGTTCCTTAGTGAGAGGTTATGTACCCCGGTTCTAGAAGGTGGCAGTGATTAAGCCGTTGCTTAAAAAACCATCACTGGATCCTGACGTATTAGCAAATTATAGGCCGATATCCAACCTTCCGTTCATTTATAAAATTCTTGAGAAGGTGGTGGTGACTCAGTTACCGGAGCACCTGCAGAGGAACAGCCTGTTTGAGATGTTTCAGTCAGGCTTTAGAGCTCACCACAGCACAGAAACAGGACTTCTTAAAGTTACTAATGATCTTCTCATAGCTTCAGATCATGGACTGGTCTCTATGCTGGTTCTGCTGGACCTCAGTGCTGCTTTTGATACAGTTGATCACAGCATCCTGTTACAGAGACTGGAACATGTGGTTGGGATTAAAGGGACAGCACTAGACTGGTTTAGATCATATTTATCTGATAGATACCAGTTTGCTCATGTCCATGGCGTTCCCTCTTCATACAGTAGGGTTAGCCACAAAGTCCCTCAAGGTTCTGTACTTGGACCAATCCTCTTCACCCTGTACATGCTTCCCTTAGGGAACATTATTCGGCAGCATGGAATACATTTTCATTGTTATGCTGATGACACTCAGCTTTATTTATCCATGAAACCAGAGGAGACAGAGAAGTTAGTGAAGCTCCAGGCCTGTCTTAAAGACATAAAGTCCTGGATGTCTTCAAATTTCCTCCTCCTTAACGCAGGAAAAACTTAGGTCATGATGTTTGGTCCTGAACCTCTCAGGAATAGGTTAAATCACATTATCACACTAGATGGTATCTCCTTAGAATCTAGTCTCTCTGTGAGGAATCTGGGAGTAACTTTTGATCAAAATCTCTCCTTTAACTCACACATCAAATTAGTCTCTAGAAGTGCCTTTTTTCATCTGAGGAACATCAGAAAAATCAGGAAGATACTGATACGGCATGATGCTGAAAAGTTAGTCCATGCATTTGTTACTTCCAAGCTGGGCTATTGTAATTCTTTATTATCACGGTGCCCAAACAACTCTGTAAGAAGCCTCCAGTTGATCCAAAATGCTGCAGCCAGAGTTCTGACAGGTATTGACAAAAGAGATCACATAACTACTGTACTGGCATCTCTTTATTGGCTGCCCGTTAAATTCAGAATAATTTTTAAAACCCTCCTCTTGACCTACAAGGTCCTCAGATACCTAGCTCCATCCTACCTGGAGGAGCTAGTGATACCTTATCAGCCCAATAGACCGCTCCACTCTCAGAACGCTGGTCTACTTGTGGTTCCCAGAGTCTTTAGGAGTATATTGGGGGGCCGAGCATTTAGCTACCAGGCCCCCCTGCTATGGAACCAGCTCCCTGTCCAGGTACGGGAGGCTGACTCCATGGCTACTTTTAAGACTAGACTTAAAACTTCTTCAAAAAAGCTTATTGTAACTAATTCTGTAGTTCCAGTTACTATCATAGACAGACAAATGATCATACTTAGGGGGTCGTCTAATCGTTAGGTCACATCCCAGCTATGCTGCTATAGGCCAAGGCTGCCGGGGTCCGGAAACATGATTACCTGACTGGCCTCTGTCACCCCACTGGGTCATGGTTTCCTCTCCTCTCCTTTCCTCCTCCTCATCAAGCAGACTAGTTATGTAGATTCCTGTGTAGTTTTTCTGCCCCCCCCTATTTATTTATTTACAGGTATCGCCGCCTTCGGAGCTACATGATGACATCTGGCCCGCTGATCCGTTGTATAGTGTATTTTTCTATTTTTGTGTGTGTTTCTGTGCTCTGTGCCTCTCCTCTCCTCTCCCTCTTCTCTCCTCTCCTTCTCCTTCTCCTTCTTCTTCTCCTCTCCTCTCCTCTCTCTTTACCCAGCCGGCCATCAGCAGGAGGGTCCCTCTACATGAGCCTGGTCCTGCTCAAGGTTTCTTCCTGTTAAAGGGGAGTTTTTCCTTGCCACTGTTGCTTGTCTGGGGTTAGGCCCTGGGATTCTGTAAAGCACCTTCAAACAATTTTGATTGTATAAGACGCTATATAAATAAAGATTGATTTGATTTGACTTGATTTGATATAGCCAACCAGGTGGTATAGAGCCCAGTCTGTTACAAGAGGACCCAGGAGCCTGTGGGCCCCTAGACTCCCCCACAGCAACTTCCCAAGACACTCAATCACGAGCACACAGATGACACAGATGACACACAATGGAACATGTCCGAGATGGCGCCAGAATGGCTGAAGAACAAGTTAAGGTCATACAGTGGTCAAGGCCTGCAGAGAACAGATTTTTTTCCACACTTGAAGGGTTGCACCAAAGCTGGTGCCTGAAGGAAATCCAGAGTAAATGGTGAAAGAAGCAGTTTTGTATACGCAAGAAGACAAGTATACTTGTACAGCCACCACCACCTGGCCAGGCTCCAGCCACCACCAGGCCAGCCAGGCTCCAGCCACCACCAGGCCAAGCTCCAGCCACCACCAGGCCAGGCTCCAGCCACCACCACCAGGCCAGCCAGGCCCCAGCCACCACCACCACCACCAGGCCAGCCAGGCCCCAGCCACCACCACCACCAGGCCAGCCAGGCTCCAGCCACCACCACCAGGCCAGGCTCCAGCCACCACTACCAGGCCAGGCTCCAGCCACCACCACCTGGCCAGGCAGGCCCCAGCCACCACCACCAGGCCAGGCTCCAGCCACCACCACCAGGCCAGCCAGGCCCCAGCCACCACCACCAGGCCAGGCTCCAGCCACTACCACCAGGCCAACCAGGCCCCAGCCACTACCACCAGGTCAGGCCCCAACCACTACCACCAGGCAAGGCTCCAGCCACCACCACCAGGCTAGCAGAAAGTAGCCAGTTACCAGGATGGCAATGAAAGTGCTCCAAAAGGATATGGAGCAGCTGAAAACATCAGTGGAAATAATGTCTGCCAATGTGGAGACCCTGATGAAGCAACAGGCTATCATAACAGAGCTAATGGGTGAGGTGAAGCAGCTTAAAAGATGTAGTACTGAACAAGAGAAGAAAATTGCCTTCCTGGAAAATAGATTGGACAATTTAGAGCAATATTCCAGGATGAATGAGGTGATCATCTCAGGTTTGAAGACCAAACCTCAGAGCTTTCTACAGGCAGTGAAAGGCCCAGCATTGGAGAGCAGTCTAGAACATGAAAATTCAACTGAGGAACAGGTAATATCATTCCTCAGTAGTACAAACATAGACAGTATCGAAGCATGTTACACATTGCCAACCAGGAGTCAAAATGGCAGGCCATCAATACCCAACATAGTAATTCGATTTGCAAACAGGAAACATAAAGTAAATCTGCTGAAACAGGGTAGAAAATTAAAAGGCTCAAAGGTTTACTTGAATGAACATCTGACCAAAAAGAATGCAGACATAGCAAGAAAAGCAAGGGCTCTCAGAAAGCAAGGGAAAATCCAGTCCATCTGGACGGCCAGTTGTAAGGTCTTCATTAAACCTGTTGGTGCAGCAGAGAATTCAAAGGGGTTGTGCATCAGTAGCATTGACCAACTTGAAAAGTTTGACAGAGACTTTCAGTCAATGCTATTTCCATCATTGCTGCTTCCCAGGGTTGAAATGCTGCTGTTGACTGCATAATCGCCTTTTGCGTACTTTCTACATTGACCCATGATTGAAATTGAACAGGATTTAGATCCAGATGTTAATCTTCTTGAAAACATCAGTGAAAACTGTTTGTATTGCACTGATAGTCAGTTTAATGCAAATATTACGTATGAAAATGGTATATCGATTATTCATTTTAATAGTAGAAGGTTTTATGCACATTTTAATGACATAAAAGAATATTTAACGGTTTTTAAAAATGCTTTCAGTGTTATTGCTATATGAGAAACATGGATAAGTGAGGAGAAGGGTGCTGATTTTGTTTTAAATAGTTACAATTTTCATTACATCAACAGAGAATCTGGGCAGTATGGGGGTGTTGCTCTGTTGGTAGATGAAGGGTTATCATACAAATACAAATACAAAAAACATAAAAGAACAGATGATTTTGTTGATGTCATGTACAGTATGAGTATGTTTTGTCAGGTTCCCTGCGTCTGGGAGCGCAGTTGCGGGGCTTTTCCGGCAGGGGGCGTGGCGGAGCCATTCCCCCAGCCGCAGCTGGGGGCGGGCGCACCTGCAGGCCATCTGCAATTAGGCCGCCTATGTATGGCCTGCCCTCCTGGTTGCCAGCGTTGGCAGGTTTTGTCCCAGGCCGGAGCCTCGTCAGCCCTAGCCTGGATTTTCCCTTGACTCTGGTCCCTGTTGGATTCTCGTTTTGGATTTTTACTTTACGAACTGTTTTTGGCCCCGCTCGGGAGTTTTTTTGTTGTAAGTACCTTTTCTTGGATTCCTGTTTAGGACTCTTTCTGTTTTTGAACTGTTTTTTGCCCCGCTCGGGAGGATTCTTTTGTTAGCACCTTTTTGTGCAAACGGCGTGACTTGTCACGCCCTCCACGCCCTGAACTTGTGCTTTCTGTGGAGCCTGAATAAAGTCTGCTTCAGAGACAACCCTCACACTGTGTGCTGTCTGCTCTCGGGTCCCGACCAACCACCGAACCCTAACATGTTTCCAACTACATCTAAACCTACCAGGATAACATCTCATAGTGCAACATTAATTGATAACATATTTGCTAATAATGTAGATAGTAACAGAGGTGGGATATTGATGAATGACATCAGTGATCACCTGCCCATCTTTGCAAGTTATGAATGTAATTATAAGAAGAAAAGGTTGGTAAATGAAATCAAATATAGGCGACATAGATCTGCTGAATCTATGTTGGCATTGAGAAATGAACTGATGAATTATAACTGGAATGGTGTATGTGAGACAACAGAGGTTAATATAGCTTATTTGTTTTTAGATAGATTTATGGAACTATATAATAAACATTGCCCTATTAAATAATACATTAATAAAAACAAATACATAGGAAATCCATGGATGACCAAAGGATTGCAAAATGCCTGTAAAAAAAAAAAGAACTCATATAGGTCATTCATTAAGCAGGAAACAGTAGAGGCAGAGTTAAAATATAAAATAAATTACTAAATATTTTGAGGGCTTGTAAGAAAGACTACTACAAAAAAGTATTAGATAGGAATAAAAATAACATTAAAGGAATATGGAGCATATTAAATAGTATTATTAGAAATAAGCAAACTGGTCTCACATACCCTGACCTTTTTGAGTACAGGGATAGAAAAATCACAAATATGAAGGAAATTGTTGATGGATTTAACCACTTTTTTGTGAATGTTGGTCCGAATCTAGCCAAAGAAATAAAAAAATAAGGAAAGAAAGCTGAGGAAGGGGAGTGTGGGGAGAGAAATTCAAACTCCATCTCTCTTGAAACTGTGGACAAAAGGGAAATTATAGAAATTGTAAAAAATTGTGCTAACAAAACTTCTACTGATGGAAATGACATTGACATGGCATTGGTAAAAAACACAATCGACGGAATCATTGATCCCCTTTCTCACATATTTAATCTTTCATTTAGATCGGGAGTGTTTCCAGACAAAATGAAACTGGCAAAAGTCATTCCTCTACACAAAACAGGATATAAACATCTATTTACAAACTAAACGAAACTAAACCTGTTTCCCTGCTGTCACAGTTTTCCAAGATATTAGAAAAATTATTTGTGGTTAGATTGGACAAATTCATAGAAAGGAATACCTTACTTAATGATAGCCAGTACGGTTTTAGATCTTCAAGATCAATTTACATGTCCTTGTTGGAGGTAATAGAAGAAATTACAGATTGTATTGGTAATAAGAAATATGCACTGGGTGTGTTAATTGACCTTAAAAAAGCTTTTGACACGGTTGATCATGGGCTATTACTAAAAAAGATGGATAGATATGGTATTAGATAGGCAGCTCTTGACTGGCTGAATAGCTACATCAGTAACAGACAACAATTTGTACAAATGGGGTCCTACAAATCACTGAGCCTAAATATTGCCTGTGGTGTCCCCCAGGGGTCAGTGTTAGGACCCAAGCTGTTCATATTGTATATTAATGATATTTTTAAAGTATCAAACATTTTAAAATTAGTAGTTTTTGCTGATGATACAAATATCTTTTGCTCCAGAGATGACTTAAAATGGCTCATATCAGTGGTCAATATTGAATTATCCAAATTAAAAGATCGGTTTGACAAAAATAAACTATCACTAAACATGAGCAAAACTAAGTATATTCTATTTGGGAATCACAAGACTAGCATTGAAATAAATATAGCCATAGATAACACAAAGATTGAAAGAGTATATGAGATCAAATTTCTGGGTGTACAAATTGTCCACAAACTCAGCTGGAAATCCCAGATAAAATGTTTGTGTTCCAAACTGGCAAGAACCATCGGGATTCTGGGTAAACCCAGATATATCCTTGATCAGAAGTCATTACACACTCTGTACAATGCACTTTTTGAACCTTATCTGTTGTATTGTGTTGAAGTATGGGGTAATACCTATAAAAGCACTTTAAAAAGGATTTTCACTTTACAAAAACGAGCAGTTAGGTTAATTAACGGAGCGGGATACCTTGACCACAGCAATAATTTGTTTTTAAAATCTCATATACTGAAGTTTCCAGATTTGGTTAAATTTGAAACAGCACAATCCATGTTTAAAGCCTGGAATAGAAGTTTACCAGCTAATATTCAAAAGTTTTTTAAGGAAAGAGAGAATAATTATGATTTTCGAAACAAACAGAATTTTAAACAGAAAAAAACTATTCATACAACACTGAAAAAAATGTGCATTTCAATATGTGGTATAGCACTATGGAATAATCTTGATAAAAATATTAAAGTCTGCAAAAATATTAAACAGTTTAAGTGCCGCTATGAGCAGTCACTTTTGCAATCTTATAAACAACTGAATTCACAGTGACCTAATTTTATTTTATTTTTTTTTTACTTCTTGCTCTCTGCAGTAATGTTTTGTCTTTTAATTACTTTTTACTACTTTTATGTTATGTAACTGAGTATTAATTATTTTAAAAACATGTTTATTATAACAATGTATGTATACTTTGCTACAGTTCAGTATTTGTTGGTTCTTTGTAAGAGGTATGAAGGGGGCCGAACTAAATAAGTGTTTGCTTCTCTTCGTTCCTTCTTGAACAAAATTTGTTGTCTTTTGCTTATTGTTATTGATGTATGGTGTATCTGTTCTTAATTTTGTTTAAGATAAAGATCAAAATCAAATCAAATCAAATCAAGATACACAGGCTTCAGATACTACAATTACAAGGGTGTTTATAAAATTCTGAGTCTATGCGCGACTTGAATATTCTCTTGGTTCATTTGTCTGAGTTCAAACAGTCAGAATTGGCAAAGATTATTATATTATATTCTTGTTTGATCAGCCCATACAAACACACTTAATTGAACTTGATATTGATGTGGGTGACTCTTGGCTAGTGAAACAGCAATTTTATGAAGTTAATGCAAAAAAGCAATCTGAATGCAGAAATAAAGTATATGTTGGACCATGGCGTTGCTCAGCCTTCATCTTCAAGCTGGGCTTTATCATATCTGTTGGTGCCTGTTACGTGCGGCCCTTCCCTCCTCCTTCGTTTGTTTTTCTCATGATTGTTTCCAGCTGCTAGGCACGCCTAGCAGCTGGAAACAATCATGAGGCGGGCATGACGAGACCATAAAAGGAGGAGAGGGGGAGCGGCTTGCTCTCTGTCCCCGCCTTAACTAAGCACTCTCGCTGTGCTCACGCATCTGTCAGCTGGTCGGACACACACCGTGACCACAGGGACCAGACTCCGTATCTTTTTGGGTTTGCACGGTTTGCTTGTCTTCACCTCCACTTCCCACTTTGAACAGGTGTTTGGGCTAGTTTGCTCGCGAGTTATTATGGCTCACGGGTTTTATTGTTTTAGTTTGGGCTTTAGGTGTCCGGTAGTCCCATTTTCGAGGTTGGTTTGAACTTTGATTTAGCGTAAGGGGAATTGTCACTAAGACTATTTTAGACAGGTTTCGGGTGGGGCCCTATGGCCCTAGGTGGGCTGGCCTCGTCCGTTTCCTTCACTTTGTTCCTTTTAGCCAGCACCTATGGTCTATATTGTTTCTTTGATTTAAACTTTCACCTGTTCGCCTTGAGTTGTTCCCCCTTGGGGATGCGTGGGAATATAAATAAGAAAATAAATCATTTCTGTTGCAAGAACCTACACCTTCGGTCTGGTCTCCCTTTTTATATGTTACGGGTCTCCCGAGCCACTTTTAAATTGGGGCTCATAACAGTGCCAAAAGCAGACAATTCTCCCCGATTTTGTACAGATTTTCTGAAAGATTAATGCATTGACTGTCTGACTCATTTCCACTTCCATGGAAGATTGTGTAGACCAGGTGGGTTGTCATTTTCTTAACTTTTTCACCCAAACCGGCATCCACACGAGCATCACAGTTGTTGCTTCTCACTGTTAAAATGCTCTTGGGCTCTACAGTGTGAGTAATTCACTCAAAAAATATATTATGTGCAAAGTGGAAAATTTAGAGCAATTTAATTTAGAGTAAATTATCTCTAAATTAGTTGTGACCCCTTGGCTCATGCCCTGAAGCCATCGCTTCTGTTTCTGGTCTACTTTGTGTGCAAGCTTCAAGTGATTGCATCAAGACTGACAAAGTCAATGAAAAAACAAGGATCAATTTTCATAACAAAACAATTTTTAATATAAAAATCAATGATCCAGTGAGGGCAGCACGGTGGTGGGGACGCTGGGGGACTTTCAGTGTGGAGTTTGCATGTTCTCTCTGTGCCTGCGTGGGTTCTCTCCGGGTACTCCGGCTTCTTCCCACAGTCCAAAGACATGCATGACTGGGGATTAGGCTAATTGGAAACTCTAAATTGCCCGTAGGTGTGAGTGTGAGAGCGAATGGTTGTTTGTCTCTGTGTTGGCCCTGCGATTGGCTGGTGACCAGTCCAGGGTGTACCCTGCCTCCGCCCATTGCTCTGTGATAGGCTCCAGTCCCCCCGCGGCCCTCAGTGGAGGAACAAGCGGTAGAAGATGGATGGATGGATGATCGAGTGAGTAGACAACAACCGAGGAACAGAAGAAATCCGCGACTGATGGGAACAAGATGACTCCGGCTGGTGCTTTAGATAACTGATAATTTGGGAAACTGATGTCATCATGATGCAAGATGAAGCCCATTCATTTTAATTTTATTTTTGACAGAGGAATCCAGCAGCACAGTGGCTAATGCTCTTCAACATGGTTACCAGTAATGACAGGACTGCTGAGTACAACACTGAGAGAACATATACATTTTATTTACAATTTAAAGAGTGATTCTCAAAAATGAGTTATGACTCGAGTTCATAAAAAATGTTGTGGCATACGTCCATGAGCCACCACATAGAAGAATTATGACATTGTGATGTCACTGTTGTAAACAGGAATAAGTTTGTGTTTGTGTAATGAAAGAGTGCAGATGCAGATAGAAGATAAGACAAATAAAAGACAGCACACCTTGGTTGTTTGTGCATTGTTTGGATATAACATTGGCAACGATGATGGAGCCTCCTTTCTTACTTCTGCCTGGTGAGCTGCCTATTGCATTGTCCCGAGTTAGCCTGGATAGCCTGTGTCTTGTGACTGGATATCACAAGACAAAAGGCCCAGGCTGTCACAAGATGAACCAAGGCCCAGGCTGTGGATCAGCATGGCCATGGCTCCACTGGCACAGACAGTAGCCCCAGTTGCTCAACTCTCCAAGCCCACCCCCTCACAACATGATCGAGGTAAACATTAGGGGATGCTAGGGTGGTTCTTTCCTCAAATGGAAGACGGGAGAGGTCCTAGAGTGGGGACCAGGTTTTCACCAGTCCTGCCTGGAACCAGCACCGGTCCCGAGGAGGACTGCGGCCCCATCCGTCATGCTGATGGATGTAGAAGGGGTTCTGGAGCAGTACCATGGCCTCACCGAGGTGTTCAGCAAGGCCCTGGCAACCTCCCTTCCACCACACCAGCCCTACGACTGCGTGATCAACCTCCCCCTGGGAACCACACTGCCCAACGGGAGACTCTACTCTCTCTCGGAACCAGAGCCTAGGGCCATGGAGGAATACATTAGCAGTTCCCTGGCTGCCAGGCTCATTCGGCCGTCCTACTCTCCGCGGGCACAGGGTTTTTCATTGTGGCGAAGAAGGAGAAGCCCCTGCACTCCTGCATTGATTATCGGGGGCTGAATTAGATCACCCTTAAGAACTTTTACCTGCTCCCCCTCATTGCCTCGCCATTTGAACTGCTCCAGGGGCTGACGGTATTCACCAAACTGGACCTACAGAACGCATACCATTTGGTCCGCATTCAGGAGGGGAACGAGTGGAAGATGGCGTTCAACACCCTGGCCAGCGAGTACGAGTATCTGGTGATGCCGTTCAGACTGACCAGGACAAGGGTCTGGAGAACATTCTACCTTCTCTGTGTTTCGTGGCAGCAATCTCCTGGGGGATCGAGGAGAGGGTCCACCATTCAGATGGACCAAGCACTTGTCCCAGCAACAAACTCTTTGTGCCCGACCCATTCAGGGCTGAAGTCCTGGAGTGGGCCCATGCGGATAGCCTGCCATCCCAGAGTGTGTTGGATGGTGGGACTGCTGAAGCAGAGGTTCTGGTGGCCGGCCATGGAGGAGGATTTCCAGGAGTTTGTCAATGCCTGCCCTGCCTGCAACCAGCAGAAGCAGCTACACCAAGCCCCTGCCAGACTACTACAACTGCTGTCAGCCCCGTGCCAACCCTAGACTTCGTCACTGGGTTGCCCCAATCAGCTGGGAACATAGTCTGACCATCATTGACAGGTTCAGCAAGATGGCTCACTTAATTCCGCTGCCCAAGCTGCCGTCGACGAAGGAGACTGCCCAGCACACCTTCCAGCTTCATAGCCTGCCGGAGAACGTGGTGTTGGATAGGGTTCCACAGTTCTCCTCGGCCTTCTAGAGGGAGTTTTGCGAGTCCTTGGGATCCACCGCCAGTCTGTCCTCGGGGTTCCACATGGCAGCACAGCATCCGGCCTCCTGATCGACTTTTCTGGTCTGGGTCAAATACGCTCACAACTCTGGTCAGCTTGGTGATGGGAATGTCACCATTCCAATGTCTATATGGCTGCCAACCCCCCCTATTTCCGGCACTAGGGGCTGAAGTGTACTGACCCTCTGCAGCAGCATATGTCCGCCGCTGCAGGCAGACATGGGGCCAGGCCCAGGCCAACCTCCTAAGGGCGGGCGCTCAGTATGAGGCAGCGACCAACTGGTATCGTACTCTGGCTCCCAGTTGCAGGGTGGGGCAATGGGTGTGGCTCTCCACGCAGGAGTCCAGGAAGTTGGCCCCGCGGTTCGTGGGCCCGTTCACCCTCCCGAAGATCATCAGCCCAGCAGCTGTGAGACTCCAACTCCCCCGGTCTATGCGCATTCACCCCACCTTCCATGTCTCCAGGCTCAAATCCGCTCGCGAGAGCCTGGCCCCACCGCCCCTGGGGGATCCGGCATACACAGTCCGTCGTCTCCTGCGCTCTGACCCCGTGGCAGGGGCTCCCAGTACCTGGTGGACTGGGAGGGTTATGGTCCTGAGAAGAGAGCTTGGGTGCCGGCTCGGCACATCCTCGACCAAAGACTAATTTGGGACTTAGTCTAATTCGCCAACCAGGAACAGGAGGGCAGGCCACTTTTTTTGGCCAACTTGTGCCTTTATCCTTGGTCTGAGAGGTTGCAGGCATATAACTTCACCTCAATGTTTACACCTGGCCAGGAGAATATCATGGCAGAGTTAGGGTGACCTCCCCTGCTGCAGGTTTGCATTGCAAGGGGTCTGTACACAGTTGTCTCAAGCACCTCAAGGGCACGGATGTTCATGGTTCACAAGAGTCACCTGGGCATCATTAAGGTTAAACAATACTGCAGGGGCTTGGTCTGGTGGCCGGGGATTGAAAGGAATGTGGAGGAGGTGATGGTGAAGGACTGCAAAGCCACCACCTTTGCAGCCACTGCCATGTTCAACCTCACCGTGGACTTAAATCCAGATGAACATCTGTGGGAAACTCCAACATTTCAGAGCATCAACACTTCCTTTTGGTTGCCTTCCTTTCTTCATTGTTTACCTTCATTGATACCATCACCAAAGATAATGGGCCCCAGTATATCTCATCTCAGTTCATCTTTACAGCCTTTGTGGCAGAGAAGGGCAAAAAACACATCAGAAAAGCACTATTCCACACTCAGACCAATGGTGATTTGGAGAGGATCAACTGGACTCAGTGCACACCTGGCAGAACATCTCCCATTTTTATTAACACTGCAGAGCACTTTGCTTCACCTAAGGGCAACAGCACACACCACAGCAGCTAGCTCTCCAGCCCTCCTAATGTTGAGAGGTGAACTGCAGCTTACCCTGGATCGCCTATGCCCTCCTATTGGAGACACAGAGGCAAGGAAGTGGCAGAGCAGCAATGCCACATGAAGCATCTATTCAGATCCATTAACCCACTCAGCTGCACAAGCTGCTCTTGTTCAGATCACAGTACGGTTGGGACCAGCCAACTTTCACCTGGCTGATGGCTTACAGTGATGGCATGCTAGCCACCTCAGATGAGTTACATCTAAACCACCACTGAACAGGCATCTCCAGCTGAACTGCGTCACACAGATGTCATGGCTGGGGTTCATCCTCCAGAAACAGACCTGTCGAATCTGTTCAGTCTGAGCTTCATCATGACAGAATTTGCCACAGGCCCTTTACCTCAGTCACAGACTTTTAAAGACTAGGGGGTAGCCAGTCAGGACTGTGGGGATAAATTGGCAGTCTACCCGGCTCATCCAGTTCGGCTGGCTACAGTTCAAGCCAATTTCACTCTTGTTTTTCAGGGTCTCAAAGGGGGGTAGGGGTGTGGCTTTAAAAGTTGCATTTGGTCATAACCCATGGCATAGCAGAATTACAACGAGTGTGACATCACTGTTCTAAAGTTCACATTTCTGTAATAAAAGAGTGTGGCCGCTAAGGTAAATAAAAGACACAGTAGCTCAGAGTGGTTGTTTGTTATTTGGATATAACATGTCATGTTCTGTAAATATTGGTAAGACCAGAATTGCTACAGTGTTACAGGTGATCCCACTGATCAAGAATTGATTTTGAATCAAACCATGACACTAAGAATCTGAATTGAAACATGATATACCCAAAGATTCACATGCCTAGAATGCAAACTATGTCAACAAATTTGATTTTTTATTACTATTTGGCTGAACATGGATTGTATAACTGGCAAACATTATAAACCTGGCAAGGTGTGAGTTTACCAAGACTACCCTGTGGTACTTCAGTGGGGTGATGGGGCAGGGTACGGTGTCTCCAGTGAAAGAAAAGATACAGGCAGCTGCTTGTTATGCCTTACCAACAACCAAGAAGAAGGTGATATTTTGGCGTGGGTTACTACAGGAGTTTTTGCCAAAATTTCTATTAGGTAGTAGGACCCCTCACTTATTTGCTGAAAGCCACATATTAGTGATGTTCTCTCAGCAACATGTCTTTGAAACAATAAAAATGATGCTCTTGTTCTATTTGCTCCTTGTGTTGATCACCCATTCTCACTGCGGGTGGATGCCAGTCACATTGGGACAGGAGATGTATTTTTGGAGACTTTGGTGTGGAAAAGCCTGTGAGTTTCTTCTCCAAAAAGTCATATCATTTAAACTATTCCACAATTGAGAGGGAAACTTTAGCCTTAGTGTGGGTTTTGAAACATATTTATCTATATTTCTGTTCAGGTGGCTGTGGTGGTCTAAACTGATGTTGCTTAATGCTCTGCAGTGTCCCAACTCGAGATTGGTAAGAGTGTATAAGTGGAACCAGGGGGTAACCTTTTTCTTTTACAAAAAATGTAATAGTAAGTAAGTTTAAGTCTGTGATTCTTTTGTTGGTGTGGTCTTGTTTGGAGATCCTATCACCAAATGTAGTTACAAAGTATACAGCAGCTGCTGCAAGTATACCTGGAGAACCAAGTTGGGCCCAGCACCTGCCCCCCCGACCATCCCATCGTCCTGGCTTCTCTGTACTCTGAGGTTCTTCAGTGCACCCACAGCACACACCTCACTGCCACCCAGACATCCAGCAGATCAAGGAGGTTCTACAGCAAAGGTTCTGTTGTGCCTCACTGGACCAGGATACCTCCATAGTTTGTAGACATACACTGTCTGTGTTTGCCCAGTCTGCAACTAACACAAAGGTTCCCTCCAGACTCCTGTTGGCCTCTCCTAGTGCTCCCTTGTTCTTGGTCCCACATCTCTTTTTGTCACAGGCCTACCATTTCAGGGCCATATCGTCACACAGGCCTACCATCTCAGGGCCATATTGCCATCCTGACTGTTGTGGACAAATTCAGCAAGGCTCAGTTTATTCCCCTGACCAAAAATCCTAATAGTCAGACCAAGAAGAAGAACCAGGTGAGGGAGGTGGCACTTTGCTACACGGCAATGTAATTATGTAATGACATCATATAATAATGATCAAAAATCAAAAATAGATCAGATCAAAAGTAGAAAGGTTTTATTTAATGTTTGATGTTTGAAATACATATTACATCACTTATTGTTTTAGAAACTCATTATAGGGTATGTAGAAGTTTTTCTATCTGTGTGATTTGGGGATTATTATTATTAATTATTGTAAGTTTGTTCAAAAAATATACAACCCAGAACAAAGAAGAAATGACAGATGACGCGCAGAAGAATTAATCACATAAATTCATTTTCATAGATGACAATAGGGGGAGACATTGTCTCCTTTATCGAATCAATTCTCTGACAATTGTTGCAGCAGTCCATAGAGGGACCAGCCTCCACATCTATCCCTCCACCCACCCACCCTCTCTCTCTGTCTCTCACTGTCTCTCCCTCTCTCTCTCACTCTCTCTCTCTCTCACACTCTCAGAATGCAGTTTGAGTTGCCTCTGCACTCTCTTCCATGCAGTCAGAGGTGTGCTTCAGCTCCTCTGTGTGTAGCAGCACCCTGGCCGTGCAGCCATCACGGCATTTGTCAAACAGCTGTATTGGCAAAGGTCTCATCTGATGGAGAAAGGTAGCATCTTGGCTTAGCCGTGGACGGAAAATAAAAGAAGACTGGCCACTTGCAGAGAGAGAGAGAGAGAGAGAGAGAGGGGGGCATATATCTGACAAGCCTCCCCCTCTCGCTTCACTAAACAGAGCAAAAACGGAAGGCTTTGGAGTATTCAATTTTTTTTTTTCGTCTTATATTTTTCTTATTCCTCATCGCAGTGCTGGGAGGTGCTTCATCTTTTCATACAGTCTCTCTCCATCATTTGCCTTGTGATTTATTTCTCCATTTACCTGCTGCATAATTTTCTATATTGATGAGTGACAGACAAGAGAACGGAAGACTTTTGCTTGAGATTTTGTTTCGTCTTCCCTCCTCTCCACTCTTTCCTCCATTTATTTAAGCCTTGTCATTCCACACGTCTGTTCCCTTTTTTCCTTTTTTTAAAAAACATTTCCTGCCATCTCTTCATGAATTCTTTCTGTTTCAGATGTTTTATATAAACTTGGAGTTTATTCTCTAAAGCAATCAAATAGTCTTCATGATTGACACTTTTTTCCCTCCTTTCCTTCTCTTTTGGTCCCTCCACACCCATTTTCTTTGCATCACACTTGCAGGATTCTTAAATATTACTCTAGGTAGGTTAAATATTGTTTAGTGTCTGTCTATCTGTCTGTTTGTGTGTATTTGTGTGCTTTTACGTATACAGAAAACACACATTAACACACATTTAGCACATCTAACCTTGTGCCTTCCAGAGACATTGTTAAGCAAGTCAGTATTGGTCTGATTTCAGTTGTTTTTGCCTCATTCTCCACATCTGTTGTTCACACTGCAAGAAGCTGTAGCTGTTTTTAAATGTTGTCTTTACAGAATTGGTTTTATTTGTTCACACAATGTGTCACAGCCCCCCTCCCTTCTTTTTTTTCTCACATAGAAATATGGATTAGTTTACAAGCTCGTGTGAAGTAGGTGAACAGGTAAAATGATGAGTTACAAAATTCGAGTCAAATTATCAGATTATTGTTTTCTCTGATCTGAAACTTCTTTTTTCTTTTGAAGAGGCATGCTTGTCATGAACTGCTCTCAACTTTTGAAACTGGCGGTCTCCTTAAAGAGTGCATGCCGTTTCGGATTTATGCTCATTGATAATTCACCACATGTCATCAGTTCCGATTCCTCTTAGACACAAACACACAAGGAGAAGCTAAAAGTGCTCCACTCCTTAAACCCTCACGTTCCCCTCTTTTCTACCTTTCCTCCTTCAGTCGAGGATCTCTTCATTTTCTATTCCTGAAGCACTGCCCTCTCCACCTCTGCATCTCCCCGTGCCATCCAAGAAAAGTCGGCCTGGTTCCCGATAGTTGTTAAAAATTGGATTTAGTGGATCATGTCTTGCGGTGGGTTTGATAGCCAGTGTGTGGGCTGTAGATGGAGACAGACTGATAGACAGATAAATATAGACAGAACTTAGTATCCCCATCTCACCACTTTCCCTCCTTTGTCTTCATGTTTGCTATTTTGTCTCTTCTTGCTGCCACACTTTTTTTATGTTTCAAAGCATTATCCCCACTAGAGTGGAAGTTTGTATAATCTATATGGACATCTCCTTGGGATTGACTGTGCATTCAGCCGTAAGGTGAATAATTACACCACAGTAACGTAGAAACACCCTGGTCACTTAAATCTCCATTCCCCTCCATCTTACGAACCAGTAAAGTGGCTGAATAAGTACCTCTTCCTTGATTGTTCTAAGGGGGGATGTCACCATGAAGGAATATGAAGGACCACTCTTTTTGCTCTGTCTTTTGATTTTGTGTCTCAACTCTGCTCCTCTGTAAAACATCTTCACTTCAGTCTATAAATTATGTGTTACAGAAAAGAGTTAATTAGGTGAGTAGTTGATTAATAAAGCACTCATTCTTTGCACCTGAGTTATACATAAATGCACATGCATGAGTGTCATGTCTGTGTGTGTACGTGTGTGGAGGGGGTGTTGCCTGCAGGACTACAGCAGAGAGAACAGCTCTGGGTTTGTGTTTTAATGTCTGCATGGTTTAATGTAAACGTTCTCTTGCATGAACTTTTCATGGCAGGTTTTGCGGTTGGGGTTATTTTCGTATTTTTCCACCACATTTGCTTGTGCTGTGGAACCTTTTCTCCACACTGCTGTGACTAATAGGTTGTTTATCAGGCCTTGTCTTTGATTTTTATCCAGTTTCTTTTCACTTGCTATAGTACCTCCAAGAATTTCATGCATTAATTCTCGTCTGTGTTGTGTTTCTTAACAAGACAGATATAGCCCTCTAGTAATTTCATGGCCGAAACGAGCACAAAATTTATTCTGATAATCTTGTTAAATCTCTCTTTTCCATGTTACTACCACTGACTATGTTATCACTGTGTCCAGTGCAGGTGCATGTGTTTACATTTGTTCCATTTAATCCCTAATTTCAAGTAGTTGAACCAGTATTGTATCACCCCCCCCCCTCCCCGTCTTCTTGTTCTTTCTTTACTACATTGCTGTTTCCTGGTTAATGGATGTCAAGAGCTCTGATAATGAGTTCCACATCTGATGTCGCTCTTAAACCAGATTAAGGGTGTGGTCCAGCGTGGTGCTAAACCTAACTAATCTTTGAAGGTCAAATGTGTGATCACACCTCGATCTGAGGTTTGATCCACCTTACCTGGATATCAATTTTTTTGTGCTAGTTATAGAACGTCTTAGTGTGATTCGCTGAATTTAGGAGCTATCTGCAGTAGCTGTCTCTCTTTGAAATTAATGGATGTACATGTCAAAGTGCCAAGAATTACTAACCATGAAAGACTCATTAGCACTGTCACTTTCCTTTAATTAAGAGCCTGTTAGCGATGACAAACCACAGACCTTTTGTTGCACATCACAGCACAGAATGAAAGAAGCATGTGCTTCTGGATGAGTGTAAACTTAGTATTTTTATGCAATTCACCTATCATTTTGAATAGTGACATGTGAAGAGAATAGATCTTTAAGCAGGTAAATGGGCTGCAATTTCATTTTTGTTACTTAGCTTGAGAGCTTTTATCTGCAGAATTCAGCAACGTAGGCCAAAGACAGATATTTTCTTTTCCTACAGCGTTATTTTGGACTTGAATTTTAATAAAAATGGTTTGCCCCCTGCATGTTCTTCCTGACTGGCATGCCCTTTTTTCTAGTTCTCTGCATACCTCCCACAGTCCAAAAACATGTACTATAGATTGCCCCTAGGTGTGATTGAGTGAATTTTGTGTGTGTGTGTGTGTGTGTGTGTGTGTGTGTGTGTGTGTGTGTGTGTGCATGTGCTGTGGACAGGGTGTATTCCTGCCTCTCACCCAGTGAATGCTGGGTTGCACTCCAACATCTCCGTGACCTTGACTAGGAATTAGCTGCAGTTAACAGAAAATGCGACGACAGCAGAACTGATCAGGTGATAAAAAACTTAAAATACTTCAAATACTGCTAGTGAAAAGGTAAAGCTGGCACACCACCATCTAGTTAGTTAAAATTGTCTAAACATTCATCTTTGTCTCCTCTGATCTGTTACATAATTTTATAATCAACTACAAACGTACTGTAGGGCAAACTGGTTTTGCAGATTTATGAGTTAAAACATTTGCAGAGTTAAATGTGAGCTTGTGTGAATGGAAAATAATAACAAAATAATAACAATGTAGGATATGGTAATACAAGATGAGCAATTAAACATAATTGCAAACCAACAGTTTCTCCTAAACAAACTTAATATCCAGCTGATTTGTGTCAAACACACAAGCGAAGATTGCATTCTTAGAGCAAATTAAATGCGCATGTTAAATCAGCCCATATAGGAACATGTAAAGATGATGGAAAAACTCCCTCACTACGAGTTATACTTTGGTTACCCTCATGTTGCGATCAGTAAGAGACAAAAACAAAAAATCCCTTTAAGACAAATACACTATTGTCAGAATACATCTGCTGCACCTTAGAGTTGAAGAATCTCATTAGTTCTTCTCAGACACACTCAAACATGGCGAGAAGCAAATGCCGGCTTCCCCCTAAATGTCCTGGGAGAATGGTCCTCTGTCCTAAATGTTTCAAGTTGATTCTAAGTGAACATTTAGAAAACCCAAACAGTCTAAATGATTTAGGACATCTTTCAAAGAAGTTGTGGCTTGCAGCCACGCTGCCTGCACACTTTAGTTTAAGCATATTCACCTCTTGAGCTTCAGTCTAATGAAGGATTTACGATCAATAGGGATGTGATTAAAAATATGTTAAATTGCGATGATTTATAGTATAAAGAAATAAGACATACCTGTAAAGCAAAGGAAGAGTAATTCTAATGAATAATAAAGTCACACACAGTTCAAATCTAGCACACCTCCACTTCAAAGAACAACCAACAAAATAATCAAACACTTTCATCCATCACATTTGTTCGGTGACATTTGCTGCTTAGTTAAGATTTATTTAAACATGCCATGTCTAATGTAATTCATGAATCAACCCACTAGTGTAATTGTAATAATTTGACTTTGAAGGAGTCAGACTCAGATTGATTTGGATTTTTTAAAGTACATTTTTCCTAGTATATAATTAATTTCACTGCCAAAGAAGATTAAAATTTCACACAAGCAGATATCCTCAGACAGTTTTACTGGAGCTACCCAAGATTTTAATACTTACATATCCAATTTCCACAAAATACACATATACACTGGAAACAGGCAAATTTATGCTGCTGGAATGATAACATCTGTTATCTGCTCTTAATTTGGCTGCAACTAATAGTGATTTTCAGTTTTCAGAAGTTATTTTCACAGTCAATTTTATAGTCTCTAATATTAGCTTTTCTTCAAATTACAGAAAAAAACAAAAATGGCAGGATAATTGGTCCAACTAAGTCCAAATACCCTAACATTTTGATCAAAACAGGCAATATTAATTATGACTTAAATGTTTTTATATGTGTGACTCAAAACACATTTTTAAATATTAATTTAAAAAAATACAGAAATAGATGGTAAATACTTAGTTAAATGATAAAATTCTTCATGGAGTCATCAGCTGATTTTTTCCCCATGTATCCAGTCTCCCTTAAGTTGTCTCTAAATTATTTCTTAAAATGTATTAGGAATTAAGAAAAAAAATCTAACATGGAGCTGAACTTTTTTCATACCATGACATGCAGGATTTTGACATTTGATCATGCTAATGGGATGTGCGTTGTTTGACTGGCAGAAGGACAGAGGCAGAATGGGGGCGGGGCCAGTACACATGTAAACAACAGGAAAAATTGCAATAATAAGACAGTAAAAAGTAAAAAAGTCAGAAAATCGAGATGTTAGTTTCTGACACATTCGCTCATATTGTTTTGGTAGCAGCTCAGCTCGCTGGAAGTCCCTCAGAAACAACAACATGATAAAATTTAAAGTTAATGATAGTCCCATTAACATCTAATGTTAGCTGGATTAGTAGTTAGTTGCTGTCTGTCTACCGTAATTTCAGGGTCTCATATGCAATAAAGCACCAAGTTACCCAAGCAGTGAGATTTATCACATCATTTTTGCCTAGTATTGTTCCAAATTAATAAAACATTCAGTCGCAAAATGTTTAGCACAGCAAGAGTTGCAGGCACATTAGTAATGAAGATAAATTGAATCCACTGGTAGTTTGGTCCGCTGGAGCAGGAATACTGAGAGCACATTCATATTGATTTTGTCAACCAGTAACAGATCAGTTGACGTGGGAACGACATTTAGACATCTTTCACACTATTCGTAATTAATGGGCTGAGCAGTGGAAGAGAGGCGGGTTTATGCAAATAGCCTCCTGTAGCGATGATGTCACAGGGGCAGAATCAAAGCACTTTGGGGGCTCTAGTAGTCTGGTTTGAACAAAGAGCCCCCCAAAAAAACTCAGCCACTTTCAAACTTCAGATTTTCAGGCAAGTTTCAACTAAGGTCCCACATGAATATACACATTTTACCAAAGAAAAGTGCGACTTCTGGGTGATGGCTTATTTAAAGGTGCAGTTTGCAATTTTTAAAACTGCTGAACGAAGCCTCTCTTCAATAACCACTCCCTCCCCTCGCACGTCTGACCAAAGCCACGCCCCTCACTTGCGTGCATGAGCATGATTGTCAAACACGGCTACCTGGCTTTTAGATGCACCATGATCATCTCCTGTAGCAGCAGGAAGTTCTCTGACTTCGTCATGTGTTGTTCACCAATAAAACAGTCAGACGTTATCATGATGAATGTAATCCTTCAATTAATCAATCAGTAATCAGCATTATACCTATAAAGTTATCAGCATTTTCCTTACATTTGATTAATATAGCCACATATTTAGCTAGCTTTGGTAAAAGATATAAAGATTAACACTCCACCTTTTAGTAAAGGCAGTGTCTGGTGAATTTATATCCTTTCCTATCCTTGTTTTGCTGTCTAGAGTTCCCAAGAGGAGGAGAAAATGGTTACTTGCACTCTCTATGAGTGTGCACGAGCGCACAAATGCACGAGAAATGATTGACACATCATCAGTCACGAATTCTGTCTCCAACCAATATGAGAAAAAAATGATTTTCTTTTTCAAGTGAAAACTCTACCTTTAAATGTAATCATCTCATAATCTTTCATGAGAAGAAAGCAAATCAGACTGCAGTTTTTTTGTACTGACAAAGTATCTGTATATTATGCAGCATAAGACAAAACAAATCAAAAACATTGTCTTATAGTTAAAATAACTAAAACAGATTCCCAATTTTTACACGATACAAATAGTCTGGTAGGTATTGATTAAATACATATGCACAAATAGTATGGCTCTAACAGATATATAACAAAGCTGTGTAGTACACATTGCGAGAAGCAAATGTAGGTGTAGAACAAGTGTAGTACAAATGCACTGCAGACAACTACTGTGAGGAGAATAGCATGCTGATATTGCTGCATTTATGTTGCATTGAAAGGTGGCACGTAGATGCAGTGGTTTGACTGAGTTAAGCCTTGACCTCTGAACCAATCACACGAGCAGAATGCCCAGATGTACCTGTCCAGCTGACACCTCTTGTGTCTTCTGATTCCATTCAGACTGACAGGGAACAGCGCATAGAGCAGCCCAGTAAACCTGTGATCATGACTGGCTGAAGCAAGCAAAGGCAAGGAGGTGAAAGAAAAAGCCAAAGAAGAAAGAAGGGGAGGGAATAAGAAAAAAAGAAGAAGAAAAAAGTAGTAGGTGTACACACGAACGCACGCTGCTGTTCATCGCCTCATCTCCAAGGCAACTTGTGTTCACACACTCACAGACTTTGGTACGGAGGACCTCAGCAAGCTGTATCATCAGCGTTGGAGGAAGGGGAAAGAGAGTTGGATGAAAACAGACAAATAAAAATGCATCCCTTCACACTCACCATCTGTCAGATAAATTTTGTTTTATATGGCTTTAATATATGAGTTAAAATCATTCTTTACACTCAGAGACAATGTACCTGCTTCTCAAGATACAGTCTTGGGTTTTTTGTGGTAGATGATAATACAATGCTAATTATTGTAACTTTGTTTTGTACCCTATAAAAACAGCTCTACCATTGTCCACCTCTGGCCTCTTCAAACCCAAGACAGCTGTTTCACTATCTGTGCAAGACCCCACCTCAGTCCTGCGTGCGCGTTCATCTGTCCACAATCCCTTCATCCGAGGCTATGAGAGGAGGAGTTGCATCCCAGATCACTCCATCATGCCAGTTCTGAAGAGCAGAGCGGGAATCCGGGCTGGCAATGTTACAGGTAGGCCGAATTCTATCTGCATCTCTTCACCTATAACTGTCTTTCTTTCAATTGGCTTGGATGCTGCTATATTGCTTAAATGGTGCTGTGTGAGTGGAACAGAGGCAGAGCTACACAACAAGGTGTTTTGGCTATAGAGGGGAAGAACTGAACAGATACACCTATCCAGAAGTACACAGGCAGTGATGGGCTGTGAAACACATCAGCAGATGTTTGTTCCTCCTTCTTTAATACAGCTCATAGCTGAACAGGAGGTGCATCTTCCATTATGTTTGCAATAGAAATTCCAAGATTGACTACCCTGCGAACCTGACCTGTAGCTCCTTGTTGATAGTAATTGAAATCTCCTGTTTTCTAAGACATTTGTTGAATGCTATGTTACATACAGATGGGTTCATTAAGAGATTTTATACCCTCATAAAATCTCTCTCTCTCTCTCTGTCAATTAAACATAAGATGTCAACATACACACATGCAATCAAGAGGTGTTAGAGCGAATAAGCTGTCCTCAACAGATGTCCTGAGCATTTGGGGCTTGCTACCTTGCTCAAGGGCACCTCCACAGTGCTTTGAAAATGTCCCAGCCCCTCTTCTGTTAGCAGCTCACGTTCAGATTTTTGGCCCGCAACCAGGACTTGAACCATAAAGCCTTCCACTCAGCCCAGTCCCCTACAGACTGAGCTGCTGCCACATGGACATGCTTAATCTCACCATACGTTCTCTCTTATGTGTTGAGCAGAAGTGTTCAGAGCTTATTAACAGTGTTGTTCTTCAAGGAGACAATAGTAACCATACCAGTGGGACATTGGGTAGATGGTGTCTCTTACCCTGGGGGCAGCTGGTAAAAGGTCAAAATTTTTCTCACATGACATTGTTTAACCTTGGTCTCTAGATTGACTTACTAAAAACAGAGAGAGAGAGAGGGAGAGGGAGAGAGAGAGAGAGAGCGATTATTTTTATCGATCAAATCACAAGTCAAACCATCCGACTTTTAACATTATCATTAATATAATAATTACAAGCTAGAGAATTACTGTCTATAAGCTGGATTCTTAAGAAATTAGTCTCAAAGGTTGAAAAGTTTATAGCTAGACAGAGAGATGGTTCCAAAACTAACAACTTGGATATGCAATCCATTTTTAAAGATGGGAACAAGTAAACACACAGGGAAAGTGGAGCGGTGTTGGGATAACATGGTGCTATCAGCTGATCCAGATATGAGAGAGGGACATTTGACATCCATGTAGGCCAGATTAGATTTTTTAAACAGCCAGTGAAGACAAAGCCGATACAGGAGAAGTGTGTTGGAGTTGCAGCATTTGGTTGTAGCTGTTTGATATGAGCTGGTGATGCTGGTTATAAACCTACACGTACAAAATTACACATTGGTTAACAGTTTTGGTGGAGTTTCTGGGTGCTGTGGTGATGCTGCTTGCATTGCTCTACACTCAGCAACAGCAAGCACCTTTTCAAAAAACAGCAGACTTTGCCTTTGTTTGATGCACATGTGGCTCGACACACACTCTGATTCTGCAGAGCCGATAAACCCCACTCTTTGCGAGAAAAAGATTTTGGCACTCCTTGAAGATGAAATGAGACTTTGCACCTCACACTTTTCTACTTCCACCAGAGATGAGCATCCAATACATCCGTAGATTCAGTTGCAACCTTGAAGTGTGAACAGTGTGTTTCACTGTTAAAAATCACTGAAAATCTAAAAACATGCTTTCTGTCAGACTGTCCGGCTGCTGCCAAGCCCAGGCTTCATCCTTTGGTGGCGTTACATGCTTGGCTGAATTGGATTTCTTTTGGTTTTGGTGAGAGTTGTTAATTCTTATAAATCCTAGCTCTTAATCATATTAATCCACTGACTAAGAATGTGATGTGACTATCTTCCACTGATGGTGAAGCGTGACTGGGGGTGAGCATATGACAGCTGGTTGGGTCCCTTGATTTCAAAGAGGAAGGCTTGGGCAACATTCTCAAACTCCGCTTGTCACACAGACACTGGAGTCCAAATTCCTCCCCACGGTTTTGCTATTTTTTAACTGTTGGATTTTGGCCAACACCCAAAAGTGGCACATAACGGGAAAAATCAGTGAACTTGTGGCAAATAGAACAAGATCCAGTTGCAGATGGATTTTCTCAGCATTTTCTAGACCGTTGTAACTTTGCGTAAGAAGCAAGTCCTTGGAAGAGTGTGCTCTGACACTGTAATGATGCTCCGTATCTGGCTGTGCCTCATGCCCCTGCACAGGGTATTATGGAGATCGCCTCTGGAGCTGGATGGGGAGCGTGGTCACTGTTTTGATCAGCAGACTGCGATTGCGTTAAAATACTGCTGTCGCGATGTTGATGTGAGACACACAACGGATAGCGGGGCTGGGTCAATTTTGGAAGTGCCTGACGGAACCAGCTTTACAAATGTTGATTGAGTTGTTGAAGGATTACAGGTGCTGAGCAGTTTGTTGTTTGTGTGCCCAGAGCTGGAGGAGAGAGAGAGAGAACGCGGTTGAAACAAAAGCAAGCTTAATTTTCTTAGATAGCACAGTGGGGGATCATTCACAACTTTTTTTTGTTTTTGCAATCATAAAGTACACTCTGTCTTAAATGAAAAAAAAAAAAACAACAAAACACTGGCAACATTATTTTGGGCCTTGGTTTAATTTTTTCCACTTCTGACCAAAATATCCAGTTGCTTTGATAACTAAGAAGCTTTGCAGTGAAAATTTTTTTTTTACATCTTAAACATTTACTTGGACACATTGGACGAATCTATCTGATCCAATGTGCTTGCACATGAAATAGTAAAAGGAAGAAAATGAATATTAAATTGTAGAATACGGTATTCATTACTCTTCAGATGAAAAGTTTCCAATTAAGAACCAGCTACTAGAGCTAAAATGAGACTGTACTTTATTGTGGTTGATTGGCAATTATTAAAAGATCTGTGCTGTATTCCTGGGTCATGCCCAGTGACATGCTTGGGTGGACTCCAGCATCACCTGGACCCTTATTGGAATGAGCAGTGAACAGAAAAGATGAGTGGACAGAAGGACAGGCTGGTAAAAATCGAGTAAAAATAAAACAGTTGAAAAATCTGCCTGCAGTTGGAATGTGAATACGCTGTAAGTTTGAAGGGCAATTACAAGGATTATTTTAGACAACAGAAACGTGAAAATGACTCAACTGAAGAAAAAATAAATAGAAATTGTTGCAGCGTAAGGGGAGGGTCATACGTGGGCATTTTTCAAAGCTTGTCCCTTGGCAGTATTGCTGAGCTACGCTTTAGAATGTGACATCCAACAACCCATTATTGTTCATTTCATTATACAATTCATAAACTGTATGAGGAAAAACACCTGAGAGAAAGAGAGATCTAAGATTCTCTCCCAGCTCTCCACCTCTATACTCAGCCATGTGTGACTGTGAGAGCTAAGAATAGAGAACGGGGGGCCCAACACTGTGATACCGCCTCTACCCATGTTGCTCAGCATCTCGGTGTGTGTTACTTAAACCAGATGGAGCTGGAGTGTTTCTCAGATTTGCACTGTATTGAAGACCAAATACGATATTTGGTCTTGATGTACTCGATTAGCACATCATTCTGTTTGATACTGATATGGAACCTCAAATATGAGTTTGTACACATATGTGTGTAAATTTCTTTTTTGAAAGTTATTTTTTGTTACAGTTTTGTATTAAATTGATTTGATTAGATAAATAGAACTCTGTCTTTTTTATAACCTCTTGGCAGTCAGAATGAGATATGACTTTACATGTCATTACACTTGTAAAACAAAAGAAAAACTTTATGTGTAAAGATAAAGAGATGAGGGGAAAAGGATAACTGAATAACTGATAACTAAATGAGTAATATTTGATATTTATATGGCAGACAAAAGAAACAGACATCACGATCCTAAGAAATCATGTCACATGGGTGGGTTCTCGAGAGTACGACAATATCAGGCGATTAAAGTGATGAAAGATGAACACAAAGGACTCTTGAATCTGAAGAGGAAACTGTTATTTTCAACAAAGTTGAATGTGGATACAGGAGGAAAACTTTACAAGTACTGAGCATGCTAAAGAATAATTGATTTTTTATTTATACATTATATCATACATTTATTTATACAGTTAGAGAAAACATTTTCACGGGTGTCAACCCTGTCCTCCTGTGACACAGGTGCTAGAGCAGTTCTTCAGTCTTTGAAAGGTTGTGGTATGATCCGCCACTCCTGCAGTGGAGATGTTAAAGTGCCCTTGTGAATGGTGTCAGGTCTCATTGAGCCGTCGACACACTGTGAGGAAGTCGCTGCTACCTTTGTGTGAGCGTCCGTGGCTGAATAGCGAGCAAACAACGGTAAATAAAGCGTTGAACATGCACCTATTTTTAATTCATTTTGTGGTGCAAGTTTTAGGCTGTGATATGGAGAGACCCTCCTGCTGATGGCCGGCTGGGACATAGGGCAGGGGAAGGGGTGTGTGACATGACTGTGATATGATGATTTTAGATCGTGAAGCTCAGAACATGTTGACAATCTGACAAAACAGAGAGATCACAGAATCGTGTACAGAGCACATTCCATCCATTGACATTCTATGCTGTGACCCACGAGAAGCAAAACCAGTTTCCTTTCGGTGAGGACTGATGTGCAGCGTCGTTTCAGCGTTTGGTCTATTTTGTATGCAAGCAGTGAATCGCGTTAAGCCACGTAATCAAACAAAGAAATAACGGGAACATCCGTTCATCGACAACTGAGGAGCAGAAGTGCTTGTCGACTGGAGCGGACAAAATGCATGCCTGAATGGGAGGGCTCCGGCTAACGTTTGATTTTCTTTGCGTGGTGCTTTCACGTGTTCCTGACATCAGACGTGTCATGTCGGGTTATGTCCACCTTAATTAAAATGACTATTGTTTTGGAATTAGTAAGATTGACATTTTTATTATACCCATTTGAAATAAGCTTTGAAAATTATTTGAAACAGTGATTTCTTCGTTGATATCTTGTTTTATTTTTAATTTTACTTTTCATGTTTACTGAAAGCTATATCTAAACTGAAGTACAGTTTAATTTTTATGTTGCAAGACTGATTTTTATCAGAGCATTGTTCTTTACCTTTTAGTATGCTAATGTGCTTGGCACATGATGGAAAAAATGCTGTTTAAATTAAAAACCATTCAGAAAGTTTATTTAACCTAAATTGTCTGTTTTGTTTTTTTCTTTTAGGGTTATGTTTCACACAGGGAAATGTTTTGGCTACACTGTTAAGAAGCTTGCAAATTAATCAAAACAATCAATAATCAAAATTGCAATTTTATTACAAAAGAATCATGATATTACATTTTTGCCATTTCGCCCACTCCTAGGCAGGGGGGAGGACGAGGGGTACAAAAACGGTTGTAAGACACAACAGTAGACCCAAAAAACCCTAGCCCTGTAAAACAATTACAATTTTTAATCACATGTCTGATATGGATTAATTTTAATTAATTACAATTAATTGTCATTCATTTTGAATGTATATTAATTGTGTATGTAAAATAATTTGGCCTTATAAATTAATTATACTTTGGGGGCAGGACTACAAAGGTCTTGAGCTGGTGTGAGAGCCCCTGATAATTAAATGGCAGGCAATGTGGATTTTTGTCTCTCATTATCAAAACCCCAAAGTGCTGTCACTCTTGCTCCTCAAACCTCGCCACTAGAAAAGAGAAACCTTGTAAATCCAGTGAGAGAAACCAATGTAGAAAACCTGTTGAAATTGATCATAGTCTGAGAGAGGCTGGGAAAAAAAGACTTGTGGTGTAACACGTGGATCAGTTGGAGTCATAATAGCATTCAGTAAAACGAAAAACATGCTGCAAGTCAGAATATCTGGCATTGATTCGTGTGCACATTGTAGACATGCAGTGTAGCTCTGTATACACTGCATATCAATGAAAAAATGTTGGTTCAGACCCTGTGAGACTGTAAAGACCCCTGTGTTGCTGCAGCGAGGGATGCGTCAGTTTGGTGCTAAATTAGGTCCAGAACAGGAGATATCACCTCGGTGAAGTAAATGGCTTGAGTGAGGTAATGAAGACTTCAGGGAATAGCTGGATCCTGTCTCAACTTCGGGTTTTCTTCCTCACTGCTGAGTCTTCTGAGTGTGTACATTTGGTTGTGTAAATGTGCAACTGTGTATAGCCCTTGTGTGTTTGCATTTGCAGCTTCAGGTGTTTGCTCTCAAACTGTTGTTTCTTTTTTTATTCTTTTGGTCATAAATGCTGAGAAGGTAAAATGTTTTCAGAGTTGGAAGCAGCCTCAATGTGATAGTAGAGACCTGAAGCATGCTTCAATGTGTCTGTAATTAGCAGCTAGAGGATTCTTGACTAGACGACTAGAAGTGCACTTAATGAAACTTGTGAGCTCTTTCAACCATTCTGGTCATGGTCATGTACAAGACAGTAACTATATAGAGAAAAAAAAGTAACAAGGTAGCAAATTATTCAATTATTTTCATACAGTTTAGTACATTTTGTGGTTCTCAGCTTGTCATTTAATAGAGCTAGATCTCAAATTTCCTTTCACACAAATTATGTAATAAGCACCAATCTAAATATTCTGTTATTTAATGTGCAATAATAAGCACGGTAAATAATACATTCCGAGGTCATTCTTGATGTTTCATATTTTTTGTCTGAAATTGCTTCAGTTATATGATGCCTTCCCTTCAGATTTTAATTCTGGTATTAATGTTTTGGAGAAAGAATGATTTTACCCTTTTTTCAGAGACACCTTTTTCCCCCTTGACGGCTAAAAAAACCCACAACACAGTTTTGAGTTTATACCTGTTTTCTCAAACCTCACAGTATTCCTCTCTGCTGTCTGGGATAAATTTTATTTACTGTAGATTTGCAGCAACAGCATTCTATTGACAATTACCTGTCAATGTGCTTGTTACATATTTACTTGACATGCCTTTTGCCTGTAGAGAGAAATATCATTCTTAGTGTTTTCAGTCACATATAAAGTCTGTAGAATTTTTGATTTTGTGTGACATTCATTTTTGCCCTTGGCTGTGCACAAGTATTCCTTAACGAACAGGCTCCGATCTGAATGGATGGATATTTATGGAACTGAGTGATGTTTTGTCGGTAGTGCACGCTTACACAAGCACACGTAGTGGAACTGACAATTGAGGATTAATTGAATGATTACAGAGGATGAAAATAGAATTTGTGTTCGTTGCCACCGCCCCTGCATGAGAGTCATTATAGCCGCATGACGCCTGATTACCTGATTGAACCCAACATCACACCGTTCTGACTGACACATCTAAATGAATGTTAGGTACAAAAACAGCACCATGTTTGTAGACCTGGCGGCTGATGCTCAATAAAAACTGTGGTAGAGTGTCCCTGAACTGACTCTTACGATTACCGATTGGTATCAGTTGTTTGTTATCATCAATAATTTGCGGTTGTAACACCGTGCTCTTCTGTGAAGATAACAAAATCACAACTCACCTGTAACTTACCACCCACTGAATGCAAATGGACTCCTTAATAGATATGCCTGTCAACTCGTGTTATCCACAAAGCCTTTCAAATGCTGCGCAGTGCAACCCACTGCATCAAGTCTCCTGGGATATACTAGAGCTTCCTAATGGTGTCCTATGTGTCTTCTATCTAAATAGCCTTGGTAGATTCAGTTTTAATGTCTTTGGCTGTAGAATGAAGGTGAATCCACTACAGTCATCAGCTTCATTCCAGCCATTGAAGTTTGCACATATTCATTAATGTATTAACCAACAGTCAATAAGCAAAGGTCCGTGGCTGGACTGCTTACTCATATGGCAGTCAAATGGCAGCTTGTGCCATTTGATCAATTCTCTTTTTGTAAATGTTAACTTCGGCTTCATCTTATTAGTATGACCCAGCTCAGCTGAGATTCGCTCCATATGCACGTGAAGCCAACTGTGTGTTGATTTGAACGCATGCGAATACAGAAGGGCACAGGTGCCTTTTCGTGCTGGCCGAGCGTGGTGCAGCCGTGAAGTGTGCCACGAGGAGGGCTCAGATGTCGCCAGGCCGGAGCTGCTGCTTGATCCGCTGTACAAGCCATTTGCGAGAACAACTCGGTGTTCACACATGTGTGTCAGCGGCATGGGGTAGATGGTTAGTCACGCCTGCAGAAAATTACTGGATACTAGCCGTGCACACATGTGGGTGTTTTGTGCTGCTCTCCCACCGCTGCCCATATAATTGCTGGTTAACTGGCCACACGTGTCAACCTGAAAGTGTTGACAATGTATTAGATGACTCATTTTGCTATCTTATAACATAGCTGTTGAAGCCCTCTGTCTTAATGCTGTTAAATGTCTATGAGGTCATTTGAGGGTCTGATTAGTTAAAAAGCTGTGGCAGTTGTTTCCATCCTCTACTATGTTATTATTTTTTCCCTTTAACCTTTATACAGAATCATTTTAATGTCAAGTAATGCAGGAGTGCTTTAACTTACTTTGTATCCAACCAACGGTGTGATTGCAACGTGTTATTTATCTTATTTCACAGGCCTAATATTTATGTCAGCCAGCGGTCAGAGAGGCGTTTTTCGTTTGGATAAAATAAGTATCTATATGTGCAGTGTGTAGCATGCTGTGTGGATTTAGTGTGAGTTATGGATCTTCCTGCCCATCATGGTGCTATGTGGAGGCATATTTGAATTGTTACTATGGTAACCGAGTGCTGCTGTTATACCGAAACACACAACGGCTTGCTGTCTCTTTCTTTGCCCCGTTTTACCGTCACACTTCTTTTATTATTTTGTAAGATTTTAGTTTGTGTCTGATGCTCCTCTGAGGATTTAGAAGATTTTTCATCCGTTTTTTTAAAAAGCACTCGTGGATTCAGATAATTTCTTTCTTCCTTGCTTATCTTTCTTCTGTCATTTTCTTTACCCCTTCTTTGCACCCTCAACTGCACTTCTGTCATCTTTGGTGTCTTCTTTTCATCTTTTCTCAGCTGTGTCGTCCTTCTACACCTCCCTCCCCCTCTCTCCTCTATCTGGTTTCTTATTGCTGTTCATTCCACCTCCTCCATCTCTTTTGTGTGTCTCTATTTATTCTCTCACCCTACACTTCTTTCTCCTTTTCTTGTGTCTCCACTGCCTTCCTCCCACTTTATTTTCTCTTCTTCCTTCTCTCTTTCTTCCTACAGAGATGTTAGCTCAATTACAGTTACGTATTTACCTGCAATTATGCCTTGAAATTCTGACCTTGCTCTTTTAGGCATTTTTTTAATATTAATGTTCCATTTCAGATGTTTTTGTCGAGGATGCTTTTGTGGTATTATCTTTTGGATGTTATTCTTTCCTTTTGGGCTTTACTTCATAGATATTTTACATCTTCATAGATCTTCTGTCTTTCATTGGGCATCTTGTTTTTGGGGGGGCTGAAATCATCCTTGATATTGGAGCATTTTACCCTTCTTTTATTCTCCCTTACTTATTTACATAGACCTGTAATTCCCTGAAGGAGCATAGGCCACTGATGACATTTCTCCACCTCATCCTCTCCTGTGCCAGCCTCTCCAGATCTTGCCATCTGTGTCCCGCTCTTTCCAACTCAGCTGTGACACTCCTCCAGGTGTTTCTTGGCCTCCCATAACCATGTTTGCCCTGTGGCTACCACTGCAGGGCTTGACATGTGCTAGAATTTTATGGTTTAAGCAATGTGTGCCCAGTCCAACCCCATTTTTGTTTCTTAATGTCTACTTCTATTCTTTATGAGATGACAGATTTTCGTTCTTTATTTGGTCAGGCCATCTGATGTTAAGGATATGTATAAGACTGTGGTTAGTAAAGACTTGTAGCTTGTTCAAGAGGTTCTTTCTTGTTTTCCATGTCTCCAGAAGACCAGAAGAGCAATATCATTTGCAAAGTCTAGATCATCAAGTTGTGTAAGCAAGGTTCACTCGATCTCATTTTTCCTGTTTGTGGCCTGCCTCATTATCCCGTCTACTGTTAGGAGGAACAGTAATGGTGACAGTAAGCAGCCTTGCCTTACTCCTGTTGTGATGATAAGTGCCTCTGTCAGCTGGCCTTCATGTGTAGTTCTGCACTACATTCCAGAATAGATGTTCGTGATCATGTTGATGAACTTCTGTTGCATTTTGTAGATGTTTTGACATCTGCTTCAGGAGCTTCTGTATATTCTCAGGACTGGTACTTTACTGCTCTCATTGATCTCTCTTTTTGATGGTCATCCACTTTCAAATGACAGGGGTACTTGTGCAAATTGCATCTTCACCCTGCCAGAGACCGTTGGTTCACTAGGTGCAGAAAATGCTCAACACACTGCATCATTCATTCTTCTTGTATTTCCAGTGTCCTTCCTTCCTTCCGGATGTTGTTGTGGAGGGCTTTAATGCTGTTCTACTTTTCAACTTCCTCCACTTGTTTTGTAAGCCCCTCCAAAAAGTTTCTCTTATCTCTTCTAGTGCTCCTCTTTACCTCTCTATCACAGGTGGCCAGTGTATAGGGGGCACTGGGGCACCACCCTCCCTGATAAGATGGTGAAAAACGTAAAATATATTTTTACAAATTGAGTTATAAGTGTTGTTGTTACCCAGTAGTGTGTGTCTACATGCAAAATGAATTATATAAAGCACATTTTCAACCAACTGACATTCATTCACCAGTGAATTTCTAGGGACAAATTTGTACTGTTTCCGTCCGTTGGAGGGCAAATTAATAAATGTTTGGCCAATCAGCATTGCAGAATTTTATGGTCTTGGGTCACTGAAAATACCGTATTTTTGGGACTGTAAGGCACATGGGGTTATAAGGCGCACTGCCAAAAAACAGATCTGAAACGGGTTTTTTTTTCCATACATAAGGCGCACTGGATTATAAGGTGCATTAAGCAAACAGTCAGAAAACTCACTTTATTTTGGGGTTTATATATCGTATTTTCCGCACCGTTTCATAGGGCGCAGTCTCAATTCCGTGGTCTATTTCTGTAATTAACCAAGATATTATAAGACGCATGTTGAAGCATACAGTATAAAAAATGACAACGGAAGCAAAACAGTGAGTTTCATCAATTTAATTAAACTAAATATTCATAAGCACACCTCTGCTGTTACCTAGCATACCTAGCATCGGTGTTGCACCAATCAACTAGGCGGAGCGTTTACCGTAGTGCACCCACCAAAGGCACACAGCAGATTTTGGAACTCAATCCACACACAAGGCTCACCATATTATAAGGCACACCATAGATTTTGGAGAAAATCTCAGTATTTTAAGTGCGCCTTATAGTGCAGAAAATACGGTATCACCCTTACTAGAAAGAAAATGCTGTGAAAATCTCAAATAAAAAAGCTTGTGCCGCATGGTTTTAAAATGTATGTGAACATACATATATGAATATGTAATAATATTCAAATAATAATTATTAGTTGTTTGTGTTCAATTGTTTTAGGTTGTTAAATCTGACTCTTCTACTGCTCTATCGGCTCAACTTTGCTGATGTTTTCTTGGCTGCACTTGTTTCACTATTGTTTAATACATCCTTCCATTACCTCCATTCTTGTCGAGTGTCAGGTGAGAGCCACTCTTAAAGTTTCCTCTTCTTAAGCCCAGCTGCTTCTTAGCACTTCTCAGTCTGTTCACTCCTCTGAGACCCATTTGCCATAAGAGACCCCACCAGGAGCACCAACGTAGGTCTCAGGTTCAGAGGGACCAAACCTCTCCACCATGATAAGGTGATGGTTCAAGTTTCTTTTATTCCTCTGTGCTTAATTATAAATTGCATCAGAAGGTTGCTTGCTCAAATCACGTCGGGGTCACTGATTGTGGAGGCGTAAATGAAGCAGCAAAACAGGAGTGCAGGCTGAATTTAGGTCATTTCACATCAAAATCAAAATTACAATGTTGTGAAGGCATCAGCAGTGCAACTGGAAGTATGTGTATCCCATACACCCCTGCCTTTGAAAGGGATACCAATTTTGAATGTATCTCTCCACTTCCTCATTGTGGGTCACCACAACATGCTGATTATGCTATTATTCCTTTTTTATGTAGGGAGAAAGCACCCATCTTCACTTCTATGTATGTCAATGCATATACATCCCTTCCATATCAAGTTGTGACTAATTATGCTTTTCTGAGCCTGTCAACTTATAGCTTTCACTCCCCCTCCCTCATGATTTTTCACTTTATTTCTGTCCTCCTGATGTCTCATTCACTGTACTCAGCTTGTGTTTCTATGGCTTCTGTGGTAAATAATAGTAGTAATCTTAAGAAAGTGCTCTACACTTGATCCAAAGACTAGCAAGGAGATCTTGAAAGGTAAAAAAAAAGAAAAGAAAACAGAAACAGAAAAAATGGAAGAAAGGCAGTAAAAATCAAGGGAAGGGTAGATTCAGAGATAGCTGGAACCGCTGAGACGAGAGGGAGGTGGGGGGGGCTTAGTCATCTCTGGCAGATAAATGCTTTTAAATTAAGATTTCTTGAGACCCACATGATCCAAAATGTGGGACTGGGAAGTGTTAAGATCACTGAAAGTAGGTAGTTATGGAAAAAAGTTAATTTTGTAAAAGTAATTGGTCTAATGTACAGTATGATTTATATAGATATGAAAACCACCAGCTTGTGCCTGTTCCCTTAGCCTATTTAGTTAGTCACATGCATCGAGACATTTCTGGATGGATGTTTGGAATCTATATAAGCAGTTTCTTGTGTGTGTTGAGATACTATTGATAAAGTGGGCCAGCAGGCGCATGCAGAAGTGGAATAACAAAACTAGTCCTGTGCAGGTCTGAGTGTCTAATGGTCACTTAGCCTGGAAGCTACTCCATGAAGCTGAGAGGCTGACAATCTGTCAAAATCCACCCAGTGCTGTGCTTATGATGATGCACACAGACACACACACACACACACACACACACACATACACACACACACACACACACACACAAAGGCACACACACACATGCACACATGCCACAGGGTTGCTCCTTGGAAGTACAGAGCAGTACAGATAATGGATGTTGTCTTGTCAAATGTTACCCTCTATGATACACAGCTTTGTGTGTCAGAGACTCGGACAATTAAGGCACAATCTGAATTGCTATCAGATTTTTCTCCAATGACCTTTTTGTATTATTTTTGTCCATAAATAGTAGCCAGCTGTAAACCTTAACTGCAGAATAATTTGTGTATACACGTTTACACATTGTGCAAGTGAGGAGAAAACAAAGGTTTAAGGATTATGCTATATAGTCTAAAAATGTATGTGACTTAAAAAAAAGTGCTCTCATTTATAGACCTGGGATGATAACAAATTTTGCTTGATGATGATCACACAATAGTATATACAGTACATATGCCATTTGAAATGTTCAAATGCAATACACTTTTTTTGCCATCGGAATTGGAATGTCAAGAACTTTTAATTATTCTTAGTATATATAACAAATCAAAAAGAATAAATGAATATAATGGACTCCCAGGCACTCTCTATGAGCAAAGCTAGAGACTTTTTTTGGGCTCGCCTTGCTCATATGGTTTGAACCTGAAATATTCCAAAACATTTGGCTTTTGGCTTTGCAATCATTTTTTTTCCCTCTATCTCTTTTATGTTACTCATGTTTCTCCTCACGAGGCTGACTTGCTGTACTAGCGGCCCCCCCCCCCAACAGACAGAGGACGATTGACAAGAGGGTTCGGTCTGTTCATTCCCTGATGGTACAAACACGCCCAGGTGCTGAGACCAATGCACAGACTGAACCCTCTTGTCATCCAGCTTGTTTGGAGGCGAAAGACAAGGAAAACAAACACACACGCAATATATCGAGGCTGGCAAAATGTTCAAGTTCATTTTCATTTATCATGTGATTGATTAAATTAATGATCATCATCCTAGAATCTCGGACCTAGACCTACTTGTTTATTTAGAAATTGAGCTCCATTTAGCTGGATGTAGTTGCAACATACTGGGATGTCATTTGACATTTCTCCTGTTTGGTATTATAAAGTCTATCCATTCTCTACTGGTTAAATTCCTCATGGAGGTAGGGGATCTAACCCTAGAACACTAACTAAGTGAGTGATATATAGGTTGTTAACTGTGACCTTTGTGTTTTAGGGTTTACTCTACTTACATTTATTCAAGCTTTTCAAACAATTAATGCTGTTTTTCTCTCTTCTCTCCTTAGGGACGGCATTCACACTCTTCAACAATGCTTGTCAGCCTCCACCCTTCTCCCTCCCACCTTCAGGACAAGCGCTTTGTCTTCCGTTCTTCTTCCGCTCCCCAACATCACTCTCCTCTTTCTCCAAATCATCCTTCTTATTATCCTTTTTCTCCCCCTCGGTCAACCTTGCCCTTCCTCTCCTTAGCCTTCTCACTGCTCCTCAGCCTCAGCCTCCTCTTTCCCATTTGCGAGTCTCGAAGGGGTGGAGGTCCAGGGACAGGACATGGAGGTGCCCCTGGAGGACAAGGTGGCCAGAGGGGAGGTAGCACCCAAAGGGGTGTTGTCATCCCTCCACAGTACTCTCCTGGTTTACCGGCTCTTCCTCCAATCAGTCACAAACAGATCAATTCTCTCAGTATTGCTGTCATCCTGGTGGGCAACTCTAGTGAAGTAACACTGGGGGTTGGTCTTGAGAAAGAGGACTTCCTGCATATCCCTTATCCTCCAAAAGTTGAGGTGGTCACCATGAATGAGACTGACCCTAAGAGTATTATCAATCAGATCTGTGCACAAATGACAAGAAACTCTCTGCAAGGTGTTGTGTTCGGGGATGACACGGACCAGGAGGCTATCGCTCAGATCCTGGACTTCATCTCAGCTCAGACACACATCCCTATCCTGGGCATCAGGGGAGGCTCCTCCATGGTCATGGCTGCCAAGGTAGGAAAAGATCTTTGTTTGTCTTTGATTATTTGAATCCCAGTGACACATGCAAGTTATATTAACTTCAATAAAACACTGGATTAGACTTATTATTGTATTCAACCATATTATTTACAAAAAGAAATAGCCCAGGAGGATGCAGGTAAACTGGAGAGGTTTAAACAGCCCGCTCTAATCCACGGAGAATAATACATGATGGGTCAGCTGACCTGAATTTTTCACTGATTTGATTTGTCTGCCTGAACGAGCCCCACAGGCTTTGCATTATTCAAGGTCACTTGAATTATTTATTTTAAAAATATTTTTATACCTGGTTGTAATAAATGCCCTGTCTATCCTTTCATTCCAATTCAGCATCTTGACTAATTGACTTTAGTGATCATTGTCTTCATGTCTAGTACTGACGTCCAACCAAAAGTCTGAACAGCGTGTTGACTCAAATCTGGAAGGTCAGACAGTCCAACTAAAAGCAGCCCATAATGAATACATAAAAACTGCTCTGTGGGGTTATTGTTGACACAAATCAAATGACCGGAGAAAACTCCTGCCCCAGCTTTCTCGGTCATTTTGGTTTGGGTAATGGCATTGGTAGCGTGGTTCATTTGTTGAGTTGTCAAGTATTAGATATATTTCTGGAAGCGAGCATGAAAGTTTTGTAATTATTGTTCCAATCTCTTAGCTATGGTCATTTTGAACTATGATGAAAACTTAAAATAGCAAAACCTCAAAAAAGGGATAAGTAGCCTCACTTTCTCACAAATTTCTCTACAAATGGACAGATATAATTACAATTAACAACCCCTGTTTTTTTGGTGTTTAATGATAAACATGTATGTTTTTTTTACATATATTAATAAATAATGGAACAGTTTCCTCCCACAGTTCATAAAGGTGCATTTGGGGATGGGTTGGTATGTATGTGGATGGTATGTGGGAATGATCATTTGCTCTATATGTCTGTCCTCCAATGGTGTCTTGTTCCTCCTCCAGCACAAGGGAGCTGGGATAGGCTCCAGTCCATTCACTTTTAGATACTTCACTCTTAGATATTCATGGGTCCAGGTTTTTCAAACCTTTTTCAGTATGAACCTAGAAGGTTATGAATTTGATTTTGTCCTTGTGCTTATTAAGGATTTTATTTATCACACCATTTTCAGCTACTGTCCAAAAACGTGCACATCAGGTTGACTGGCGTCTTAAAACTGTCCCCAGGTGTGAGTGTGTGAGTGGATGGTGTGTCTGCTGTAACAGAAGCATAAAGAACCTCTCAGTGTCGGTGATGGAGTTCAGAAATCTAAAAAAAAATAAGTTATTTCCCAAATGTACCAAGTACACAAAAAGATTACTTGTGCACATTGCAGCAAGGAGGGTAAATATTAAGTAGTAAACCTTTTAACTTGATATATAAGATGCGGTGATGCAATTTTGGCATGTGTAGCCTTCTAGTGGGGAGACTGGGTTGACAATAAATCTACTATCACTCTCTAAAGAGAGAGAGAAAGAAGGTTATGAAATAAATTGTGTAGGTGTAAATCAGGAGGATGTTTTTGCTCAGCATATAATTACTCCATTTTACAGCTGACAGAGACACAGAGGGCCCAAATAAGAGTTGCAAGAGGAAAATCTAAGAATGCAAAAGTACTAGTGGGGATAATTCAACACAAAATACAAAAGATGGAAGCAGATGGTGTGGGGGTGTGTTATAAGTGTTAAATGTCAGAATGAATGAAATCTCGTTTTCGTGTTTTTTTTGTACTGTTTCCTATAAGTATCCTCTTTGTGTGTCTTTTTCTTTCTTCCCCTGCCACACATATGGTCATGTCACTCATAGCACATGCACACAGAATGATTGGCTGCAATGCAGCGGAAATGGTTGTCACGGCAACACCTTGCTTGTATTTTCCTACTAGAGTCAGCATAAAAGCAATTGCTGAGGCTTAGAGAGAAGATTTTCCTCTGAATGATAACACAAAAACAGGTGGGGGCCTGACTTTGTGGTTTCGAAAGTAAATAAATAAAAATTTAAAAGGTCCCAAGAAAAAGTGTTGATTTATTAGAGGGAGGATTAAAGCGATTACTATTGTGAAGAAATGGTTTTTGTTGTAATTTCTAACAGATTGTTTTACATTTAATTCTCATACTGGCATTGTATACATAAAATTATGTGAATTGAATTTCTACCTGTAGGTGTGTCTAATCATCTTCATACAAAGAAAAAAAAACTCTGGAAGAAGCAATTAAAATGTAAAATGCTCAACAATTGTTCCAAAACCACCTTAATTATGTCTGCAGATGTTTTTGGATTTATAGGTCAGTCATGTGATGGGGCATAAATGCATCTCTTAAATAGATAAGTTTGTTCTATTTTGTTAATTTAGAGATGTTTTTTACTGCTAGACTCACTTTGACAATGCTTTGACGCACAACAGTAATACTTACACAACAGTAATACACTTACACACAATAGAATGTGTAGAATTCTGGAGGACCTCATGTTTCTAAATGGACATGGTTGCATTAATTCTAATTAAAGCAATACTGAGTACTGAAGATAGACTAGCAGAACTCAATAGGTTGGTAAAGTGTGGGAGGAACATGAACCTCCTAGAGTAAATGCAGGTCACTGCAAGAACATTTCTGAGGAAGAGAAGAAGCAGGCAAGTGGTTTCCTTCCATCAATGATTTAATTCCCTTTAGGTTTCACAGTCAATTCCTTACCAGACCACATTCTGCTGCACTCTAGAACCTGCTGAAGAGCTTCACCTGAGCTATGTGTCAGACACAACCAGTCCATCCATCCATATTTTTGTGAAACATTGATTTTTCCTCTCAGAGTCACATGAGTTGCCAAAGACTTACTCACTGGGGAAGAGGTATTAATACAGCATGGACAGGTCACCATTAACTTACTTAAATATACAAATCCTGGCAAGGGGAAGGCTTTCACCATTCAGTATCGATTGGTTTATTTTTCAATACTCCATTACACAGTTGTAAAGAATCAGTAACAGATGCAGGTAAACCCATAATGCATTTTACATACCTCTGTTTTTCCATTAATTCACTCCATGCCATGTGGTGGTATTAGACCAAAGGAGTTAGCCTGGGCTCATGCTCAACTCTGCCTTCAGAGACTAATGAGCTGTTTCAGATCTATTGTTGGGACCTAAGTTTTATGTGTATGTGTGTAGTTTCATACTGGTTTTTAGTGATAATGGCATCTCTGCCTTCTTTTCCTGTCTGTTGCCTGATGACCGCAAGCAGAAGCTTCAGCTCCCACTGATGTGGCATACATGGCAGTTAACAGAAGATGAATGAATAAATGAGTGAATTAATTCTCATTGCATCACACTGGCCTGAATTTTATGCATGCATTTGTCCCTTGACTAATGTTGTGTTTTATTTATTTTTAGGTGGTTATATTTTGAGCAGTTATGTTTAACTGTTTTTTTGGCTGTAGTGAACAGAAATAAGAACTCAATGAAATCAATACTAATAGTAGTTCTGTGAAATAACTCATTTTCAGAGTAGAAAGATAGGATTTTATAGAAGATACTTTATTTTTCCCTAGGGGAAATTTGACATTTGACTAAGTGAAAAGTAGTTGCACAATGTTTTTTTGTGGTTATCTATGGTCACTGCATCTGGTTAAAAACAGATTCAGTGACTGATCCAGCCACACTACTTGCTCTTTATTTAAAACCAGTTGAGGCTTTTGCAGAAAATGCCAATATCAACATGCTAATGCTTTAATATATTTAGCGGGAATGTTGTTTAGCAAGACATACTCGTCATTGATCGTGGAAATGGATTCAAACGCAGCTGCACCTGCAGAATTGATTAGCATGAGGTGAAAATCCCAGCAAATTAAACTAAAAGATTCACTACTGCAACTGTGGATTAACTCTTGAATCAAAGTAAGATTTTTCTCAGAACAGGGTAGAGGTGGCAGAACAGTACCATCCAGATCCACAGAAGATGAGTTTATCATCAAGAAACGTGTGATTATACGGTCAGGATCATTGAGTTTCCCTCAGCAACCTCCTTAAAATAAATCTGAAGTAAATCACAAATGTATCAATGTTGTGTTCTTGCAGTATTTAATATATAATTACAGGTCAGGGTTTAGTGATGATCCCTTTTTGGTTTACTCCTCACAAGGGCAAACAAAAATACCACAATGACAAATTTTCCCCCATATTTCAATGCATGACTGCTAAGCCATTTCCCACAGTTCAATACAATCACAAAATCAGCCCCTCACACGGACTTTTTTTTCAAAAACATCAATTTGACCTTGAAATATTGTGCAAATTCTTCCTTTTTTCTGTCAGAGTAATGGGTTCTTTTCATCAGCAGCGATGCTGTGAAGGGACAAGATTAGTCGTTTTAGAGATCACAGGAGATGTTTCAGCATTGCACTGGTTTGCAACAGGTTTTCAGAAGACAGGGGAAGCTCACCTTTGTTATGATAGAAAAAACTTTTAATGTTTGAGAATTGGAGGTGGAAATAAGGCTCTATCCAAACATGTACACAGCCCAGTGCAAGCCATTAGGCCCTGTTCCTTGAACTTAATCATGGTGTAAGTTACTAAAGTCTCAATCAAGGGACTCTGAGACTTGTGAAAGACAAAGGTCCTGTAGACATACACGAGAGGGGGAAGGAATCATCATAGGGGGGAAAGACAAGATATTGATTGATTTTAAACTTACAGTAAAATGCCTGATGCCACAGAAAGTCACAAAAATAAACAGACTGTGACCTTGATGAGGAATCATCAGAAGAAAAAGAGAAAGCTAAAGACTGGCTGTTATCTCAAGAATTTGGGCTTGTCCCTTTAAAAAGACTAAGCGTTGCTGTTATTCTTTTACAAGACTGGGACTCCTGCAGCCTGTGAATGCCTCTCACTGTGTGATGTAGGACCATCTGTTTTGGAGCTATAACGGTATATATTGTGATATTCCAGCCACGATTATTATCTCTCCTCTGGAATAGCCCAACAATGTAAAAGCGTTCTTGGCTCTAAACTATGACAGTCACTGTCATTAGTGTACTTTAGTGACGTTTGATTGTCGACATATGTTTCAGCTGTCACCAGAGAGTCATTTGGCTAATTTTCCCAACATATTGCAATAGAGAATCTTGTATAAGGTTACTTTCTCATATAATATTTATGACTGTCGAATATATTACAGCCTCATTTTCAAAGCACTCCTGTTTCTTCACAACTTTATGATAATTCTTGTGTTTTTTGCTGCTGTCACTGTTTAGTGTCAACTGTAATGTAAAGTTATATTACATTTTTTTCCCTTTTTTGCCTCTCATATATAACGAATGTCACTGCCATCACATGACTTCAAGACTTTACCACTTCACCATGTAGGTCTTTAATGTTGGAAGGCCGCTGAGAGCGAAAAAAAAAAAAAAAAGAGTCTGAGAGAGATAAAAGACATTAAGATAAGAGCCAGCGGGGGAAAATAGTCACACAATGTGGTGGTTTTCATGGTTTTGCATCAGGCTGAGGACTGTTAAATGTGGAGAGAGTGGACTGACTTGTGGGTATTTAATCCCAAAGTGGCACAAAGGTTGAGTTTGTTCTAATTGCATGAAACTGGGGAGGGAAGTCATTTACATTCATCAATGAGCTTCTTTTGAGGCTTACATTAGGAAAGAAAAGAAAAAGGATTTGATGAACAAAACACATTTAGTGCATTAACTCTTATTACTAACATCTATCTATCTATCTATCTATCTATCTATCTATCTATCTATCTATCTATCTATCTATCTATCTATCTATTATCAAAGATATCGACTAATGTAAATATTAAGGCATACAAACAAGAAAAATGTTGGCCCTACTGTACAGTGCTGTAGTCTTATTTACTGTACAATTACGGAGCCATATACATTTTAAAAGCTAAAGTGAGCCAACGTAGCATAAATATATGTGTTGTAATGTATTACACTGTGTAAAGGTTAGGCAGCATTAAAGAAAGAGAGAGAAAAAAATCTTGGTTCTTGCAGTTTTTGCATTTTTTTCTTTGCAGTGTATGTGTTCACACAACAGCAGGACCTCAGACCCGTTGGAGTCTTTCTGAATTCCTTTTTTACCCACCCTTTAAAGAACATAATGCAGTTAGACCCCCCCCAAATAAATGTTTAGAAACATAATTTAGGAACACAATCTTTGAAACATTCAACTTATAAATATGCTATTTTTGTGACAAAATTTTACTTCTGCATCTGAAAAACCTTTGAGTTTACAAATTGTTATTTACTTTATTACAAATGTTGAAAATATTTTGAAAGAAACAACTGCAGGAAATTTTTCCTCTCCTCTCTTCTCTTCTTCCCTCCTCTACTCCTCTCCGTTCCCCCGCTTCCTCTCCTCTTCCCCCTCCCCTACTCGTTTCCTCTGACTCCCCTCCGCTCCCCTCCCTTACTCCTCTCCCCGACTCCTCTCCTCTCCCCTCCCTGACTCCTCTCCTCTCCCCTACTCCTCTCCTCCCCCCTCCCCTCCCCTACTCCTCTCCCTTCCCCAATTCCTCTCCACTTCCCCCCTCCCCTACTCCTCTCCCTTCTCTTACTCCTTTCCTCTCCCCTCGCCTACTTCTCTCCCCTCCCCTCCTCTCCCCCTCCCCTACCTTACCTCTCTCCCCTCCCCTACCCCCCCTCCACTCCCCTCCTCTCCCCTCCTCCCCTCCCCCTTCCTCTCCTCTCCTCCTCTCTGATTTGAAACACACACTGTAAACTCAGGCCTCCTGTAGTGGTTTATGAATGTGCACATGAAGCCTGTAATTCCTTTCAGCTGGAGAGAAAATAGTGCCAGACATGCAGTTATGTAGACATTAGTTGCATGAAGCTGGAAATATTCAGGTTCTTCGAGGATAATTTTCTGAATTTTAAAAATTCAAAATCAAAATCAAATTCCAGAATATGTATATATATATATGATGTATATGATTTTTTGCTACTAAATTCAAGGCGCTGAAATTTCAATATGTCACTTTCACCTTTTATTTTTTTATTCAGGACAGGTTTTTTCCATGGACTTACATTGGAAAAGAGACATTTCTAAGAGTAAACAATTACAAATGTGGTCAATTACTAGTCTCTACTTCATACTACTTTGACATAAAGTATAGATAACAATATGATTTTTAAAGTAACCAGAATCATGTATAGAACTTAACAATTTCTAAAAATCGGTTAAAACTTTAGGACACACTAGAGCCAGGAAGAGTCCAGGGTCTGCCATTGCAGAAATTCACACCTCTTTGGGCTGATTCAGTCTTGAGGCTGAACATTGGCTTTACATCTCAGACCAATAAAATAAATTGATCAGTGTGAATCAAGCTGATTTTCTTTGAACTTTTGAGACTGTTATTTCATCATAGATGCCAGATGGTTTTTCAGTCCTTTAAAGTTGTGGGGACCAGCCAAAATTTCTTCACTTCCCAAAAATGACCTCACTTTGGTGGTAAAATGCAGATTTTGGTACTTAGTATGGAACAAGTACTCTTTCTCTCTCTCTCTCTCTCTCTCTCTCTCTCTCTCTCTCTCTCTCTCTCTCTCTCTCGCTCTCTCTCTCTCTCTCACACACACACACACACACACACACATACTCACAAACTCCTGTTTTTATATGATACACACAGTTGACAACTGAATCAGCCTTTTCTCTATTTCTCCATCTAATTCTCTCATCTCACTCTCTCTCTCCCTTTCTCACTCTCTCTCTCTTTTCTCAATCATCCTCCTGAGCTGCATTGGAGTAATCCAATGCTCTTCAAGCACCAACTCTTCAAAGCTGCTGTTAAGAGTTAAGAAAAAAAGACATTCGCTGGCAGGGAAATGCAAGGCGGGAATAAAATGGACTGATAATATGGAATTCATCCTCCATAAAGTCAAAGTTGTTGGCTAAAAGTGCCGCTTCATGGCTGTTATTGGGAAATCTATTTATTTTCCAGTTCTCAGTGGCTTTGGTACATTTCTCAAATCAGAATTGAAATTCTCCAAACTACTTGGTCAGCTTTCACATCATTGTGTCACTTGGCTCTTCAAAGCAGCAGTTTCTCATTTCTTCAAACAAGCTGCAAATGCTTTGGTGCATTCATCCAAATGATTGCATACAATTCTCTGTTGTTTATTACAATGCCAATTGTTAATGACATATTGATCAAACTATATTATAATGGTTCTCACTTGAATAGTCTCATTCCCCACTGTATTTAGACTTTAGTTCATCATATAAGTCTTTTCATGTAAAAGGGTTGAATGCATTCTCATAAAATGTCAAGCATATTTCTATAGATTTACATTCAACTTTTGTTCTAAATTGATCCTTTTGTTCTAAATTGAGTGAACAAGAAAGGGGATAGTTTGGAACGATGTCCCAGTTTCCATCATTCTAATATCATCAGGTGACGGTCTCACAACAGGATGCTGATGGACTCTCAGCCTACTCCCCATTCCTTAATCCCTTTGAGGAATTTTCTCAGCATGGAGATGGAAAGTCTATGATTGTCAGCGACATACACAGATGAGCCTTCTGGCTGCCATGGATGCAGCATGTGATGACATCACAGCAGATGCCTGCAGAGGCTGGATGAGACACTCTAGAAGATTCTTTTCATATAGGTTGTGATATGGATGACAATTTGTGGCCCAACAGGCAGGAACATCAGGAGGTGTAGGAAGACTGCTCTGGAATTTCTACAGTATTGCATGTACAGTTTTCACCAAGGAGTTCTATGTTCACATTTCTACTTTTGTTTTTTTCTTTGTGCTATGCAGTGCTGTCTTTTTCTGTCTGTCAACAAATTACAGGTAAAAACCCAAGTAAAGCAAATATGTTAATCAATCTTATCAATCTTTCATATACACTAATGTATATGTAACTTACAATTTACAGTAATTGTCATCAAAACTTCATCCATAGTTTCCATCAGAACATCCCTCCAGAGAACACTGTTATACTGACAACAGGACTAAGTAATTTGACAGTCGTGTCTGTAGACAATGACACTGGGACTTCTCATTCTGATACCACTGACATATTCATTGATGCAGAATTATACTTTTGAGAGATGAACGAAGGATTTTGAGCAAGTTTGGCTTTAGCTGGTAATCCATGGTGTTATGCTATTTGTACGAATTGTTTTGAGAAATGCACTTACTGTTTTTCAAATATCGAGGATGATTCAAGAAATGTACCAAAGCTGAGAAAAACTTTAACCTAACTGATCTGGTCCCTGACTCAGGGCATGAGTCACCTTCATTAGTCCACATACTATGGAATAACTTATTTATTGAAGCTTACTTATTCATTTGTCATTATTTGAATGTAGAAAACAATACAGTTGTACATTAAAATGAACACTGATTAACACTCAGTAATGTGCTCAAAGCACAAATCATAGTTCACCATGTCAGATGTTATCAGTTGAACATAGATCTGAATTTAGTCTGACTGTTTTTTCCCGCAGCTGGTGAAACATTTAACCCATCGAAGCTTCTCAGTTTTGTTAAAGTGCTGTTGGCATCCAAGCTGAATGGTGAATTACTTTGTATCAAAGACTTGATTTTGTAGATAATGCAGTTAGTGACTTATTGACAGACAGAGTAACTGATAGGTCAAATTAAGTCAGTGTCTGGTACACCATTGTTGTCTAGCCTCATATTTGAAAATACAAATGCATTTCATCACCTAATTGATGCAGTGATGCAACAGGAATAAGCAGAGTGGCAGACAAATAAATAAATGGAATTCTAAGTATTGGCATTTGAGATTGAGTATTCTGCGTTTCAGCTCACAGCATTGTTGTGCATGTTGATAAAAATCACATTATACATGAACTCACAGTTCATGTTCATTCATGCTTTCAAATCAAAAAACTGTACTCCATTCACACATTTGGATTGAGGACTACTGGATTGATAAGTATGGCTGTTCTTATAGGTAAAATATATAAAAACTGAAAAAAGGGATCAAATTGCCAACAGCAGCTCTGCTTTGCTGTAGCGAAACATGCAGTGGTCCTCGGGGACATTTTGTTCAGATGAAGCAGGGACATAACTCAGTCTCTTTGGTTGATGATGACAACTTGTTATATTAAATCAGTTGCAACAAAACAGTCAAAACAGTAGAGAGGGCAGGTCAACCAACCACACATGACTCACAGATGCACTTCATTATATTCTTGCCCCCCTCCCCCTTTCCATACATACATACATGCTTCCAGTTGGACTTGATATACAGTCCAATTCTGTCAGCCTGAGTTAATGTGTGTGTTATATATAGTGTATGTATTGTGATACATGGGTAGTCCTAATAAGCAGTCTGTCACCATCAATGAGATAATATATGGAGAATTTGGCCTCTTCCCTCAAATCTAAAGAAGTTAACACACAAATGCAGAGCCTCAATTACAGCTAATGATGTTAGCCTTTCAAAGGAGTGTCTGTGTCAGAAGACCTGAACCCACAGCTCATACACACGTGATGGAGTCCTGTCAGCAGATGAAATCATCTTCTCCTGTAGCTGCAAATAAGCAGCCCTGACGTGATAGCTAGAGTATGTTTCTATATTTGTGTGCATACAGCGCAGCAGAATGTAAGTAAAGGATTTTTTTTCTACACTAATGGCATCTTTAGCAAGATTGTTTCTATGGAAACCGAGTTGCCACGGAAACACTGCATGTCTCGTTGAATTAGAAATGTCTTCCTCTTTCCTCAGCCCTTCCTTATCTGTGGGTCTCTCCTTCACTTCAGTTTCTTAGTCCTCTTCTCACAGACTTCCTGCCCCTTTGACAGGCCAGCTGCTGTCAGTCGGAAAGTCTTCCACTGTTAAGGATGCGGTTGAAGTGGACTGGGTATCCTTCCAAACCCTCCAAGCAAATAAAAAAATGGGATGGGGGAATGGCTTTATTTTTCTCAAGTTGAGGAGTTGATTTTGAATAAAAAGGAACATATCAGACAAGAAAGAATGACCTTTTTGAACATAATGTTGATGCTGTTAGCTGAAGGGCAAAAGAGAGGAAGGAAAAGATTCAAATTAAAAACGAAAAAATAACACACATATGTGGTAAAAGAGAACAGGAAACGAGACTGATTTTCGCTGTCTGGTAGCAGTGTAACTATGCTGTCACACTGAACTGGCTGCATGATGAAAGGAAGAGAGTGAAGGAAGGCAAAAAAAAGGAGGAAAGGAAAAGAGCAACAGATTGAGGGCAAAGCAGACAGTGACAGAGGAGAATGGTGTTATTGATGTCAGTGTACAAATGAAAGCATGGAGAAAATCACACTCGTTCCCCAGGTGCAGATGAATGCTGAAAATTCGAGGAAGAATGAGCGCAGCGCTTTGAAGGGATTGAAAGGGGAAATGAGGGGGGCAGAGACAGAAGGGGTTTGATCCGCATGTGTCTCTATGAATGCTGCACTTGACTCCTGTCTGCACTCTTGGTCTGTGTGCTCATTAGACAGGAAAGAAGGGCTTTAAAAGAAGGAACATGGGAGAGCAGGTTGACACAGTTTGGAATGATGGGATGTGAACACTTGTGGATCAGCAAGAAAACAATCTATGTTTTGTCTACAGCAGGGGTGGGCAAACTTTTTGACTCGCGGGCCGCAATGGGTTCTAAAATGTGACAGAGGGGGCCGGGCCAGGAATATTTGGATGGAGTGTTTGGGTCGGATAGCATTGCATGTGGTGTGTGCAAACCTCATAGCACAGTAAGAACACGCAAATGAATGTACAACCCGATTTATTAACAGATTTGCACTGAGGACTGTCTTTCTGTAGTGGACGCTATAATGTTGTATTTATAGGTTGCCATGACAACGAGAACGACGATTACGATATTGTCTTTATTCGTTTAATGATACGGTTGTTTGGAGCCATGGAAAAGTGTATTTTGAATTTTGGATGTAATTTTGTATTTGCTGTCAAATAGTGTCATTTCATGTTGTCATTAGTTTCACAGTTCCTTTTGATTAGTAGAAGATTTTAAGGTATATACAGCTCTGGAAAAATAGGAGACCACTGAGAAATCAAATGCTCTGCTTATGCTACAGTATTTATAGGTATATCTTTGAGTAAAATGTTATAGTTACTATAGTTACTACATTAGTCCCAAATTTCATCCAGCCATTTTCTCTAGCAGTCTGAGCAGAGACAACCAGACTTTCCTCTCATACTTCATACAGCTCTTACAAGATGAATCCAAGGTGTTGCAGGCTCAACCAAATGACATAATCACTCCAACCTGTCCTGGGTCTTCCCCGGGTCTCCTCCTGGCAGTACATGCACAGAACACCTTTCAAGGGAGGCATCCAAGGGGTACATATGCTCGGACCACATTAACTCTGAGCTTCTCACCCTATCCATGGAAACACCCCACCACATAATAAGGAATAAGGAAACTCATTCCAACCACCTGTATCCAACCTTTTTTTCTTTCATTTATTACCCACAATTTATAACCGAAAGTGAGGGTAGAAACATAGATTGACCAGTGAGTCAAGAATTCTTTACCATGGCAGATCAATACCATGACCACATTTCTGCAGCCACTGGACCGATCTGCCTGTTGGTCCATCCTTCACCCACTCATGAACAGGTTCCTAAGATGCTTTGACCTGGACAAGCTGACAAGCTGCAATGTCTCGCAACTACTGTGATATTTGGTAGAGGATCAATGATCTGGTGGATGCTTCTGTCTATAAATCTGTCTTTCTGACAATGTTTTCCAACATCAAGGATTGGCTCCTCCATGTCCCACAGCTGCTGGGTCAATCAAGGTCTGGATGAAGGACCAGCAGATTATGGCCACCCCAATCTTCACACCTGAACCCCTATGAAAACCACAATATGAAAGAATTGTGGAGAGTATGTCAAGAAGTATGAAGGCAGATTTATATTTTCTGCAAATAAATGCTCTAAAAGACAATATTTCTATTTGGAATTTGTGTGTAATGTTGTCAGATGTTTATAGAATTATACTAAAATGTTCATTGTTGCTTTTTCCAGGGCTGTATATCTAATTTCCTTGAATGTAATTTAGGTGTTAGTGTCACTGAAACAGAGATTCACACAAGTGCCTACAGAGTGTTGTAGTTTCCTAGGACACTTGTGTTGTCTTTTGTTTTGGAGGAGCAGAAAAATTCAAAGAAAGAAAAACTGATACCAGCATGTCAATAAAAATCATGCATTGCAACAATGACAAAGACAAGTGAAAAAATGGGGTCAGAGAAAATAGATTTACAAGTGTATTTCAACTAGAATGTAACTGCTTCAGGCTGTATGAATCATTCAATTAATATTGCTGGCAAAGTTCCCTGTGTTGTTGTATATCAATGGTTGTGGAACGCATCCTCTCTAAATGAGGAAAGATCAAGAAACTGAAGTCAGAAAATGAAAAAAATGCTTTTATCATGACTACACATATTTCTCTTAGGGTAGTTCTGATACAGCCCTGATTTTATAAGAATACTGATGCTGGCTAAGACAGCAATTTATACAATCTGATGTTTTTGACTAAATGTAGGGTTTGGAAAAAGGGTTGTCATTGTTATCTTTTTTATAATTTAGGGTTATAACAACAAATTCTTAAAATGTAAGCTAATCAGTTAATGTCACTTTAAAAAAATATTTTTTTCTGTTTTGAACATGAGCAAAAGACACCTGATTTTGATGCACAAATCTATTAACTGACTTGAGTAATCATAGATCTCACGTGACATTCCATATGAGCTTTAGGGTTGTTACACGGTGATCACATTTCCACAGTACTCCAGATGTGATTAAAACCACAGCTGGCTCTTCTGATGTCACAATCTACTGAAACACCAGAGGGCTTCCATTATCTTGTCTAAAAGACGCCATCACGTCTCTAACTCTGCACCAGAAGCGACTGAAATATAATCAGCAAGTGAATGGCTAATCAGAACAAATTAATCTCTTTGTTTCGTTCACGCACATGTGAAACCCATAGGCATGCATTTGCCTTCTAAACACAAACACACACACACAAACACACACACACACACACCCTACAGCCTTCATGTCACATCATTCAAGCGCACAACTTTATTATAACACAGAGTGACAGAAATAAAGACACATAACAACAGGCACAAAATAGTTTAAAGTAAAAGACCAGAAAAAAAAGAGAGAATGGACTCAGACATCCCGGCAGAAGGCCACATCAGGAAACAGCAGGGTTTTAAATGCAACTCAAGGAGTTGGCGAAAGACAGCCCATTCAATATCACCTCTGACCCTGCGAGTTAATGAGACAGGGAGTTGATTATGCTTATTAGCAGAGAGGAGAATGCAGATAATTAATCACTGACAAATAAGACCTCTGTGCACTGATGCTACACCCGTGCACCCTCATGTTACTGATACAGGAGAGCATGAAAGCCAATCAGACTTGGCTGTGGCAGTGATATGACTTGGATAACAAAAGTGGTCCACTCGAGGTGCTCTGGTAAAGTAAGGGATTCGGTCTGAAGAAGAAGAAAGGCACAGCAGTGTGTACATTTCACATTATTAAAGCCATCTTTTGCTTTCAAGTAACTCTGTAAGGTAAACAGACTTACATATTTGCGATATAAAACTTTCCTTTTTGTTCTGTTTCCGCAACAAACGCTACCTTTATTTGACAACACCTTCACGGTTTCTTGGAAGGTGTGCTGAAAAGAGTTTTATTGAACTTGTGATGGCGTCCTTTAACAAACGCAGTGGGTCTAATTGGGAGATCATTTGCAGTATTTGTTTTCAAAGTTTCAGTCAGCAGGTGGGGATAAAGTGATACTCGTGAATCATTCATTCACCTGGAGATGCACTCACACAGTCACATTCTCAGCTGGTCTCGACCTCTTTGGCCACATTCTTGCTGTTGTGGAAAAGCAGACGTGACCGTGGTCTACGAATAAACAGCCTAGAGACGACCACTTCTTTTTAGTATTACATGACCAATTAAATTGTGTGGTTAAGTTTGCTTTGATGTAAAACATTTAATCAAGTTAATTATTAGATATTTCCCATGACAAACAGCCCTAGACCAGGAACAAAACACACGCACACACATGCCTGTCCATTACAGTTCAGGCGTGATTACATATGATTTCATGAAACAAATTTTTAAAAACAACTCAGCTATTTAAAACCATATATTTATTTTATGATTCTATTGTTTATTATGATTTGATATTTCATATTTAAAATACATATGGAACTTAATTGACTATGTTAAAGTGATCTCACCATCATAATTCCCACCTATTGCTAAAGCTAATTTCAGCATTTCCTGGATAGCAATAGTAGCAGTAATTCAATCAGAACATTTTGTTGATGTAGAAATGAACCTTAGAAATACATTGAAGCACAGCGATTGATAATTAAACAGCTGACAGTGAGGGTAATTCATTTATTAATCCACTGCGTATTTGCTTGGAAATGATGATTAAACACGTTGGGTTCAAATGACCAGCAGCAGAACTCAGACTTTGAGGATGAGAGACGGAGAGCAGGATGAAGATGACATGTGGAGACAATGGGAATGCTGGTTGTTGGCTTGAGAGTGTGACGTGTCGGCTGTGCTCTGTGTGTGCACGCGTGTGTATATGTGTGTGTGCGTGCATGTGTGTGAGAAATATCCTGTCTGTTAATTCTGAAGGTTTCTCTGTTTTATCTGGCAAGACCCCTCTCCTCTCTCTTCTTACCTTCCTCCCTCCCTTCTCTCCTGCTCTCTCTCTTCCCTCTGTTTCTTGATATCCTTCCCTCTCTCACTCCTTCCCTTTCTCTCTTGTTCCCTCTCTTTCTCCCCCCATGCTCTCTCCCTCCCCCTCCTCTCTCTGCTCCCTCCATTACCTCACTCCCTCTTTCTCATCCCCTCTCTCTTCCTCCCTCCTATCTCTTTCTCTCTCTCTCTCTCTGTTGCTTCTGCCTGCCTTCTCTCCCACCAGGGCTTGTTGAGTAGTGGGCAGATATGCCGCTCTTCCACAGAAAATCTAATTGGAGCCAGACTTTTCTGCGGCATGACATGGAGATGAGTTGCTAAATCCTTTCAGCCTCCTTGCTTGTGGCTCACTCCCCTCAGCTGCAGTTCAGTAGCTCCAGCAACAAACACAGTGACTCCACATCCAGAGACTCAAACACTCGGTGCTCACCGTCTTAAGGTTGTAACATCCCTCGACACATCGCTTTCTCATTTCAATATGGCTCTAAGGGAAGAGGCAAACCAGTGGGGATCAAGACTGTTGTGTATTATTCACAGAGATGAGCATGGGCATCAACATACTGGGATTGTCTTCGGTCCGATATCCTAAGTTAAGTCTGAACAAAAGCAGTCTGCTCTGTTGTACGTCAGGGAGAGGCAGTGAGACGGGGATCTGTCGAAACACGTTCACGCTTGAGTGTCACAAAAGTTCAGTTTGTCTCTTCATTTCAAATGCACACTGTTGTAGACCCATTTATGGGTTAGTCTATAATTTTCCAGGGCAGCATCTGATTTAAAAGGAACAGAGCTTTATTTACCATGAAATAACCTGTTTTGCCTCTATCAGAAGAAATTCTGACCATGACTTTGGTCATATTCTATGAGATCATTCAGACTCTGAGCACCTACAGGTGGCCAACAGGTCCAGGAGCATAATTGGTGATTGCACTTCTATGTTGTTGAGATTTAAACTGCACCAGCTATCCAATATTTCACACATTTACACATTAGGTGTTGCTGGGTTCTTACCAGCTTTTGGGATGCAAACTGAAATCAAACACTCAGAGAATTCCCCTGCAGCTTCTCATCAGTTACGGTTTGATACTACATCATAAACAAGACAACAACTATTTTTTTTTCTCTTTCCACACTTGTGAATATAAATCTTGAATGATACCACATTTTAGAAACACTGAATGAGTCTATGGCCCCTCCCATCTGTTTGTTCTGTTATTGGGTCTGCGAACAGGCTGCAAGCAGTGTCGGGCATGTTACTTTTTTAAAAATAATTAGTTATAGTTACTTCTCCTGAAAATAATTGAGTTAGTAACTGAATTACTCCACTTAAAAGTAACTAGTTATCAGGAAATGTAACTATATGTCTAAGTATTTGGATTTTTTTCAACAGGTTTCACAAGCCAGTTGCTTACTTCAAGAACTACATAGTCAGATACTTACAGAGAACCATTAGAATGTATTGCACCTCAACAGGCCAAGCATTTTGTTCATCAGAAAAATAAAAAAATAAAAATTTTGTTTTTAAGAAATAGTTTAACAATATGCTTGGATGGCAGCAGAGCTCATGTTAGCCTCACCTGGCCTGCTATCCTTGTCAACAGTGTCAACGGTGTTTTTGGAAGTGTGCACCACTGAGAGATGTTTCATTAGATAAGAGTTGTGTACAACAGACATGGGCAAACACCTCACTCCAGGACATAATGTACACTTCATATATGGTCTTGTCTAGAAGTATAAAGTAGTGTCTGTACTTCCACTTTGAAAACACCAACTTTCTCTCCAGCGTTGCCATTGCTGCAGCTCTGCTAATTTGGGTGTTTGGGGCTGCTCTGTGTAAAACTGTGTAAACTGAACATGGCCTCTGAGTGGTTTACAAATTAAAGCTTACTCTACCGTAAAGCTTACTCTACCTTAGCCAATCATCATCCCTTTCGCAGGTGTCTCGCCCCTCCCTCCTCCCCTCACCTAAGCTTTGCAGCTCCAGAGCCAACTGGGTTGATAGAGTGTCAATGAGTAGCTGTAGTTTATATTTAATGCTGTTTTTCCCATCACTGGCTGCAAGTATGCGATATTTTATAAAATCTTTGTTTAAAGTAAAGATGATGGGTACATCACACATACTGTACACCAAGCTGAAGCGACCAAGAGGATCTGATCTTTCTCAAACACCGTTTGTTCAGCAGCTTAATATGATCAACTGTTATGATTTAAAATTAAACTATCTGCCATGGCCTAATATCTAATGGAATTTAGAATGTAATGTAAAAAACTGAGAGTAAAGAAAAAAGGGAGGTAAGATGGAGGTCAAAAGAAAGTGAGAGGGAGAGAAAAGGATAATATATGAATAAAGTACAGAAATGAAACAGGAATAATATGAATATGAAAGAGAATTTGGAATGAGATGGTGATTAACTGTAATCTAAGAAAAGGAGATTAAAGAAAGCAGGGCCATCGCAATCCTTCTGATTTTTGGTCTCACCAGTGATTACACCTCTCTGAGTCCACTGTTTAAAAGAGGCTGATAAGAAGACAAAGGACGCTTTAGGGCATTCAAAGGACGAATGAACACTGAGAGACTGAATCAATTTTTTTCAGTTTTTTCAGTCAAGCAGATGAAAGTCTTTTCTCAAAGTCAGAAGTCCAATTTTTACCTCAGCACCTAATCGGTGGGGATTATTTTGGATCTGATTTTTCCTGTCATGTCCTGTCACACAAGATGTTGCTCACAAAGGGGGCTCTTAAGAATTGCTTTTTTACAATAATACCAGTGCAAGATAAAGTTAATTCTCTTTCACTGTAGTTCCCAGGTCAAATTAAATGAGCTGAAAATTACTGTAAGACTGCTATATTTTGTTACGTTTTTGTGTTTTTCCTTTTGTCACAGTTATCGTGGCACTCTTGACAAACTATATCAAAAACTGGAAATGTATTGTCAGTGTTTATTTCAGCCAGGGGTTTACAGCCTTTGTATTATGTGTGGAATGCTATTGCGTGACATTGGATTGACTCAGAGTAAACTGAGGCGTAGATATTCATCACAATAAACATCACATGGTCAATTGCAAAGTGAAGCTGTAATGTTTAATAGATTTTGATGGAAGTGTGAGGTGAACGCTGCATTGGTTTTCATTCATGAGAAAAACATTATCTTTAATACTGTGGAGCATATTTAAACAGCTGGTTTCAGCTACATGCGCACGCACACACACACTACTATTTCAATATGATGGCACAGACAAAAGTAGGTGACAGACCGTTTGTACAGAGATGTTTGCGTTTATGTGGAGCAGCACAGCTAACCTGTGGACTCCTGCTTGACTAACATGTATGACTAATTGCACATGTGGATACTCATTGAACATTAAATTGTGTTGTGGCACAGAAGTGTAAGTGGGTCTTGGAGGCATGGATGTTGGAGCTTAAACTCTAAGGCACTGAAGTGAGTAAGATATAATCATTGAAAAAGCAGCATGGCAGTGTGTTCATCCTGCTGTGATTTATGACAGATTCTTGAGTTCAACCACATCATTCGTCTGAAATGGCAAAGGTGGTCGACTCAGAGCAGAAATAGATCCAGCAATCCATGCCTGTGTTGAATTCAGTCAGTGATCCTGGTCTGTTTTTTAGAGACTGTCCTGTCCAAGTGCTCCACATTTTGAAATGATAAAACCAACAGCACAGTCACAAAGCATTAATATTACATACAAATGGCACAAGCCTCAACATGAGTCTCCTGGGGCACAAAACAAAGAAATATTTCCAGTCCAGTCATAAGGTTTGTGCTAACAGAGAGATTACACGTGACAAATAATATTACAAATACCAAAGTTCACTACCAGAACTGCTTGTCCATTGTGAACATGAGATATGGTGCATTGACATTCTAGCAGCCCTACAGTTTGGCTGACCACTAATTATATAAACATCGCACTGATAAGGTGCTTTAGCACATTTGGTATCTGAAACAAGACTATTAAACATTTTACACACCTTATTATAACAATTAGCACTATGATCCCTAGGAGTATCTTCTTCCTGTCAAAGAATCTATACACTATATGGAAAATGCCCGAGTCTTTCGTATTGTTGTATTGTTTTCCTTTTTTTCCCTTTACAGGACTTTTTTTTGTTTGTTTTTGCTGTCCAAGGACAGAGGGTTGCTGTAAAGATTGCTTTACTATTGACATGGGTCAAGTAGCAAATAGGATCATGAGGATTTACTTCTTTTCTACTTCTTTTTTGAACATGTTTATTGCACATGAATGGGTTATATAATCAATTAATCGGGTAAAGGTCTGACCTCTCATAGTCTTTGTAGCCTAATAAAAGCAAACAGGAAAAGAATGCGCTTGAGTTTGAATGTTAAGGACTGAACTTTAACATGCCTCAAAGACCTCCACTGTTTTATGACTCCATTTGCTGATTTTATCTTTGTTTATGGTTTCCAGGATGATCACTCCATGTTTTTCCAGTTTGGTCCATCCATTGAACAGCAGGCATCTGTCATGCTGAACATCATGGAGGAGTATGATTGGTACATCTTTTCCATTGTCACCACGTATTACCCCGGGTACCAAGACTTTGTCAACAAGGTAAAGAAACACATTAATAGAGATATGCATAGTGTTGGGAATGCATCAAGGAGTAGTTTGATTTAAACTGAGGATTTCTGATATGGGGGTAGTATATGTAAACCACTTCCTCTTGGGTACCATTAGCGCTGGTACAATTTAAAATTTACTGGTGAGCCATTAGAGGTGTCACTGTCCTTCAGTGAAAGTCATATTAAGACATATCATATAAAACTGAACTGTACTAATTAGCTGAAATGCAAATAAACACGACCTTTCCACTACATATAAGGACATTTAATTACTCTAAGATTGAGGGTTTTTTTCCCTATTTAGCTAAAGGCTGCTGAAATTCTAAAGTCAACTGTAGTTCCAGAGAGAGTATCTCAGACATTGACTGGATCCCCAGGTGTCTCATCTTTGCACTGTATGTGTGTGTATTATTTTTAAATTCACACGCTCTTTTCCTGTGCAGATCCGCAGCACCATTGACAACAGCTTTGTAGGCTGGGAGTTGGAAGAAGTCCTCCTACTCGATATGTCGGTGGATGATGGAGACTCTAAGATCCAGAACCAGCTGAAGAAACTGCAGAGTCCTGTCATCCTTCTGTACTGCACAAAGGAGGAGGCCAGCACCATCTTTGAAGTGGCTCATTCTGTCGGTCTAACTGGTTATGGATTCACCTGGATAGTTCCCTCACTGGTGGCTGGAGATGCAGACCATGTGCCAACTGTCTTCCCCACAGGTGGGACCAAGAATATCACACATATAGTTCTACTGCAGATAGTTTGATGTCACATATCTAAATTAAACTGATCAACTTTTCTATAATACGAAAATTTTATTTGTGATCTCAGATATGGTTACAAGTGTCCCGTTACATCCAAGAGTATCCAAGTAATCATTAATATGTGTTTAAATTTACAGTCTAAATACAGAAAGGATAGCTCAGAAAGATTGCTCTTAGGTCTGAAAGGAAAGGAAGTGTTTAGATTTAAATAATTAGGTAGATGGGAGTTTATCATATAGTTAAAAGCATTTAAACAAACAGCTACTCTTTTACTACAAACTGATGAAGAGAAGTGAGTAGAAGCTGCTCAGGAGGTTTTCTGTCCTCATCAGAGGATCAGCACCGTCATCTTTGTTATCATCTGTTCCTGAACTTCTGTCGTATGACTTGACTTTTATTTGTGTTGCCCTGTCACTGTTGGTTCCATCTTCAATTCGGAAATAATTAATTTACTTCTCTTCACATTCCATGAGGACAACATTTCCTTTTGCTCATTTCAGACATCTTTACCTTTTTCCACTGTTCTCTTGCTCTGCACTGCATTTTTTGTTGTTTTTGTGGTTTATATTTATTAGTTTTAAGCACTTTTATCAGCTTTTTTTTTTTAAACTACTATATTACGTATTTGAACTTAAATTGGAACTACTTTGCTGTTGCTAGGCTCATTCTGTCGGCCTCAGTGCTGTTGCTAGGCAAAACAATAAAACTAATATTCTATCTAATATTTTCTGGAGTTTAAAAAGTGCACAGTGAGTTCAAACAACAAAAGGTCCTGTCTGCATACCAGCATATGTTCCCCTGTGTATTTGTACTTCAGATGTGTTCGTCACTGTGGGACATCTTCTTTTTACCCTCACAATTTCATGGAGAAGCAGTTGAATAGTTTAATATTTGCATGGTGACAGTTTGTAACATTAGCATTGGGAAGGATGTTTTTACTGCCATCTTTGGGTTCTTTCCCTTGACATTTCACTACCGAGGCTGAATGAAAATGTAAGTTTAAAAAAGGTGCATATTAAACATGTAAGTATATCATTCATAGGCGTGAATCAATTTAAAAATAGATGGAGACTCTTTGTAGATGGATGGAATTGATGGATAGACAGAGGCTCTTCTGACTCTTTATCAGTCAGAATTCTAACTCTTTATTTTCTCCCTGAAAACACCACCAATGTCTTACTTCATTGCTCCCTCTTTGTCTTCCTCAGGGCTGATTTCAGTGTCATATGACGAATGGGACTACAACATCGAAGCCAGGGTGCGTGATGCAGTGGCTGTAATTGCTACGGCGACGTCCACCATGATCTTGGACCGAGGGCCACACACCCTTCTGAAGTCAAGCTGCCTGGGGACGCCTGACAAAAAGAGCTCAAACACCGGATACTCCAAGGAAATACTGAAGTGAGTGAGTGGATGCAGGGTCAGTAGAAAATGAGACAGAAATTGAAATATACTCATATGATTATGAGGAAACTAAATATATGGATATTAGACGTTCAGGAAAGATTAAAAGGTTGTATCAGCATTTTTTTTTTCAAAAGTTCACTTACAGGAGACCAGTGAAAACCTCTGGTCACCATAGGCCACCTACTGTCCATAAAGGCGTTGAGGAGCATGCATATACCTTTGTGAACCGACCTACTCCCCAAAACATAACGAAGTGTTCCAACCAATCAGTGGGCAGGATTTGGGTTATGTGCCAGTTTTCTTTCAAACTGGTGATGCTCTCTTAAGTTTATTGTTTCAACAACAGTTTTTCAACAATTATGATCTAATTGTTAAGATCTGACAGTGTAGATAAAAATTGGAGCTAGGCCCAGACCAGAGCAGAGTTTTAATGTGATTTATTAACACTAAGTGTGGAATAAAATTTGACTGTGAACTTGGTAAATGTATCAATTCAGAGTTTCAAAGTATCAAATTCCCTTTACTTATCCATTAGGAACTTCATTTGCAAAAAAAGTGAAGAAAAATTATCACACAAGAAAAAGGTGAATGACTGAGTTGAACTAGAACAGAAAAAGGGACAGAATAGGGGAAAAGCTCAAGAAAAAATTCAAGGGAAATTCAGACATAAACAGCAGACTTAAGTGAACACTTTTACCCCTCTTTCAAACCATTTGTCTTCTTCTGCTGATTCCTGTGCTGAAGAGTTGGCTTTTCTGTGTCGCGCTTGAAAACGGTTGTTTTGTTTCTCCAGTATACAAGTCTGTGCATTCTTCATCGCACTGGAGCACATACACAACATTGCTCTGTTTTTGTCTGAGTGTCAGGACTGACACACAGTGAACGCCAGTCAGAACTGAAGAGGCCTCTTGGGTGAGAAGTGGAATGTCTTCCAGGCCAGTTTTCAACAGTTTCAACAGTCCAGTTGATTCTTTGCCAGAACTTTATGGCAACGAATCAATTTATCGATACAAAACAGATAAACAGAACAAACTACGGATCCCAACATTGATAGCACCTAATTGTTGATATTTACACCTGATATTAAGGCGCAACTTCAGAGACCACATCAATATCACACATCAGAGAGAGCAACTTGGTTGTTTACCCAGCATCTTTTGTTTTCAAGCATTTGTGGTTTTAATAAAATTTGGAAAATATTTTGAAGCTACACCAGTCTGCTTAAAAATATTAATATGGAAAAATAATAATGGGGTTATAGGCGCTTTCCTTATGATAATTATTTACACTTGTGTTAAATAGGGTCATGATACATCCTTGACCAAAGTCTTTATTAGAACAGATTTTGGAATTTTTAACTTAGATTTTCAATATCAGTCTGACTGAGAATGTATTACTGAAGGACAATGATCCTTCTCACAAACAAAATCCAGACAGACTGTACTGATCACTGATGGCTATAAACTGACGGTGTCATCATGTCGTACGGAACCCGCCAACATTTGCCACTCAGAATCAACAGACAACCCTTTAGTTTAGAAATATGACACACCTTTCCTACGTCATCGGAGATGCAGTCAAGTGGATAAACAATCTTATATTCCTGAGAAACAGCATCAGAGAGAATTTGTCAAGGTCATCACACACTGACCCTGACAACAAAACACCCTAGAGCAGCTGGAGTGTTTGAGGAAGGCAAATATCCTATCCCTACTAATAGTTACATTTGTGCACGACCCTGCAGTTAGCCTTGTCATATTTTATCATCCTCTAAAAACCATATTTATGTGGTGAAGGGCATCAACTGACAGTATAAAGCATTATTATTATTGCTGTTGTTGTTTTTTTTTGTTATTGCTGCTGCTGCAGTAAAAACAATGTATAGTGGATCAGTGTATGAAAGTTGAAGGTTTTTAATCCCCTGTTTGGCAGAGATTGTCTTTGGGGTCTTTGTTATAGGATAATTGAAATTTCAAAATCAGTGCACCAAATATGTAACCACACAAATGTAATCATTTAGTCTGACTCAAATTTGATTCATTGACCAAAGATATAATCGTTTGTTCCTGCATGCCTTTGACTCATTAGTTAGTATTTTTTCTGTTTTGTTTTGGGCTTTTTTCACTGTCAGAATGAATTTGAGGAAATAGCTATGGCAACATTATATAACCTCCCCCACCACCACTCCATAATCCAGATTGAGGTTGATGCATTAGGGATACCCCCCTCTCTCTCTCTCTCTCAAGCTCCTTTGTGTATACAATTCCACAAGTAACCTGACTGATATAACAATAACACAGATGGCATGCTTTTGTCTCCAAAGAGCACTTCCAGACGTCATGCTTCAGGCATGCACCTGAGTTTCTACAGTGTTGCACATGCATGTCACAGAGTGATGAGTTTTGGGTTTATATTTCCTATCAGCTATTACAGTTCTGTTCACTTGACAGAGCTAAGGTAAAGAGTTTGGATCAGTGTATTATGGTGCTGAGCAGAGAGGCTTGAGACTAGAAGGGTGACGCACGCTCGCTCTCTCACACACACATACACACACACCCACACACACACGTATACTCACATACGCATGCATGCACGCATGCATAATTCCACCTATTCCATCAGCTCACCCTCAAGAATGAAACAATAATAAGGCCTTTGCATGGTTATGTACAGCTATTGGACACAGTGGGGTGCATGGGTGCTGCATAAGCATGTTATCCTGATAGACAGAGATAGAAAAGAAAATGACACACACACACACACACACATACATACACACACACACACACACACACACACACACACACACACACACACACACAATATACATGAACTCATGGAGGCGCTATATACATGTCCTCTAGAGGAGCTTATGTTATATAGTACAGAATGGACAGAAACACCAGGATATGAGAGAAAGTGTTAGTGACGACGGAGACCACTGAGAAGCTTATTGTGTGTACGATACAGGTTTCCTCCTGTTCCAGTCTTTCATTTTATGTTCTGATATGAAACATCAGTGTTTAATATTTCGCAGAGATTTAATGGTGATGTGGTTATGGGTTTGTTGGAATGTTTGAGGCCTCCCCATACTCACAACCTCTTCTGCAGGCTTTTGACCCTTCACTCCCATGCATGCAATGCCCTTATGTTATCTCCAAGTTGATGCTTCATGCTGTAGCATGAAGGAGGAGCAGCATTAAATCACAGCTTTACAGAGACGATAAAACTGTCTAGTGAATCCTGGATTTCTGTATTGGAATGCAAGCAGAATCTTTTATTGTGCTTTTGGGCATGCAGAGGACAAATTAGTTTATTTTAGAAAAATAGATTAGAAATTGCTGCTGTACTGCTGCTGTTTGCACATTGTGTCATGCAGTGTCTTTTTTCCCCCTTTTTATCAAGCTATTTTCCACTAAGCTACAGAATCTGCACCTACTTTGTGTGTATTTTAATTTATTTGTGCACACTGATTAGATATTTTCTTCCTTTTCTGGTCTTTGTTTTTGAAACAGCCCTTTGTCTGTACTGATCACCTTGTTATTCAAATGAAGCTGCAATGCTTAATAAAACCATCTGTATTTACATCCTCAACTTTTCTTTTTTCATGTCAATACTATCAGTGGCGAGGCATGTGACTGACTGGATATGATCAACTTTTTTTGATTAGTGCAGACAAATTTTGAAAACCCTTGAAAAACTTTGCACAAATTTCCTTTTCTCATAGTGGTCTGCTAAGGAGGAATATAGAAACAAGTGTATTCAGCTCTTAGCACAGCCTGAAGACTGTTTCAGGCTCAATAGGAGTCCTCATGGGTGAACTGCTTTTGACAGCAAAGCACAGTAAAGTTATGTTGCTCAATTTAATTGTCCCTATTTAGTAACATTATTTGCACATGCGTATGTTTTAGATTTATTGTTGTCTTCAGTGTTGTTTTGTTTTCCCCCTGGCCTTGCAAATATGTTTAAATAGAACAAGAATTCTAAAATATACACACAGAAGAATCATTTAGTGTAAATTCGCAGCAGACAGCAGTTACTCTTAAGACCTGAGTTAATGTATATACAGATGTATCATTTTGAGACATCTGAAAATGACAGCATGAAGGACAGCAAGTAAACACTGGTTTAGACTCTCTGTCTGTCTCTGTCCTTATACCAGTCTGTCTCGGGTGAGATTACTGTTCCCATGGCAACACAGCTGATTGCAAATTTGCTGAGGTTGTGGGCGCCATGGCAACACATTATATTACATTATATTGGTGTTCTGAGCCTTCCTGTGATGTTGTTTTGCGTATGCTGCATGCAACACTCCTTTTTATGGATCCAAGTGTTAGCCAAGACTGCAGGCATTGTGTTATTGGGTACATTCCATCCATTTACTCATCTATCCATCTGGGCCTTTTTAAATGTTTGAAGGAATTTTCTTCAACGTTCAGAAGTGTCCACTGTGTCTAACTGATGAACATATTTTTCTTAAGGGTCATTTTATTCAGACATATTTCATCTGCGCATTTCAGTATTTCATCTCGCTCTGACAGAAAGTTCCATTTGGAGGTTATCAGTCATGGGTTAAGGTCAGAATGTCTTCACGCGCAACCAGGATGAGGAAACATCAACTATTAACTGACTAACGATGAACTAATTAGACTTTTGAGGTCAAGGGTCACTGCCATTTCTTGCATGTTGAACATGGTATTTCAAGAAAGCCTTGAGGAGGATTTCTCAAATCTGACATAAATGTCAACTACAACTCAAGAATAAATGGATTAGATTTTAGAAGTCAAGATTCACAGCTCAGAATCAGTGAACAGGGTATCTCAGAAATGTGGAAGGGTTTGATGTCAGGTTTTGCATAAACATACACTAAGAGCAGTACTAATTACACTATAGGTCACAAATGAAATTTATATTAACCACTCTCTCATAACACTACCACACCCATACTTCTATAATCACCACTGGGCCTAAACACCATCAAACTTTAGATTTTCTAAATGCGTATTTTTAATACTTTGAACATTACATTTTATAGCCTAAATTTTAACTCTTCTTTTTTAGTGTTAATACATAGAAACTTAAATAAATATAAATGTTAAATCAATATAAAAATATATAACAACATTAATTTGTCAATAAAAAAGAAATACTTGAACCGTACTGCACTGGAAATAATTCCTTAAGACTTGCAGATTTTCTCTGCAATATAGTTTACATAAAATAATGTATGTTTTATGGTGTTGGAAGTGTTCTGATATATTTGACAATTGATTATTAGTCTTCAATCATGTCATTTTTTCACATTAATAGTAAGGTAATAACATCATGTAATGTTAAATAGATAGAGAAGCAGCACTGTTGCCTCATAGCAAGAAGGTTCCAGGTTTACACTGGGGAAACTGGGGCTATTCTATATGGGAGTGTAGAAGTAATTTAGAAATGTAGCAATTTAGTGTAGAAGTTATTGAATCTGCACGTAAATTTCTCACTCATGAATCCTTCATTATGTTATGCTCTTATCTCAGTGTGACCTTGCTGGCTTGAAGTTTCCCAGCAGGTCCATAACTCTTGTAGTAAGTTTCCACTAAACACCAAAGAAGATGATTGTAAGTGCTGCTCATCCTGAACTCCTCAATGTAGTTGACAGACTGCTGCATGCTGTACACTCTGTCTCTGTACTCACTTTGCATACAAAGGTCATTTGAATAAAACTCACAACAATAACTTAGACTTTGACTCTCCAAACATCTTTATTTCTTAGAAAATTGGAACAACATAAGTTCTCCCTGTTTTCATGTTCTCTCTGGGTAATCTGACTTCCTTCCACCATCCAAAGACATGAGTTTAGTCAATAGGTGAACTGGTGAAGTGGCTACTTCAAATTGAACTTAAGGCTGAATATGAGTGTGAATTGTTATCAGTTGTTGTATATTGGCCCTGTGATGGGTGACTAGTCCAAATTGTATCTCATCTCCCACCTGTAGGCACCTGGGTGGGAAGTGAGATATACATGGAGGTACATGGGGTACATGATCATCAGGAGAGGAGACTGTTCAGCGACTATGGTCACTGCAGAACTAAGATGACGGCTAATGGTTTGCCACTCCTGCTCTTGACATGGTGCAAAAGGAGAATAAAATAGCCAAAGAATGTTACAGACAATCTAGTGTGAAACTGGGTATTTATGATGTAAGACTTGTTCCACTATATTGCAATGGAAACAGGAGAAACAAAGATGGGAAGACTGGGAACATCTCTGGGGTTTGCTGTGAATGTTTAAAAAAAAAACATTCATCTTCTGTTGGCTTGTAACAAAGGCAGCTGTCACAAACAAAAATAAAGGCATATCTAAAGTCCAAAAGGGGGTCACAACTGCTCTGGCACCAGGTAGTATTTTGAATCCAATAAAGTGGCCAGTGAGTAGCCCCCATAAATCTGATATACAGAAGATTATGAGACAAAGAAAATCAGAAATAAAAGGATTAAAGGAGTGTGGATAAACTAAACCGTGTTACCGCAAGGCAGTCTCAATGTGGATATGTTAGAGTGTGTATGTGTGTGTGTGGCACCAGAAGTTATAAATGATGTGCACATTTACACACAAACATCTCCCACCAACATTGTGGGGAAAAAAACACAATAAATCAATTTTTGAGTGACTAAAACGCACACAATAGATGAGCAATGAGCCTGAAATCTGCCCTGGAATTCATCACAAGTACCTCCCAGTGGACCTTCGTCGTAGTACCTCATAGTAGAACCTATGTCTATCTATAAATGTTGCTATTCAAAATACTATTATGTAAACGCGTACTATATCTCTCCATATCCATCTTTTATATCTCTATATTTCTATATAAATGTATTTCATCTCTATTCCTGTCTCTCTCATTTTTTACATCATCACTGTGCCTCCTCCAAAGCCTTTGCTGCATAGTTAGCTACCCATAGAGGTCCTAAAATATTTCTATAATCTCTCTTTTGATGTGTGATGTTTTGACAGTTGTATTTTTTTGAAGGCCCGGTGATCACCATGTTGAAGCCCCTCAGAATCTTTGTTTTGTGTTGGGTTTTTTGGGGGGTTGGTTATTTTTTTATTTTCTAAGCATTACTCAGCATTGTTACAGCTGTCATGAAACTGTTCTCAAGGAGCAGAAAGTGCAGTGACTTAAAGATGACGCAATAGTGGAGTGAGAGTATGGTTAGTCTGTGATCGCGTAGTTTTCTGCCTGCAAAGTATTTTTTAACTCTATTTTAAAACAGTGTTATATGAGACAATTGTTGCTTGTCCATGATGCTGATACTCATTGATCACAAATTCATGACTCTAGTTTGTGTTCTTGCTTTCAGGTATGTGATGAACGTGACATTTGAAGGCAGAAATCTCTCATTCAGTGAAAAAGGCCATCAAATGTTCCCTAAACTAGTCATCATTCTTCTCGACAAGGACAGACAGTGGGACAGGGTGAATATGTTCTTTCCCTCTATCACGCCAAATCTTTTTCTCCCTCTGTCTCTTCTTGTTTTCCATCTGTGGTTCGTCTGGCATTGTTTTCCCTGTCTTTTGAAGTGTCTATTACTGTAGCCTGTACATCACACGGCTGTCCTCCCACTCTCCCATGCAGGTTGGCAAGTGGGAGAGAGGTTCTTTGACGATGAGATACCACGTGTGGCCTCGATTTGAGCTATACTCAGGAGCGGAGGAGAGGGACGATCATCTGTCCATCGTTACTCTGGAGGAGGCGCCGTTTGTCATCGTGGAGGATGTGGACCCGCTCAGCGGCACCTGCATGAGGAACACGGTACCCTGCCGCAAGCAGCTCAAACTCAGGTGAGGATTTAAATTGGCCATATTTCAAAGATCGCCTTGCACATAAATAAAGGTTTCAAACATCGACTTGTTCAATTCCAGCTCCATTGAGTTCTTCCTGTGTAACTTATCCTTTCAGGTCTACATTTATGATCAAGCTGCTTTGGCCTCCCTTTTGAGTTCAAGTGCTATTTGTTTGGACTGGGGGCACGTTTTTGGAAGTACTACTCAGTTATCACTCACTCCGCCCCTCTCCCCTTTTGTACTCCCTGTCAGTAATCATACAGGAGATTCAGGGATTTACATCAAGCGCTGTTGCAAAGGTTTTTGCATTGACATCCTGAAGAAGATCGCCAAGAGTGTGAAATTCACCTATGATCTCTATTTGGTCACCAACGGCAAACACGGCAAGAAGATCAACGGGACATGGAACGGTATGGTCGGAGAGGTGAGTACATTTGCACAGTTTAAATGTGTCTCATGTTTGGTCTGTTCCTATACGCATAGCGAGAAGCCAAATTTATTGTTAATTTATTCCTTTTTTCCTTTATAAATTCTATGCGGATTTGTAAACATTGCCCTTACTTTTGCATCCACCAACGATAAAATGATTTCCTCTTATCTTGAAAACATTAACTTTTGATTAATGTGTCTATGATCTGTTATAATATCTTCTTTATCATATATTTTATCATTAGTTTGTTGTATTTTTAACTCACTTTGTTGATTGTCCATTCTGCCCCTAATGAACTTTGCAACTGACTTTGTTAAATTAAAATATTTGTAGAAGCATGTTTTAGGTAGGCCCCCGAGGTGAGGAAGTGAACTCTAATGATTTTTCTAATGATTTTTCTTTGGGGCCAATTATAATTGCCTGAATGTTTCTTCAAAATAAATATGAATTGTCAACTACTCAATGTTTTTAAGTGATAATGGCTTCAACAAAACCTTAGGAGGAGCACAATTGATAAAACACAGCAAAAGAAGTACGAGAGGCAAACCTCTGGGAAAGATTTACTTCCCTCCTGAACAGCTGAATTCTAATCCATGTGATGTTTCAAGTAATGCTACTGAATAGTTGAACATTAAGGCAGATGAGTGCACATCTGCAGATAAATAAAAAAGTGCAGTCATCTACAGCAGCAGTTGTAAAATTCCTGAAATAAGAGCCAGTACCAGATCCTGTGCTCATGTGCGGTGCATGCGTGGATGCATTAGTTCATGGCCTGCGGTGCTGAAGTAAGCGGCTAATGACTAAATGTAAATGGGGGAACATGACAACACATACAGAGAGCTTGACTACATACACACAACCATGCAAAATACAGTGTGGAGGATTCCTTTTTCTCTTCTGGCATTCGTGTCTAAATATCCCTTATTAACGCAGTCTTTTGTGTCCTATTTATACACATGGCCAAAGGTGCCAAAAACTTAGTAAGAAATAATTATGAGAAAGCTTCGAGGGAAGCTTGTTGGTGGGAAGTCGAATAATTCTACTGTTTCCGTTCGACCAAAATAACATCTTAAATACTTGGCAGATGATAACTTGATAAGGTTTATTTGTATTTATATCATGTTTCTTTCTTCTCAGAGATTATATTACTCAGTTCTGTATATGCCTATTGACCTTTACTATTTGTATGCTCCCCCCTCCTATCCATCTGCCTGTCTGCTGTTGCCCGGAAGGTCGTGACAAAGAAAGCCCACATGGCTGTTGGTTCGCTCACCATCAACGAGGAGAGGTCAGAGGTCATTGACTTCTCTGTGCCCTTCATTGAAACGGGGATCAGTGTCATGGTGTCTCGTAGCAATGGGACCGTGTCCCCCTCTGCATTTCTTGGTAAGTGCACAGAACAGTTGCACCCATACTGTATAATTAGGGATGGGAATTGATAAGAATTTAGCATCTTGATTCTATTATTGGTACTGGTTATCAATCTGATTCTGTTATAGATTCTCATTGGGCAAGGAAATTAAATAATACAAATTTACTTCCAGGAGCTGGGGAGTATTCATATGTTGAAAGGATTTTAACATGGACCTAGTAAACACAATAGAGAAGACCTGCAGGAGTTTTTCCACATGTAAAGCAGATGATGCCAAGACATTTGCTCCGCTCCTGCTTTTACTTGGATGAGGCTTACCTTTCCTAACTAGTGTATCAAATACATTACATTTAAATTAATTGTATGCTGCATGGACAGATGTGAAGCTCTGGAAATGTTGGAAGTAGCCCCAGTCTGCTGCTGCCATGATGTCTGCTCCCGCCAGGGAGTCATCAGGCAAGCAAACCAACGATTTCTAGGAATTGAATTACTGGGAACTGGTTCTCAAAAAGAACCAGTTTTCCATTCCCATCCCTACATGTAGCTCCTTTTTTTAACTTGTGTTTCTCTTCCATCAGAGAAGGCTTTGTGTAGCTTTGGACATAGCTCATCTGCTGTAATCCAAATCTCTAAAATCCCAAACTGGTTTTAAAGGCATTAGTAACACCCACCCTTTTTAAGTCAATAATTTCCCTGCCATTGCTAAGTTAAACTCACACCCCCACACTGAATTTTGCTGTGTAAAATTGGTGTAAATAATGATTTTTCAGTCAATATGGGCTCTTGGAGCTTGTCAATAATAATAGAACAGGAGTAGATAGAAGGAAGAAAATCTCATCAAGAACAACATGACCTAATATTGCATTTCAAAAGAGGAAAATAACACTAACATGCAGAAAAGTTGGGCAACTTACTGATAGGTTGAGAGTGAACGGTCCATTGCTTGCTGCTCTTCCCTGCAGCTTGCTCTTTAACTTGGTTACAGAATACCAGAGGTGTGTTGTAAAATGTATATTTAATGATGTGCTTCCTTTTACAGCTTTAAAAGCTGTCACTTGTTTTAGCAAGTCAAAACTTTAATAGACCGGGTGGTAAAGTACACAGTAGATGGATAGCAGGAATGCAGAAAGATGACATGCAACAAAGAGCAAAGGAATCTCAGGTGGCTTTTTAAATTCATCCTGCTTTCCATCACTTGTGTTCTTCCTAAGAGGATACATGAAGAGATGTGAGGAATCCAGGCGAGGAGAGAGGAAATAGAAAGATGATTTAAGAGACATAAGAGTTCCACTACTGATGACTTGATCGGCTCATCCAGCTCAGTTAGTTTTCGAATCTTCTAACACACTCACTCCTCCAGTCTGACTTTAATTGCGGAGTCTTAGGTCATCAAAGAAACTCGTCTTTAATAAACGATGAAATCTGAGCTATTTGGTGCTCAATTCCAACAATTTTTAACAAAATCGGGGGTAAAATAAGAAACCATCAACCTTCTGTTTCTTAGTTCTACTTTGTCCAAATTCCAGCATTTTAGCATCTAATCATCTGCAATCATTCCATGTGCACTTGAGTCTGTGAAGAACAATGACACCACCTTGATCCCCAGAGAAACCTTTGCTATTGGACCTTGACAAAGAAGCAGGAAATATGTGGTTACATCGGAGGAGAGATGAAAATAACAATATATAAATAACTAGAAAGCACTCGGAGAGTGCAGACCTCCGCCAAGCGCAACAATTCCTTTTGGCCCCATTTACCACAATGTTAACGAAAATTTCCAAGTGATCCAGAATCCAGGATTTCTTCTGGATCACCCCCAAAATGAAGTCAGTTCTTTCTTTTCACATTTCCAACATATCCTGAAAATTTCATCAAAATCGGTCCATAACTTTTTGAGTTATGTTGCTAACAGACAGACAGACAGACAGACAGACAGACAGACAGACAGACAGACAGACAGACAGACAGACAGACAGACAGACAGACACCGGTAAAAGCATAACCTCCCTGGCGGAGGCTATTCACAGTGTAGACTATTTTAATGAATCATTTTCTGCGAAGAAGGAAACATTCAATAATATATTTCTTTATTTCTTTCTTTAATTGATTTAATATTAAAGCACTTTGTACATGATTTTGTTTGTGGATAATTCAGGCTGTTAAGAGCAATGTGATCAATGAGCTTCTGAGGGGAAAATGTGTCAGTGTCACTTTGGAGTTTTCATTACCTCAGTCCATTCACACATCTCCTCTCCTAGTCCGTGCGCCGATGACCCGGTTCAAATTGAGAATGATTTCCAGATTTAATTTGTCTCTTCTGCCCTCTCCACCACTACCCCCCCTCCCCTCCTCCCCCCTCCGTGCTGTAGAGCCCTTCAGTGCTGACGTCTGGGTGATGATGTTTGTGATGCTGCTGATCGTGTCAGCTGTGGCTGTGTTTGTGTTTGAGTACTTCAGCCCAGTGGGTTACAATCGCTGTCTGGCAGACGGGAGAGGTGAGGCAATGGCACACAACAACATAAGCAACAGTTTACTAAGCTTGTTTCTCTTTTGTGATGATGCCCAAATGAAAGTACCGTTACTACATATGCTCTCTCACTCATGAAAAAAAAGAAACAGTTGACCAGTACCAAATATTATTATTATTATCACTACGAGGACCAGGGTTTAAACATCTCTCTTTAAATGTGCTATTATCAGATATCAAATGCAATCTTGTGCCGTGCACTGTGACAGAAATGAGCAGGGTGCAGCAGCCCTTCAGTGATTAATGATGAATTAATGATGTCTGACTGTATAAAACAACAGTACACTTTTGGATCCAATGTGTTCCACTGGTTTTTGGAATGAATTCAGAAAAGGGTTCCAGCACTGTTGAGAGAAGATTTTTCAAAGGCCAATGATAATTTTGCAGGATTTTAGTCCTATTGTTGTTTTTCCTATGGAGGCAACAGTGTAGGGCGTGTGTGGTTTAATCAGTAGGTTATGTAAGGCTGTTGTCTACGCTGCTGCTCCAGCTGTAGCTTAATTGTAGGCTGTCATCATGGAGCCCACTCCCTCTCTTTCTCCCCGTCTCTGACACAGCTAGTGTAGGTAATGTTTCCATCCTGCTACATGTCATAGTGCCAAAGCAGTAGGTTGAACAGTCTTAGACTATAAAAGTGGGTTGTCATGGAAGCTGGAGTAGTTGTGATGTGTAATGCATTTCTGCAGTAGTATTATTCATACGAGTATTGAGTTGTGTGAGAGGATTAGTCATTTCAACATAACCTTTACTGATTATTTTCTCATTTGAACTATGATTATTTCCCAAATCCTCTCATCCATAAATGTTACTCCAGCCAGTCCAACACCATTGTTGATATTATGAGCACATACATCAGGTATTCCCTCCTAACAGCAGAAGATTTGACAGTTTTATCTCTCTACATGTTAAACTATTCTCCCTTTGCTTTATTTTTTTTATGTTGCGTTTGTCTTCCAGAGCCCGGTGGTCCCTCCTTCACTATCGGTAAGGCCATCTGGCTGCTCTGGGGTCTAGTTTTCAACAACTCCGTCCCCGTTCAGAATCCCAAAGGCACCACCAGTAAGATTATGGTGTCAGTGTGGGCCTTCTTCGCTGTCATCTTCCTGGCCTCCTACACTGCCAATCTGGCTGCTTTCATGATCCAGGAGGAGTATGTCGACCAGGTGTCAGGCCTGTCAGACAAAAAGGTGTGAATTCAAGATAACGTAAGGGGTTGTGAGGTGACAGAGCACCTGTATGAAAGTATGTTCTGTAGAACACGTGAAGGAGACTGGCTGCATGAAAGTGCCCTTGACTGTCCGCGGAAATTAATCCCGCTTGTTAATGGTACAGTTTGAAATTCCCATTAATTGATACATTTATTGATATATCAATATATTTAAAGATATTTTTAACTATTTAATCCTGAGATCAACAAATGATCTGAAAGTTAAGCCTATTGTTGCTAAAGTTACACAAAGAAACAACCGAAAAATGTTTTTCCATCTTAAATGGAAATATTTAAATTAATCTCAGCATGCGTTTACTTTCACGTTTATATAGGCTTGTTTCTTTGAGAATGAGTCTTAAAATGAGTAATTATGTCTAATTATGTTATTTAGGTTTAATTTCGCTATTCAATTATACAAATGAAAACCTTAAATGAAATCACTTCAACTAATACATTTAATAAATTATAAAAAAAAAAATTCCGTCACAGTTCCTTCATCATTTTGCCTTAAATTAAAAAAGTGATTTCCACACTTTAAAATGCTGTACATGGTGTGTGCGTGTATGCATTTCACACAAATTCAACGATCCATCATCAAATGGAATAATTTAGAAAGGACAGTACAGATTTTTGCAACCGTAGTCTCCATCACTGTGCTTGCTTATGAGCTGAGGAGTAGAATGTTTATCCCGTCTGTTGAGCATTACTCTACAGCATTTCATTAATTGAAGGCTTCCAAAAGCATTGTCCCGTTCTTCTGCTCAGCAGTGCATTAAAAACTATTTGACGCGGCTCAGTGGCTTTTACGTACTCACAAGTGCTCTTCTGTCTTTCTCTCCGTGTGTTTTTTTTTTTTGTTACTGTTGATTTTTTTTTCTTTAAAACCCTCACCACAGTTCCAGAAGCCTAATGAATTCTCGCCACCATTCCGGTTTGGCACAGTGCCCAATGGGAGTACAGAGCGCAACATCCGCAACAACTACCGGGACATGCATACTTACATGACGAGCTTCCACCAGAAGAATGTAGAAGAAGCACTCTACAGTCTGAAGACCGGGTGAGGAGGAAGCAAGCGGTTTGAGGGGTGGAAACCCAAACACCACAGGGAGGAAAACAGAGACAGTTATATGCAGCTGTGAGGTCCTGCAATGATGCAAGAGGGGGAAAAGATGATAAAGGAATACACAGAGGAAGAGGGAGCATTCAGGGTAATGTGGGTGGGCAGCTGCCTGTGTCTTCCTGCTACTGGATCCCAGAATAGCAGCGTAGCCTGTGGTTGCTGACAGATTCCTAATATTCACTTTCTCTGCTTGTCTCCTAAACATTTCCATCAATCGTTTGAATAATTAACAGTGCAGAGCATCAACTTACCTTTGCTGCTCACTGCAAGTTTTAGCTGGTTGCACACTGAAAAGTGAGCATGTGCTGGTAAATTGCCATTTATGTTGATGTACTCACTTAAAATAGAATAGTGCAATTCTATTCTATTCTGTTCTTTCCCTTTGCAACAGCAGGTCAAATCTGTCCACCAGTATAACTATTCAACTTTTCATTATCTTTCATTATTTTTAAGTAGCACTATTCATTAATGGACGCCAGTCAATCACAGGGCTGACATATATAGACAAACAACTACTCACACTCACGACCAATTTAGAGTGGTCAAATATCCTAACACCAAATTATACATGTCTATTGACTGTGGGAGGAAGCCAGAGGCCCAGAGAGAACCCACATGGAGAACATGCAAACTCCACACAGAAAGTCCCCAGCTTCCAACCCAACCAAGATTTGAACCCAGGGCCTTCTTGCTGTGAGGCGACTGTGCTAATCACCACACCACCATGCCGCCCATCAGATACATACATTTAAATACTTTGTTGTACTGAAAATAAAGAGGTAAAACTGAGGGGCTGGTTGGAATACACAGAGATTATTCATTCCCTAATTAATTAATTAGCTGATCAGTGCATAACAATGGAGTCACCTGGAGAGGCTGAGAGTGAAAGACTTGACCACCCATTCTACTATTCTGAGAGTACTGCGGTATGTTGGGATAGTATGGGGACTGGGATGATCAGGTTCTCCAGATATGATGGAGCTCCAAGTAACTTATAGGTCAGGAAAAGTATTTTGAAGCTTATTCCAGTATAGGAGTAATCAGTAATTTCTGTCAGAACTCTCACTGGAGCATTCGGGCTTAAGGCTTCCCAAAGAATCATTCAGTGATAAAAATGCATCTCAGTTATTCTAGCCTGTTTAATTTATTAAGATCTCCATTAGCTGCAGGAGTGCTACAGCTATTCTTGCTGGGATCCAACACATGCACAAAATTGTACAGTGTATTATAGACCGGTAACAACTAACTACCATAAAAGAAATCAGCCTGTGTCCTGTTCTCTGGCACCAGTGCAATGCGGATTGATCAAAGCCATAACATTCAAGCTTGTTTAATAATAATTCATGATAACAATATCACATAATGCTGTAAAATCTAGCAGCAAAGAAATTTTCTTTTCTTCAATTTCCCATAGTCAGTCATCAGACATTTGGGTTTTTTTATTTTGTTTTGGGTTTTTTTTAGGTACTTGTAGTATTGCACCTCTTTCATTTTTGTGGGCCAAAATAATTAATTACAGTTCTGATATGACAAATAGAAGATGCAAACTGAACTATTTCCACAATTTTTTTTAACTATCATTATATATATACATGTGTATATACACTTATATATGTTTTAAATGATTTAATGAAGATTTAATCAAATTTAGACAGAGTCACTTCAGGATCATTACTTTATACCAGCATACATTCTTCATCAACTTTGTCAATTGTCTTGATTGAACCTTTTGTGTGATCTTTTAAAGGCTTGGCTTCTTTCAATTCTTACTGGCTCTGCATTTCTTTCAATTACTATCAAATTACGGTCACTGCAAGCAACTGGTAATGATATTATTTTAGAGCATTGCTCCTGTGCATTAGTAAGGATGTAATAGTAAAGATGATGGTTGAGGTTATTGTGCCAGCGTATCCTGGTAGCTTTGTTAATTACTTGTGATAACCTGTAGGTTGCCTAGAAGTAACTAGTAAATGCATGATCTAGTGTTTCTGCTAGTTTTCATTCTTTGTCATTATGCTCATAAGCCTTGCAATGTTACATAAATGAAAAAATAGGTAATGTTTTTTTTTTTTTTTAAATGCAAAGGTAAAGACAGATCCTGATCAGAGATTCCTCACAGGAAAACTGGAGGCTAAAGAAATGTTATCCTGAGAAATTATGTGATAAAATATTCTATTCCGGAGGGGTTCAGCAGCAAAAAAATGATGGCTTCAGTTAGTTAAAAGAAGGGCATTTGAGATAGTCTAAGATCCATCCTTCTTTTTAAGACAATCATGAATTTTTACTAACTGCTCAGTTTCCTCTAGTTTCATGATTAAATCCAGCTGTGTTTCACCATGTTTCTTTATTTAACTGGGAGAAATCACATTAAGATTAAGAACCTCTTTTGCAGGGGAGTCCTGGCCAAGAAATATAAAACTCTCTTCTAAAATTACTGTTAAATCATAGACCAAAAAAAGGAAAACCAAGTACATGTTGTAGAGTTGACCTCTAGTTGACTCATGCATTTAAAATTGTTCTGTTTTTCCAGCTTTCTGCAACATATTCCATGCAAAGTGAATAAAAGTCCTTTTACCCCAGTTCACCCCATGGAACTGAAAGTAACAAATTATTTTGATAACAGAAAGCCTGAGTGTCAGCATTAAACTATAAATGTAGGTGGGCAGTGGTCCATCTGTGAGTTCTTATTAAATGCAATATTACAAAGTTTTGCCATCACATTCTGAAGTTGGCATTGAAAATTAACTTGTCTGACATGTCTGTTCACTGGATAATACAGTTTGAAACAACAAACCATATTCCACATGTAGCTATTTAATTGTACTGGAGTAAAGGTCAACCACTGATTTAGGGACATTAGAGACCTTTGAAGTTAAGGGAAGAATTAATTACAAAAATTACTGAAAATGTATTTTATAGCTATGACATATAAAAGTGGGATTGATTTCAAGAATTTGCCTTCTGTCACATACTGCAGCAAATTGGATGCCTTCATCTACGACGCTGCAGTGCTGAATTACATGGCAGGCAGAGACGAGGGCTGCAAACTGGTCACCATCGGTAGTGGCAAGGTCTTCGCCTCCACCGGCTATGGCATCGCCATCCAGAAAGACTCCGGCTGGAAGAGAGCAGTGGACCTGGCTATCCTCATGTTGTTTGGTGATGGTGAGGAATTAAATAATAAATATGTTTATTGGAAAATTATTCAAGTGATGCAACCAATTTGGATAAGAAAAAAATTGATTCATTACTGGTATCATAGATGCTTTAATGTCCTGTATTGTGTTGTGTGAGAAGGTATGACGGGTCCACTTTTAAAGGAGGACTAGTGCTTCCAGAACTAAAAATTCCTAGGGTACTGGATAATTTGTGATGGGGTAATCCAGACCAGAAAATCCTAAATTAAGCCCCATTTGTCCCTGGTGCACTGCTGTCTCTTTAACCCTTCCTCCAAATCAAGAAACAGCTCTACTGACAGGCATGGTTCAATTAAAAAACAAAAAAAACATATTCTTGAAGAAGACATAAATTTTACTTTAAAAGTTGGCTTCATGAACTAAGCCTCCCATGTAGAGAAAACACATTACATTGATATGAAAGGGAAAGAGTCCTGGAGATCCATAATGTCATAATTTGATGCATTATGATCCATTATGTACTTATTTTTGTGTTTCAGTACAGTTTATCTTTTGTGGTAACCTCCTCCTGATATAGATAATAATGTTCATGAGTAATACAGACTTTTATAAGGTTGTTGCTGCTGATTAATGTGTTTATGTGTGTGTGTGTGAGTGTGTGTGTGCGCGCACACGCGTGGACATATGTGTATGAGACAGACAGAAGGTTTGCATGTTTTGCAAAGGTCAGGATATAGACATTGGATTTTAGTTTAGAAGTTTATTTTTTAATGATTACGATAATTATAATATTTTCAGGGAATCATATTCTTACTTTTATGTTAACTTATAATAAGTATCACATTGGTATATTGGGGGGGGGAGGCTAAATAACTCTTGGATCTTTTACTGCCTTGCATGCTATAACTCTTCCAAGGTGACAACAATATCCTTTTTTTTTTTTAATTTGTCATAATGGATTTTAGGAAAGTATAAATTGAGGTTGATAATGTAAAATTAACTTATATTCTTACAGATATACAGTAGGTCAAGGACACAGAGGCTTCAACAGTTTATATTTGGAAGCATACAGTATTTATTTATTTAGATAATCAAATGCATAAATATTGCTTTTGTAAATCTGTAGGAGTATCTATGTATGTATGTTTCCAATAAGGAAAGGGGTTTTTGTGTTTTCAATGGAAATAATACAACTACAGTTGCTCTCAGAGCACTGTGGTGTTTTGGATGCTCTTCCTGGTCTTTCACTCTCATAGAAGAAAACTACAATCAAGAACTGTGGATGAATAATTTAAACCCATTTCCACCTCATCTCAATGGCTGATAAGCGATGTGCCAAATGCTCAGGGGTGCTGCAGGTGTTCAGAACCGGCTTAACAGTGCAAAAATAGGTTTGCTGTGTCTCTACTACAGTTATTTAGCATCAGAGCATTGTCATATGGACCAGCGTGAGTCCCAGGTCTGGAATCAACCTTTTGTGGTTTGATTATCCAGTTAAGACATCTGTTTCAGCTGGCTCTGACCTTCAGTGGCACTCACTAGGGACAGATTAGGAGACATCTATGAGGAGTTATTCTTTACACACCTCTACACTATACTACATATTGAGTCCCAAAATACTCAATCTACTATCAAAGTCAGATCATTTTTGGGAATTTAGGATATTTTAGCTGGTCTCTCTCACCTTCAAAGGACTGTTTGAAGGTGAAGGCATGGTTCTAAGGTTTAGGTTAGATTTGGGTTTAGGTCAAGGGTAGGGGGTTAGTTGAGATGGTTAGGTTTAGAGTCAGGGTCATGGTAATGAATTATATATATAAAGGTCTTCACAAAGATAGAAGTACAAGAGTACAAAAGGCAGCTTTTTAAACTTGTGATATTGAAACAATCATATTTTTTTCTGCTTTATAATTTTCATAGAACCAAGAATGAATCTGTGAGTTGAGATTAAAAGTAAACCATCAGATTGTTGTTTACAAATGTAATACAGTTAGTCTTTTGGTCATAATCCAAAATGAACAAAGGAAACCATTCTACAAATTGGGAACATGCTGTAAAATGCATTTCTAGCTGTGTTTCAGGAGCGTTTTGACATCTGATAAGATTAAATTGTGTCTCTTGTGAACACTTGCCTTCAAAAGGCACCTAGTTTAGCACTACACTTCCAAAGATACTTCCATACTGCTCAGCTGTCAGATCTCATTGATACATAACCTTGATACACACATGTTGCCTGTGATATGCTATCACGTTTTATTACCGTGTGTGATGGTTAAAGAGGTCAGCACAGACAGAACATTCACCTTGGATCAAATCTTTGAATGCCAACTCGATTCAGACCTCAACGTGAATCACGTTCACTGAAGTGCCAGTGTGTACCTGTACGTGTGTATAAGGTATGTTTGTGTGGATTTGTCACAAGTGACTATGTGCATGCTTGATTATGCATTCCCAAAAGGTCAGACGACATGTCTGCACGCATTTACTGAATAGAAACAAGGTCGTATCTTTCTGTCGTGAGGCAACACATCGGACCTTTCCTCTTATTACTTCATGTAGGTTGTTTGGCTGTCAGCACACATGTGACAACATTAAAATTAGGATATGAACATGAGTCAGATCACGTACAGATCATCAGAGGAGGATGGATCAGGGATCTTAACAGAAACAGGATCAGAAGAAATATGAAAAAATGGTTAAATTGAAGCTCAGAAAAGACAATAAATGGGTGAAAAGGCAACATAATTATAACGAAATATAGATTATATACTTTATTCAATGAACCAGCCATAGTTCATATCCACATGCACATATATCTGTGATATCGATGTCAGAGATCAGGTCAAAAATCCAAGTTTAACATGGAACTGTTCCAGATGTTCACCAGGACATGCTTCCCCGGGGACTTCTAGTTAGTTTATTCTTAAATCATTACATTGGGAAGATCCTTTTAGAAGATTTCTTTACCAGACCAGTCATCAACAGGAGGGACTCATATGAGCCTGGTCTTGCTCACAGTTTCTTATTGGGGACTTTTTCTTTGCCACTGTTACTTATTTGCTTGCACCTAGACAACTTGGATTGTAACAGAAAGATTAATTTAATTTAACTACAAATTTAGGTTTTTGGTTTTTGTCCATCAGATACTTAAGAATAGATTTTTTAAGGGAACCAGCCAAATGTCATTACTGAGTCCAACCTACCCAACTAAATAAAATCAATCAGGTTACTTTGATGTCAATTCAGATGGGAGATGCCACATAGATGGCCAGGTTATTTTTCTTTTCTCAAGACAGTGTCTGGTATATAAAGATGTATGTTGTTTAGGATGGTGTTGTGCAGCCTAATTTTTATAGATGTTTTTTTCAGAAATTACATTGAGATCAGTCGTGTGATCTCATTTAGGAGAAAGCATGAAGAAATTGGTCAAACGTCTGCATGAATGACCGTGTCGTGACTGGTCAACTTTTCCCCCTTCCTGGGGTTAACAAATTAGGTAAAGATATGCACACACAAACAACTGGATCAGTGTTATGCAATCACTGGGGAAATACATCGTGATCTCACAGACACTGATAAATGAACCACTGATGCAGATCAAGTGAATCTCTCTGGATGTGTGTACCCCTCCACCCCTTAGCAGCTCTCCCAGAGATATTAAACTGGGAGGGGACATATTTTAGGGTAGAAATGCTCATCATATGATCACAAACACTTCCTCTCTGTGGACTGTGAAATCCCAGCAGACAGTTGTTTTTATTCCCACACCAAGGAAGGGATAGCCTTGCGTAAGCGCTCCTTAATGAGGATGATCCTGGGGGTGTTCGCTTAAAATAATACTATGTGACATTTGTTGTATGTACATGAGACCTGAGCTGATTTGGGCAACAGCTCCATTCCAAACTGAAGCCCTGCCCTGTCCTTTTGTTTGCACCTACATGATCAGACACCAGTGGGTGAGCTCATCCAAGTGTGCGGGTCACAGATTGAGCTGGTAACCTGTATGCGTGAATCTCTTTATCCCTCAGGCGAGATGGAGGAACTGGAGGCCCTGTGGCTGACCGGCATCTGTCACAACGAGAAGAACGAGGTGATGAGCAGTCAGCTGGACGTGGACAACATGGCGGGAGTTTTCTACATGCTTGGAGCGTCCATGGTCCTGTCATTAATCACCTTCATTAGCGAACATTTGTTCTACTGGCAGCTCCGTTTCTGCTTCATGGGCGTGTGTTCTGGGAAGCCTGGGCTCACCTTCTCCATTAGCAGAGTGAGTGTGTTTCCTTTAAGGTCTGGATTTTGTCCTGACAGAAAGATCCACGCCAATGATGGTTTTCAAACCACTGGTGGTTGAGGGGTATGAAGTTGGTCAGGGGGATATGATGACTCACCTGACTGGCTTGTGGCCAGAATTCAATGGGAAAAGATCCACATCCAGAAAATTTTACTTCAGTTAATTTCCAATAAACTAATTTAAATCATTTACAAATAGCCTTTCCAGCATCAATCCCAGTCCTTCACAACAGGTTGCCCAGCGACTGCTTGGGGTCCCACACATGACAAGAATTAAGCAACAATTGACATAAATGGAAATAGGCTACACCACATAGACCACATCTGAAATAGCGTTGATAGCTACAAGCAATAGCTGTACTCGAATATAAACGCACTCTCACCATGGAGATGTGATATTTGCCTGTGAGGCATTCTCTGCACACACTACACTGCATGAGTGAGAAACCTCGGCTTTTGTTCCTAACTCTCTCACCTCCGTCTAATCACTGTTTTCAGGTAGTTGTTTTTTAAAGAAACTTTACAAAAATAGACACTAATGAGGTTTTCTCTTAATTGAGAATGATACAATCATCTGGTAAATACTTAAATTGTCACTAAAACATTTTTTTAAAATTCAACAAAAGATAGCGGCTGCTGGCAACCACAGAAATCCCAAGCAGATATTCTTTAAGAGTGCTTGCACACTGGAGTATCTGCAAAATTATACTTTCTAGTTCAGGTTCTTCTGCCACACATTAAATCCAAGAGTATTTGAATGTATCATTTAACCTGAAAATGCATGAAGAAGATATTGTGGATCCTGCTGAAGAATTCATTGTGAATCGTGCAAAGGCAAAGATCTACCAAAATTTGCCAGAGTTGGATCATACCCGTTGGATCACTGCTATCTTCAGAGCAGATAAACCAACCGCACAATGCAGGTGTGTGTTGATAACAGCCTAAAGCCTGCTGCAGTGAAGGCAACCGCATAAACAGGACGTTTACCAATGGGAAGTTCCTGAAACTACAGCAACATTCAGTGCTGCATATTTTCAGTCCTAGACCTGAAGGAGTGCTTGTGGGTGTTGAAACGCTCTGAATAATAATTTGAGGCAAAATTTATTTGCGAAGCAGTTTCGTAATTGAGACGCATAGAGCTCTGCTGCCACGTGCATAGTTGTGATGTGACTGAGGAAAGGACATCAGTTATTTATGGCTCAGGTCGAAAGTAATGCGCAAAGTGATGTGTTCAGTACTTTCCGTGCTGTAGGTGTAAGCCAAATTACCACACAGTCACGTTTTGTGGAATTGGAAGAATTCCATTGCTCTCCAATGGAAGTGATATTTTTGTGCAACAACTAAGCCCAACACATTTAAAACTCAAACTATGTTACATTCCATGCCTCTGACTGATTTTGATATATTTTGTCTGCCTTGCTCTTGTAATTGCTCTGGCAGATGTCTCAAACTGTGTATTTTTAAGGCCCTTTTAACACTTGTGACTTATGAATTTGTGACGACAAAAATGAAGAAGAATGTTTATAGCAGTGATAGTGACAACGATAGTTCCAGAAAAGTGCAGCTCATGTTAAGTGTGCTGAATGGATGGCTGAGAGGCGACAATGGGATAATGAAAATAGAGGAGATAAAGAAAACTGGCAGCAGTACAAAAGCAGAATATAAAGGAACAGACACCATAACCTCCGTCCTGTTACCATTCACAGCAGCTGTACTACTTACAGATGTAGAAAATAAAGATTGACAATCCCAAAGGAGATGCTGCTCACCTGAGCGCCCAGAAACGGAGATAAAAACAAGCTCAATGAGAGAGAACGGAGGCATGAAAGGAAAGGGGGTTCAGCTTCGGATTGATTAATGTAGCTTGGTGAAAGGGAAAGTGACTAAGACACAGACAAAAACTGTTTCTGACAAGTTGACGCCTTTGAGGAACGTTTGCCCGTGCACACTCTAGGCTGATGGGTAGCATGTCCTCGACCTTTCAGATTTGAGTGGCGCATCAGCCCCAGATTCCCTCAGCCCTCATTTGAAAGCTAGTTTGAATATGTTCGCAAAAGGCATGATGGATAACAACAAAAATAAGGATTAGTTATGGATCTGAAATGTAAGAAACTAACTAACTACTGTTACAGTGATTCATTTTCTTGGCAATGTTCGGCCAAGAGGGAAAATAAAATATTTGGCACCAGCTAATTTTAAGAGCCTTCGATTAAAGCTTATGATTTTTGTTCAAATCCGTGAGTTTAGAGTACCTGTTTAGTTATCAATCATGGTTCTGATCAGGGCGTTTCCCCTCTGTATCGTCTTAGCAGCTGATGTGAGGCTTCACAGAAAAAAAATAAATAAATAAGAACTTAACCCACTTGATCGTTTAATAATCTGTGAACTAGAGGATGGTCAGAGAAAGGAAAATAATACATTAACCTCTTTGTCTATCTCTGTTTGTCTCTCTCCCTCTGTCTTTATCTCTCTGTGTTTATGTGTCTGGAGTCTCAGTGACTAACATGAAATCCGCATGGCTATTTGCGGATATGTTGATTCCTTACTACTGCCACACATTTCTGTTGTTTTTGTCCAACTCTGGTTCTTTGCATCTTTCCTTACTTCTTTCATTCTCTCTCTCTTTCTCTCTCTTCGTCCCATGGCCTGTCTCACCCTCTCCTTCTCTCCCTCTACCTCCCTTTCTTCTAATTTTCACACTCCAGGGAATCTACAGCTGCATCCATGGGGTACAAATTGAGGAAAACAAGTCAACCATAGATTCACCCTCATCCACCATGAAGAAAAACATGAACAACACCCACTCCAACATCCTGCGGTTACTCCGTACAGCAAAGGATATGACTGCCGTTCCGGGCATTAATGGTTCTCCACACGCTGCTCTGGAGTACAGCCATAGCGGTCGTGACTCAACAATTTATGACATACAGGAGCATCGGCGCAGTTTGGTGGGTCATCCCATAGACTGCAAGTCAGCACCACCTTATCTACCAGAGGACAACATGTTCAGTGATTACATCAGTGATGTGGAGAGAACTTTTGGCAACTTGCCCCTGAAGGACAGCAACCTGTACCAGGACCATTACCTGCACCACCACCCGGCCTCTGCTCTGGGTATGTCCGGCCCCCCACCTAATAGGCCACGTAGTCTAGGCAGCACTAGCTCATTGGATGGGGGCATGTTTGATTGCGACAGCTTAGGGGGAGGGGTAGCACCCATCTTCACCACCCAGCCACGCCCTTCCATGACTCACAGGAATACCAGTAAATTTGACTTGATTGCTGGCCACGCCCCTGCAGATTCCAGCCAGGTTGGGTTCAAGGGAGCCAAAGTTTATGGGAGGTTTTCTTTCAAAGGAGGTGCATCCAGTACAGGACTCATCGGCGGTCAGGACAGGTACTGCGTAGGGGGTGGGGGAGGCTCAGGAGGTGACGATGGGAACATTCGCTCAGATGTTTCGGATATCTCCACACACACCGTAACCTACGGCAACCTGGAGGGCAACAACAAGCGCCGTAAGCAGTACAGGGACAGCCTTAAAAAGAGGCCAGCCTCAGCAAAGTGCAGACGGGAACAGGACGAGATAGAGCTGAGTGGATTGAGGAGGAGGCCCCACCACCACACCGTTCACCACCACTTCCCACATGGGCCCCAGGCACACCGCAAGGTCTCACCTCCCCTGGAGCGGAAGAGGGGAGGAGGGGGTAATTCTTCACCTTTCTTGTTCCGCAAAGACAAAGAGAACCTAAGGGATTTCTATGCGGACCAGTTCCACTCCAAGGAGGGCAAGGCCAAGTGGGAGCAAGAGGGTGGAAGTGGAGGAAGTGGTGTGGGTGGTGGTAGCAGTGGTGGTATTTGTAAAAGCTTAGTGCCTGTTGAAGACTTCCTCAAAGGTATGGCCAAGAAGCCAGAAGGGAAAGGTGGGCTTGGGTCAGCGGGGCAGCAGGCCCACACATGCTGGGAAAAGGGGGGTTCTGGGTTAGGAGGAGGGGGCATAGCAGGCGGTGACTGGGAGTGTCGTAACTGTCACAGCGTGTGTCATCATGGCGGAGGGTTAGGTGGAGGAGGCGCATGCTCAGCCAGTGGAGCTGGGGGTACAACCAGCCGTCCCAGCTCCGCCAGCTGCAAACGTTGTGATTCCTGTAAGATCCAGCCAAGCAACCTCTACAATATCAGCGAGGATAATAACATCGTGTTCCCCGGAGGGAAAGCTAGTGTAGGACCAAGCCAAACACAAACTCAGGTGCAGCGTAGGAAGCTAGGGCCGGGGGGGAGGGTCTTACGAAGGCAGCACTCATATGACACATTTGTTGACCTGCAGAGAGAGGGGGCAAGCCGTATGGGAGGGGTTGGTGGTGGCATTGGTGGGCAGTTCGCCCAGCCCCGAAGTGTGAGCTTGAAAGAAAAAGACCGATTCATGGATGGCACAAGTCCTTATGCCCACATGTTTGAGAGGTACGCAGTCGAAAGAGACCCTTCCATATTTGGAGGAATAGGAGGGGACAGGGCAAAAGGAGGATCCTCTTTTAGTTTGTTCGTCGGAGGAGAAGGTGGGTTACATCTGCGGTCGGTGGGGGACAGAGACCTGAGGGACAGAGATAGGGCTATGATGGGAGGTGGTGGCGGTGGTGGTAGCAGAGGGGCCGGGACTTACTCCTTGTCTAAATCTCTCTACCCAGATAAGGTGAACCAGAACCCTTTCATCCCAACCTTCGGTGACGACCAGTGTCTATTACACGGTGCCAAACCGTACTACATCAAAAAGCCACAGACGCAGCAGCCACAGCAACTTCTCAACAACAGCCGAGGAGGAGGAGATTTCCGAACCTCCATGGGAGCAGCTTCCTACTTGCCCGCGTCGGCCACAGCCGGGGTGATGTCTAATGTTGCCCCCAGGTTCCCTAAAGAGCTCTTGGGTGGTGGGGGCGGCCCTGTGGGGAACCACCATGGGTCTAACAAACTACTGCCTGGGGGCAGGGACACATTAGGGTTGGGGCAGGGACAGAGACCCTTCAATGGTGCCAGCAATGGACACGTTTATGAAAAGCTTTCCAGTATTGAGTCAGATGTCTGAGGGTGAAGATGGAGGCAGAAAATGAGAGGGAGGAGATGAAGTGGGTGAAGAAAAGAGGGGGAACAGATAAACATACATACAGATGGGGGAAAAAAAAGATGTGCACCACAAGTGTGAGTGCTGCACAGAGGCCACAGCAGGCTAAGCTGTGGCAAAGTCCGACATCAGGCAAGTTTTTAACGAGGAAAAGAGGATTCTGGTGGTGCTCCGATGCTCTGAGAAGGAGCGCAGGGATGGAGGGCATAGAGTGGAATAAATCTCCAGTCTCTGCTCTCCTCACGTGCTCATTGTCTCCCTTCAGCCGTCCTTAACACCAAAACATTTTGTTTAGCAACAGAAATACAATCATGAATGAGAAATCAACTCTTGTGTTGATCTAACAGGGTAAATTAACAATAACTGTATTGATAATGTTGATAATATTAGATATTCTTAGTGTTTGATGATGATCAGTTTGGATTGTTTTTTAATTTTTATTGATTTAAATAGGTCACGTTACATATTTGTATGTTGTGTAATGAGTTCTTAGCTTTCCAATATTGCAGGACACCAGTTATCATTCTGAATCTGTTAAGTGTTCCTGTAATTTTGGCTCTTTTTTTGCTCTGAATTCTTCATCTTTTTTTTTTTAAACAACTTTTCTTACTTTGAATTGCTGTGAAATGTATGTGAAAGGCATGATACGCTGGGTGCATTCTGTGTACTTTAAAATGTGCAAAGAAGGTCTTTTTTTCAGCTGCAGAAGCGGCAACATCATACTGATTTGCCACATCCTCTCCCTTTTCCCAACTGGATCTCTCATTTTGAGCTGGATGTGCCTTAATGGAGTTCCTTTATCTCTTTTTTACCTGCATACAATTAGGCAGTTACATCTGCATGATATCACTGAGCATCACTCGTTTGTAGTTAACACAGCATAGTGGACAGATTTAGACCCCCAACAATATAATTAGGATTAAAACCACAGCACCATAATTAATAGACTCATCTCCTGACATGATTGAACTTAGAACTACCTTTTCCTTGTACCATTAACTCTGAGATATACTACTAAGGCTGATGCGCTTTAGATACAGGTAAATCACACTTAATCCCTGCTCGTTGGCTCTGACTCAGTTGGCCATGACTGTTTTGCTGTTTAGAGCAGGAACATAAAGGACCCTCAGGGAGAGGTCTCCCAGACTGGGACGAACATTAATTTCCTGATTCTGGCTACAAGGAGAGCTTGTCTCATTAGATGACTGTAGAAGGAAGTGCAGGTGTTTCTTTTTTCTTTTTTTTTTTATCTTGGTGGGGTGTTTTAGAACTGCTGTCACCCGAACGTCTGTTACACTAAATGTTAGTGTCTCAAACCTCTCACTCTGAATCTTATATTTTGGAGTCAATAGTCAGTTATTTCCCAGCCTGTAGCATCAGCAGCACTGGATTATTGCTCCTAATACTAATGAATCTACTTAAGATGGCTTCCCTTTGATTCAATACGGTGACACCAGATGCAGGTGATTGGGATGTGCATAATTTAAATGACCAACAAGCCACCTGCACCAATCCTCAGATGACTCTGATGATTTCCTTTATTATATTTGGTGCACTATATTTTTATTTTACACATTTTTTCTCTATATGATGAATGGTTACCATGGGTTTTATTTACTGGGCGCCTCACAAATCCTTTGCAAAGACTAAAGCCTACAAACATCAAGTACACAGCAAAATGAGGGAAAAAAACACACACAGGGAAAACATAGCATCCCCTCTACTCTGTGAAGAATTCTGAGGAGGAGTGTTCTTATAAAAACCTTTGCATTTCATGAAAATTATCCATATACTTTATGACATATTGTGAAAAATATGTATTTACTTTCTTGAGCTGTGAGCTTTGATTAAATCCCACCGCTACAATTTAACCCTAACCACCACCAAGTGTCAAGGAAACAACTACTGTCCATTTAAAGATACATTAAAGCGTGTTATGTCTAGATGGTTTAGAGAACAGAGCTTCTCAAAAACCGCAAAACGGTAAAGATTCGATGGTTAAATGCGCAACCATCAGACAACAGTACATTCTGCCTTACAGTTTTATAGAACTTTTCAATGATTTTGCCATCATTTCTCTTTCTGAGTTGCTCATACTCACCTTTTTAACAGGGCATAGAAGCTGGTTTCTGCACGTTGCTGTAATGTCCCTCAACTGGAACATAGTCTGTATTGTGCTGAGAGCTATTTCAATCAAAATCTTTACCGTCCATATCTACATTCCAGTCAAAACTTTTCCAAGCAAGTCAGTATGTATGATGCGCGGGTATGGTTTGTTCAGATTTGCATGTATACACTCTTTTTAAATTTCTGTTTTTAATATTGAACTGTCAGCCTATTTTAATGGGTATTTTTAAATTTTAAAAAATTATCAATTTCATCAATACTGGAGATCCATATGATAGTGTGTGTGTACGTGTGTGTGCGCGTTTGTGTGCGCGCGTGCATATGTGTGCTTGCTTTTATTTGTTTTTATTTCGTTTTAATAATTATGTAAAATGACACAAGAACATGACATTTTTTTTATTATAACCATTATCCTGAAAATGGTTTTCTTGATAGTTTGTGTAAATTTAAACAAGCTTGAGGTCTTGGTTAATTCGTTCATTGTCTCCAAAGAAGCCTTCTCCATTTCTATTTATTTATTTTTTAGATATCTCAGTATGTTTCACTATTTTATTTGTGTATGTGCCTGAATACATAAGCTTGATTACCTCTGTGTATGCTCATGTGGAAGAGTGTTTGAGAAAAGTTTCTTGTACATTTTAATATAAAAGTGTGTGTAAATATCTTTCACTCATGGACTTTTGATAACAAAATCAAAAATAACTGTACAAAAGAACAACAAAAAAAAATCTATTTGGGATAAATCTTTGATTCGTAGATCCCCTTGCAAAATTGCTTTTGTAATGACTTCAGGCTAGGATAAGTGCAATCGTTTCTTAATACATGGATAATGTGCACATTTAAGGACAAGTTTTGAAGTCAAAATTTGCTGGCATGCTTTGATTTTCCTTACGATCTTTTACTTTTTACCAAGGGAAATATTACGAAGCGCCATCATCCACTGATACACAAAAAGCACAAATGTTTATCCGTCTGATTTTTACAAAGTATATTTTCCTCTTTGACTGAACTTATGTTATTGTGTTTAACGACAGATGATCAGACGTCTCTCGATCTCTGAGCTGTACAGATTGTGAAAAGTTGTATATAGGGCAAAAGTTTGGGGGGAAAAAAAGTTACCCTTGCATTTTTGTATGGAGGGAAAATACTTGTGCTGAGAGAGTATATAAAATTTAACTGAATATTTAGTAATATTGAACATGAGATTAAACACAGTAAATGTGAAAATAAGTGCTGAGAAATATTATTCTTCTGTCTCTTTGGAATAAAAGTGTTGAGTATTGATTTTAAAAAATAAAGAAATCTCAAAACCTTTGTCTTTTTTATGTTCCAGTGCAACACAGTGGTTCACATTGTTCTGGTAATCTTGAGCTCTGAAGATGCTCCCAGAGATCAAATTATCGTGTCCTTTGGTCTCTGGTGATAATCTCGGCAGCCGAACACTTTCTTCTCCTCTTCAGATGTGTCATTTCAGATTGATGTAATGTCACTTATTTTTTCCTTCTTTTGATTTGTTTGAATGGACCAAAGAGAAAATTAATTAGCTTGAGAGTAACGTTCAAGAGCGAAAGAAGTGTGAACTGAAGAGAGATCAAAGTCCCCCACCCCCTCCCCAACATCTTCTGCCTCAGCCTCCGTCTTTTACTCAAAAATTTTTGTCCAGCAACAGGAGTTATTTAAAGAAACCTGCCGGTTGTAAAATACAGCAATGCTACGTGTGTGTGTGTGTGTGTGTGTGTGTGTGTGTGTGCGTGTGTGTGTGTGTGTGTGTGTGTGTGTGTGTGTGTGTGTGTAGATGACATGGGATCTGCAGGCCTGGATGCAGAAATAAAACAGAAAGATCAAAAAGGAGGTGTTTTTCCACCTGATTTCCTGGTTAAGAAAAAGGCATGATTTCCTTTGGCAGCCATTGTTTGTCGTGCTTGTTCACTTCTTGCGACCCAGCAACCTCAGGATGCAGCGATACACATGTAACTACTTGACAATTAACTGTTACCTAGCAACTGGCTCCTTTTCCAGAGATGGGGAGGGGTAGGGGGTGAGGGAGGGGAATAGAGAGAAACACAGATTTATACAGTATTCCCACAGCATCTTAACTGGATTGGATGCAACAATGCGCCGACAATAAAATACCAAAATGGAAAGTACAGCCTGAGCTCAACACCCACACAATGTGGAGAGGAGAGATAGGAGGAGGGAGAACGATGGTGGAGGAAGGGTGGTGGGGGATGTTCAGATTATCAGCCGATAAATAGAGGCGGGCGAAACATGCAGTTGCTGAAAAATAAAAGAGGAAGTGAGACAAAGTCAGGAACCAAAGATGCTGCAGAGGCTACACGATGCAGACGTAGCTGCGGAGGAGAAGCTCCAAGTTGTCATGGCGACTCAAAGTTTGGAGAGATGAGGGGGAAAGAAAACTATTTTTATTAATTATACAAGTCAACCTGTGGTTGTAAGTGGTTTTCAGCTGCAGACAAAAAAATGGAACATAAAACATGTCCAATAAAGAATTGTTTTCCATTTTATAAAGTCATAATGTATCTAACTTTACCAGGGATAAGCTCTGCAATCAGAGCAGCTATGTTACCAAACCTGCCCTACAGGAGTTCTCTGATTTCTATATAATTTTTAGAAAAAGTTATTAAAAAACACTATTTGGATTTTTTTTGTGAAAACTGTGTGTATGTGTGTGTTTTCACGGGAGAAGCCAGTCAGCAATATTTCATTTACAACTGGTTATTAAACATATAAGTTGTTTACTATTTGTGTATTAAAACGGGTGTAATATGTGATTTGTAACAAACATCTTCACAGTCGTGTTTTTTTAATATTTTTTATTGAGTCTCTCCGCCGGTCTTCACCGGCCCTCTTTTCATCAGCCGACCCCCTCTGGGTGGACCCGGACTCCCGGGGCTCTTGGGTCTGTCATACCGGGTCGGGTTGGTCATCCATCCTTTCCCACCGGACGGCCCCCCGCCGCCCCCCGCGGCCCCCCCTCTCCTCCTGGTAGCCGTAGTGACGCAGGAGCGGCTCCATGCTTGTTAAGCGTTGAGAGAGTTCTGTGATGCGCATGCGCAGGAGGGACACCTCCCTGAACAGGTCGTTGAGAGACTCGGACAGATGGCGCACCCTGTAGGCCAAACAGAGAGGGTGCAACTGGGCCGTGAGGAAAAATGTCACTCTTGGACCAACCAGTGGATAATTACCATCCATTTAATGCCCCAACCTGCTGTAATCTGGCAGCTGTGTAACTGGGGTCTAAATCACCTGGTGTAATTTAGCAGCAGTGTTGTTGGTGTTTAAATCGCCTGCAGTAATCTTGCAGCAGTGTAAATGGTGTTTAAATTACCTGCAGTAATCTGGTATCAGGTAACTGTTGGATAAATTACCTGGAGTAATCTGGCAGCAGAGTGCTGGGCTCTGAGTGCAGGCCAGTCTTAATCTGGTTGAAGATGCGTTTTCCCCAGGCATCTAACACTCTGGTCACACTGGGCACTGAGGCCACGTCGACACTGTCAGCTGAAACACAAACACTCCTGAGTTCTCTGTGGTGTGTCTGCGCTGTGGTTCTCAGAGTGATGGAGCGGCATCACTGACACCTTATCTTCTCAAAACCTCAAAGGTTTCAGATGTATGCAGATCAAAGTGGAACCTGTGACTTACCTCCTTCCCTGTAGTTCCAGAAGCCATAACCAAGTTCATTTTCCTCACTGTGTGGATGGGCACCAGTCGCCATGGCAACTGCCATCAGCACCATCAACAGACGAGGAAAGGCCATTCAACCAAAATATAGATGGTCCCCTTTCAAGAAGAAGAAGAAGTTTAATTAACTTCTTCTTTTGAATCTTACAAAAAAACCTGTGTCCATCTTATCACGTTATTTTTATTGTATTGTACAGGGGTTTATTTAGCAGCGCCAAATACGTGTGTGTGTGTGTGTGTGTGTGTGTGTGCATATGTGCATGTTTAAATCAAAAAATACGAGGAGACAAAAGCAAAGAAGAAACACATCAAAAGATTCAAAGAAAGCAGGATGACGTCCATGTCCACTTGATCCACAGCGGACAATAACACAGCAGTGACTCACAGTTGAAGTATTAGAAATGTTTTCAGGAAATGTGAATTTGGCTGCTGATCAGAGCTGGAGTGGAAACATATCTGTATGTGATGATCAAGTGCAGATGTTCCACATCTGCTTGTTGTATCAACACCCCAGAACAAATCTGACACAATCCGCTGTGCATTCACTCTGATCACGGTGACTGCTGTTTGTGGGTGAAATAAATGCAAGTATATGAAATAATGGACTGTGTACACACATGCATGCACATGCGCATGCACCCACATACACACACACACACAAGCACAAAAATACACACACACACACACATCCACACACCTTTGTTTTAAGTGTGATATGCAGCCTGGAAAGTGTTATGGAAACAGAAACAAATGAATTGGAACTTACTTGAATAAGTGGAGAAAAATGATAAATGGTGAGGGAAGTGCTCGGCTCTGTAGTTTGAATCCCAGATCCAGATCTCCTGCGGTCTCGTGGCAGCCCTGCTCTGCTCTGCTGATTTAACACTCTGTCTCCCCCTCACTCTCCATCTCCCCCTCTCAACTCAAAACTCTTACATAATTGGTAAGAAAATGAAGTATTTCTCTTCCACTCACAGACAAGAAGAAACAATGGTTTCTTTAATAGCCCATCTGGTTTTTCATCATCATTATTGTTACACTTTTCCAAATCCTACATTGCTGTGTGGAAATGTTTGGCCCAGTTTAATTAAGAGATGCACAGGAAAAACACCCAAAAGAGTTTTATAATTCATTTCATGTTTTACACAAGATCACATGTGCAAACAAGCATTTTTATTTCAATGTGTATTAAAGACTTTATTCAAGCAAAAATAAAAATTAGAGTAAATAAAATAATTTAAGTGAGACAAGAATACTAAAGTAGGAGTGGCTCCACAAAGACTAAATAATTAACACAACAATGCAAGTATTTTTTCATTTTTGTGTTAAATATAACAAATGATTGAGTTAAATGATTGAGATCGTTTCAAACGAAGTAGGCCTATATATGTATGATATGGAAGATGGCACCACTTTGATACATATCATCACATGTCACATCATCAAACATCAGCAAAACTTCTGTATTTTTAAATTTTATCCAAACTTTCTGAACAACATTATTCATACTTAATTTGGTTGGTTTTTTTAAATACCATTTTGTAACTATATTAGAAAGATTTTGAAATTCTGCTCTTCTTTGTGTTGATTGGTGATGACCACATGTTGTTCCAGCCCTCGCAATCTGTTTTCAAGCTGAATGAGATCAGAGTTGGAACCCGAAACAGCTGGAGAGAAAAAAACTGTAAATGTCAAGAGGAGAAGGAAAAAAAAAAAAAAGCACAGACGGACAGACAAGACTGAAAGCTGCAGTCATACCCGTACACGCCTCTCCTGACAGCAGTAACTCGGCACTGGAGGCGTCTCCATCCGCAGATGCTTCCCATTAACCTCAGCTGGTGTTTGTGCCTCACACGTTGCTGCTCATCCAGTGTGACACATCTGGCCCTGCAGTGTTTGCCCTCCATACTGCTTTTTTGGTGTGACTCAATGTCCAGAAAACAGAAGATGGTTTTGAGGAAGTGACCAGTAACAGGAACTGCAGCATTACAGTTCATGTTGTAATTAAACTGAGAAACAGTCTCAACTGTGCAGTCCGTACAGTGCACCGTTTTAAAAAAAAATCACAAAATGGAGGGTCAATTTTTCCAGCTCTTTTTCTTTTTAGCCTGGATATTTGTCTCTTTCTTCCCATCTGTCTACTTGGGACTGGAAGCACCAGGTAAAGAAACGTGATCAGACCTAATCGCAGGTTATTTTCAGACAAATATCATATGCTTGTTTGGTAGCTTATCAGCAGTTTTAAAAGTCTGTATTATATTTAAAATAGGACAGCTTTTATTTCTTTAAATGAGAAAAAAAAGTTTCCCAGCATGAAGGTTAGATAAGAAAAGCAACTGTATTTGGCGACTAATCACAGAATCGCATCTGTGTTTTATGATCTCCCACAGGAATAGTCCTGGAGAACACCGTTTTTGTGGCCTTAAAAGGTGAAGATCTCCATTTTAACTTATGGCTGACCATCCCAGCAAACCAAACGAGCGACACCATGACCTGCTCCGATCCTCTCCACAAAAATATCAAAACCTTTAACATCCCAGCAACACAAGAGCAGAAAACAGTCAACCTCAGTCTGGAGCTGAAAACGCTGAATAGGTCAGGGGAATATGTGTGTCAATATAAATCAGCAGAGGCGTTCTGGTTCCTGCACATAAGAGGTGAGTTTGTATGACAAAACACAATCATCATCATCGTCTGTGGACTGGAAACAATAAATAGATCCTATGTTGTCGCATTCATGCTATTTGTTTCAATAAAAAGTGAAATACTAACAATATTTGTGTGTTAAGAGGCAGCTTTCTATCTGTTTGCTTTAGTTAGAATGGTTGTGTACTCACTTTACTCCATATTCTCCATGTTAAGACCTGTCAGATCACAACTGATTGTTCACATGAGTTAACGTCAAACTGTCTGTGTTCTCCAGATGGTGGCTACCAAGATGTTGTGTTTCCTTACAGTGAATTCATCGCTGTTGCCCTCATCAGCGGAGTGCTATTGGTTTTCAGTGTTGTGGGCTCAGCGTTTGTATTCAGAGGATATTGGGTGAGATTTGTGCTCATATTGCTTGGTTTTCAACTTTAAGTCTGTTGCTGTTATGAAAGTCAGAACCACTGTCATGTAATGACACTGGAAGGCTCCTTAATTGTTGAAAAATTAGAAAGTGTGAAGATTTAAACAGCATCAGGTTTAAAATCAGACTCTTTCTTCTGTGGCTCACTTGCTGGGCAAAAATAAAAGATAAATGCTAAAATGATGGAGGTAGAATTGTGTTCTGCGTTCTGGATGCATTTAGGAATGAATAATCCATGTTCTAGGTTGGATTAAATATATTTTATGTGGAATGTCATCAGATTTCACCTAAAATTAAATGGGTTCACTAATTTAAAGTTAATTCAATGTCCTTCTGAAAGGCTTCATTATAACAGTTCTCAACTGGATCAGAACTACATCTCTCTTTTTTTTAACCTTTGATCATAGACAGATTAGGAAGTTCTGAAACCTCCAGGAATATTTATATTTATTGTACTGGAAAAATATACTGCAATCCAATTACAGATCAAGACCCGAGCTTTCAGTTATAGCTTGTGTTTTACATGATTTTCAGAAAGAACATAACAAAAAAGGAAAACCGAAGAAGGAAGACAGGAAAGATACCCAGACAACGCAGTCCAATGTGGATGTAATATTGTCTCCATCTACGTCTTTCTATGCTGTAAGCTCCTTTAAATTGCACCATTTTTGTGCCTGTCCACCCACCTCTCAGAAGTGAATATGCACTATTTTCAGAGTTTGGAGCCTCGGCCCAGGTCTATTTACGATGTGCTGGATCACTCAGCCACCAAACCGGTTCCAGACCAGAGCGGGACAAAACCCAAGAAACCCAATAAGCTACCAAAGAATGAGGTTGGGTTCATATTTTATGGGCATATTTTCTTATGCTGATATTAGATAATTGTGTCTGATGATAATAATCCCTCCACAGGTGGTTCAAACTGCTCAGGCTCAACACGAAGACGAGTCCGTCTATGAGAACTTTTGATTAACCCTTTAAAATTACCTTTAAAATAAACCATTCAAATGTATTTATATTGCTTGAAGTAGCTCACATGGTTTTGGTGAGGCATTGTACATTTCTGACCAAGTTCCTTCCTTCCATCTATCCATCCACACATTGTTTTATTCTTTTTCTGCTAACTCTTAATCAGGGTCACAGTAGCTGCTGGAGTCAATTCCAGAAGCCATACAATCTGAACTGTTATTATAGTTTCAAAAAAATCATATTGTTGTTATATTTTTTAAGTCAAGCTCAAAATGAAAAAGCTGCACTGCCACTGTGAGCTGACCTAATTTGTCTGCTTTTGATGCTGAGAGAACTGGAGCTCCTGGAGGAAACCTAAACGGAGAGATCAAACTCCTCAACAATGAAAGAAAATTCAACTGTAATCCACCTTCTGACTGTTAAGGAACACGTATCACTGTTGAATAATGTCAAATAAATGTATTTTAAAAGGTTTTCCGTGCTTTAACAGTACTGTGCTTCAACTTAATGCGGTTAATGCGGTCTTTTGTTTGTTTGTTTGTTTGTTTGTTCGTTTGTTTGTTTTAATCATTATTGTCTCTGTTAAACTATGTTGTATACTCTTCCAGGAATTGATAGTGTTGCGTATGCCAGTTTGACTTTTGACCTTGATTGTTTTCTTAGAGTACCCATAAGTCGATTAATTATCTGTTTTTACATCAATCCATAAAATACATCAATCTATAAAATATAAGATTATGACTGCAAAAAGAGGAAACTGAATTAAGCTTTGATCATTACAATGAACCACTCGGATCTGACATAAATCCGAACTTTTAAAGTCCCGCCTTTGTACATTCAACATCCAATAAAATTGAGACTTTTCGACTTCTCTAGCCAATCAGGTGAAGGCAGCGGGACTTCCTGCCTCGGGTTGTTGTGTTGTGTGACCATGGCTGCGGATGGTGATTTTCTCGCCAGATACAGAGCCGTATCAAATAAGCTTAAAAAGTAAGCCTTTATTATATGCTCGTTCAAACATAAACATGAGTAAATGTTAAATGTTGTAGATTGAGAGACGTTACAGGACAAAAATGCTGTCACAAATAATACGGCAGGATGCTGGACAGGTTAAGCTAACTGTTAGCATATCTTCCGTATGAGTATAAATTAATATGATCTCGGTATATTTTATTTAGTTACAAATTCATGACATATAGATGCCATATCCGTTAGTTTTATTACTGAACAATAGATGGCGTGTCCGTACGATATTCGGCAGCAGAACTGTTTTAACATGCTACATTCGGTCAATATAATCGGATTCGTATTTAAGAATTGTTCTTTAGGCACCATGAATTATAAACTGTGAAGCACAGAGCTAAAGGATCCTGTTTCCTTTTAGGCGATTTCTCCGCAAGCCTAATGTTGCGGAGGCGAGTGAGCAGTTCGGTAAGTCTCAGCTGAAGATCTCCAAGTGACTGTCAGGATTACTCTACTGCATTGTAATCGATTACGTTGTACTGTCTGTATATCAGGTCAGTTAGCGAAAGAGCTGAAGCAGCAGGACTGTCTGCAGTATGCTGCCTTCTGTAACCTGGCCATGGCTCGGTGAGTTTTTAATGGTTCCAGTGAGCAGATCCTGTACAAATCAATGAATGTTGTTTTGGAGATATTGCTTTGTTACGCCTTTATTGGGGTATCCACTCTTAGGGTAAATAACGATGCCTTTTTTTCTGTTTTCTGTTGGAGAATAACCACATTTTGTTTAGTAATAGTGTTACTATGTTTCCAGGTCAATAAACCGCTAAAAGAAAGTGGTTAAGTGTTTGCAAAGTACGTAAATGTAGAGGGATTTTTTTTTTGTATAGAGTCCAGTGAACACTAATGCGTGGCTGCTGATTTCCATGGCTAATGGGTACTTGCTGATTGTTCGCTGTCTTGACTGCAGGTGTGAGCAAACTCTTTTTAATGCTCCTGGAGAGGCTCTGGCCTTAACTGATGCTGCTCGCCTCTTTCTCTCATCTGAGAAGGAGAACAGGGCCCTACAGGCCCCGGGATTCGATGAGCACCTCCAGGCTGCCCTCAACTGCTACAGTTTTGCTATCAAGGTGCACAAATAAACAAAAAATAGTAGCTTATTGTTGTAGTACATCAGTGAAAGGCATACTGATGAATAGATGCTTGCAGGTCTATATTGAGATGAACCAGCCTGTGATGGCAGCCAGCCTTTGTCTGGAACTTGGTAATGCGCTCAAGGTAAAATGATGGGTCAATGCTTCAAGCAGGACAATCCAAATCAGTTCTTAGACAGTCTTGCTTATTCTTTGGATTTCAAAGATTGTTATCTCAGGTCATCCTCTGGTTTTCAGCAGGAGATGAACAGACCAGGCGAAGCGATTGTTCACTACCAGAGGGCTGCAGAGTTGCAGATGCAAACACCTATCGAGGCGCTGCTTTCGATGGGCGACATGGCCACATGTAAAATCCTGACCCGTGAGTACAGCCTGATTTGTGACCCCAGACATGTCCCACACATCCGTGTCAGGCATCAATGTCTGATGTGACTGTCCTTCAACAGGGGACTACGATGGTGCTTTGTCAGTGTTTACAGACATGCAGCTGATGTGCCAGGAGAAAGGGCTGCAGTTACCAGGCACCAACACACCAGTTGGTGAGAATTAGCAGAGCCCATATATATCATAAAGTGGATTAACATAAAGACATCAAAGGGAATAAAATGTTTTTATGCCATTTTTATATGATTAGTATAAAACTGACATTTCTTTTCTCATTTTAATTAATTATCTGTTAAAAAGGTGCATTTCTGGACATTGTGGCAAAATGTGAGATTTCCAGAGTTCTCCTGCTCATGTTGCTTGAGGTACCAATGATTGTTTTTTCCTCTATCTTTTTTTTTTTTTTTTTTTGGCAAAAGTCACATGGAAGTCACTCCCAACCCCTGAAAAGATCAAACTGCCAAACATATTTTTATTATATTTCAATATTTTTTGGTATGTTTTGTAGATAGTTGTGACACCCTTTGAAGTTCAGCAAATAACAGCAGTTCAGTTTCATACCTATGAAATAGAAAACACCCCTGCTGATGTAACGAGATGATATATGATAAAACTGGGAAAGAATGTGTAGAAGTTAAGTGAGAGGTATCAAATAGTGCCATAATAATTAAAAAAATCTAAAGATGGATAAAATCAAAGACTTTATATGTTTATATAATGTTCTCATTATGTAATTATGTTAATATTTATCTCCCATATTAATCCTTGTGTTCCTCTTTTTGTTTCTTTCCTGTTCAGCCTCCACCCCAGAAACTTCTGCCAGAACATGCTCAAACCCTGGAGAGATATTCTTGGGAGTCATTTGACCCTCACAGCCAAGGTGAGTGTTTATTAATGAATTAAATGTATGGATGTGTATTACATTTATATATACATGTGTATATATACAAATGTATAAATGTACACGTATGTACATATAAACAGTGGTATGTATCTAAATGTGTATATATGCACGTGTGTGTATATAAATACGTATATGTGTGATTGTGTCATGTGTTAAACCTTATATTAAAATGGTTTGAAGTGTAAACCCAGCTCTTGTCATCTCCTTTAGAGAACTTCCTGCCTGAGAATGTTTTCCTGCTGCTTCAGTCAGTGGTGGTGAGTTTCATCATCCACATACTTGCACAGCTCTCAGGATTTCCTGATCCTTCCCGCCTTGAAATGGAAAAATGGTCTTCATGGCCTTCATGTGGCAGTCATCAATCTTTATCCTGTATTTGAACAATGGAATGGGATAATGTTTTTCTTTTTCTCTTCACTTTTAATGTGATTCACTTGATATTTACAGAGCTTGATTAATATCTGTTAATGATTTGATTAGAAAATGAGTAACAAATTGCTTAGGAAGTTTCGTTTTGTCGGGAGTCCCAAACACTGACTGCGTATAACAGCAAATCTGTTTTGCAGATGGCGTGCCAGGAGAAAGACACAGAGTCCCTGAAGTCTCTTCAGACAGAGCTGTGGTGAGCAAGCAGAAGCATTCATGTCATGAAAGGGTTCCGGCACATTCTCCATTGCTTCTCTATCTATAATATTGATTATGTGTTTGTTCTCCCTCCAGGCCTTTTCTGACTGCTGAGCAGAATCACCTTCTCCACCTGGTGGTACAAGAGCGCATTACACCGTCGGGACAAGGCATCTAGTCCCGTTCAGTTTTAACTCACTTCCTGTGGGAACCATTCATTTTATTATGGAACATTCCTGTTGCTAACCAGGTCTGTTGTAAGACCTCTAGAAGTGTTGTTTTCTAAATGTTTGTGTTGCGCATGGTGGAAAATATTAGCCGAACCTTCTTTAAATCGATTTGTAAATATTGTGCATGTCAAGTAGAATTTCTATTGCTCTGTTTGTTTTGCTTTCCCCTCACATGATTTATGTAAATTAATTTTAGTATGAATTCTTTGCTCAAAGCTAGAAGTGGAACCAATCTGTTCATGATATTATGTGATAATATCCATATATGTACATATTGTTCAAAGTATTTAAGTTGGAATTGAAAGTTGGAATTGAACAGGGTTTGTGTGATTAGTTTTATTAATAAATGATATGGCTTCAGCTCCAATTTCTTTAAAAACTACTGCATAGTTCTGAAATATGGTCAAATGGAACAGTGTTGATTCACTTCATGTGTACTTGTACACACTTCATGTACTGTTCTTATGATAGCAGCCAACTACAGACACAACATCAGACATGTTATACACAACAATACAAAATGTTACAAAAATATCAAGGCTACCATGTAATAAATGATATATTTCAGTTCTAAAATATTGCTAAATGCTTAAAACATAAATTCAGATTTTGTGTTTCCTGATTGTTAAAATGCAACAACAGGACTGTTGTAGCTTCACCAACTCGCCGTACCTTCACAGATACAGTATTTTCCCCACTCCACTCTGGAAGCCAGTAGTAGCAACTGTCAGCCAAACGTTGTGATGATGAGTACATTACTCTAGTAGGGAGTTTGTTTTTTTTAACAAGGGTTGTTTTCTTTGGCACTACTAAATGTAATAATTTTCTTACTACCCATCACCATTCTTGTCTTTGGACAGATTGAACTCAAGCAGCCCTTCTACTGATTCAGATGATATGTCTCTATACTTGAAATAATAGTGAATATATCATATCCATAAAAAACCTTTTTGAACTCTTTGGAAAAGAAAGCGAAGTATATTTTAACGCCTGAACTTCACTTTACAGGTCTAGTGTCTGGGCTGACTAGTTCAACCCTGCACAAAAATAACTTTTAATGGACATAACATTTGAATATTTATATTCTTAAACTGGTATAATATCGACAATTTAATGGATCAAACACCCAAACATAACTATCTTTTATAAGCTTCACTCTCCCCACTCTGCTCTTCACATACAGCATATAGCTGGACAGGTATAATAGCTCAAATATAAGTAGGGTCCATTAATGAACATTAGTTACTGCAGTGTAACAGAATTAAAACACAATGAATTTGTCTGATGAATAATGTTCCCCCAAAATAAGTTATTTACCATTTAAATTATTTTAATGTTTGATGTTTTCTATATCTAGAAAACTAAAAGACCCTTAAATGACTTTAAGTTCATAATTAACAATGATAGCTAGTGAATTAAATCCTTCATTATGGTCATGTAAAAATGGTCATGTTTTGAACAGGCCACAAGGAGCAATTATAAATGTCTAGTTAACTTTAATAATGTCACTTGTGGTTGTGTACTGTTCAGTAGAGTGTTTTAACCTGCAGACATATAAATCCATTTATATTGTACTTCTCAATGACCAGAATTCTTACATGTTTTACTTTACACAGTCAACTATTGTTAATTAATGAACCCTGTTTATAAAAATGTATGGAAAATACAAACAAATGGCTCTTTTTAGCATTTTTTTTTCATAATTTATAATGAACCCTATTCACTATCCCAAATTCAAGCTGAAAACACAATCCCTCCCTTCTCTCCCGTTACTCGCTCTTCTTCCGCAGGACGAGGTAGGTGATAGCTAAGATGAAGGAGAGGACGAAGGAAATCCAGGCCAGGACGTAGCAGTGTCCGTATCCACCCACTACTTCGCGGATGTGAAGCTCGGCGGTGTAGATGGAGGCCGCTATCATTATACACAAACCTGCAGGACAGGGAGGGGGGGTCATGGTGTCACCAAAAGGCCTTAAGTGAGAAGTTCTCAGTGGCTCTATCACAGCAGGCAATACTTTACAATTAATCAATGAAATAGTAAATTAAGTCTTTATTAGGCACCATAGCACCAAAACTTGCTGCTGTCATTTGTACTGAGTCACTTATCACACACCCACCTACAAAATAGATGAAAATTTTAAGTAACAGGTCATTGTTTTGCCTTTGTGGAACTTACATGATAGAAATTGTAAAACGCCAGTGAAGGTGAACCTCTGGCCTTTAGGCAGGGTGAAGAGCTGAGCCACGAACACAAACAAGGCCAGGATGGCAAAGACGCACGCCAGCACTGAGGTAGCCTGAATTGCCTGGAGGTAATCTGCAGCAGAACAGGGATCAAACACACCAATGGTCGTTTAACCTTGCCGAGATTCGTAAAACAATGAAGGGAGTTTAAGAAAGCGCAGGGCTTAAGTTTTATCTGCTTGGAGTTCTGAGAAACAGGAAAACAGCAGGATCTTACCCTCGGGGTAGTCTTTCAGGTTGGTGTAATGCCACACTGAGTTCACCAGCTCCCACCGGCCCCACAGGTCGGTTGACAATGTGTCAGAGATCCACCATGCCTGAAGACGCACAGGAGAATTGGTCAAAACATCGCCACAAGCACTGATGACGGATGTTCACAGTCACTACAGACTTGTTGGGAGTCTAAAGATATTTATCAGTGTTGCCAAAACAGCTCCCTGTGACGTCACTGATGTTTGCTTCCTGTTGTTATAAGCTGGAGCCTTTAGTCGCAGAACATTTCTTGATCCATTCACTTACATTATCAATGGTGGCCACCAACAGCAGGATGATGGTAGTAATGTGCAGGACAACAATTCCAGCCAGAACCAACATTGTGGCTTTTGGGAAACTGAAGTAAAGGGAAGGAAAAGCACCATTATTTAATTTCCACGCACACTGTTATGTAACGCATTGAAGCATTAATAGACCCCCAGATGAATTTGGCTAACCCAGACAAAAAAAAACAAAAAAAAAAGATGACGAGCCTTCTGCCTGCAAGTCCGCACACGACCAGCCAGTCCCTCACGCACACATTTTTGAATCTCGCAGAACTGCTGTCAAACAGATTCATCCACAGATCAATCTAATCCGGTGCTTCAAATGTCACCTCCCTTCCCTGTGTCGACATTACGGCTCATTTTTCACTGCTTTGGGCCTTTTCTGCCTACAAGAAAGGCGCAGTTGTTTTGGGCATTTCCCAAATGGGCGCTACGCCGTTTTACGCACGCATGCACGTACACACGCACACACAGGGGCCTGAGCAGTTACTCAACGAAAAAAAAGAGCGCGACCCCCCCCCAGCGGAAACACTTTAAACTTAAACAGAAAAATCAAAACACTGGTGTGAGATTAACGCTGCTCCTTTGAGCCTTTTCGGAATCTCGAGTAGTTGCGTTCGTTTTCAGGACGTTTTTGTGCGCTCAGTCTGAATCTTCCCAATTCCTTAGAGTTCCTTTGAGCTAAAAAAAAAACCCTGGTTTAACTCAACTTAAAAAAACTGGAAGAAGTCAAAAGAGAAAGTACACATCCATTAAAGACAAATGTTTGAAAGATTAAAGTTGGATAAAAACGTTACCTGAATGCGCTCTAACGCACGGCCCGGGAGTTATTTGGGAATGTGAAACGCTGTAGACCCACCCAGCTTTGAATCACACGCACACACACAAACACACGACACTGTTTTCCCTCTCGATTCCCTCTCTTTCCTCTCACAGAAAGCCCCACCCATAAAGTTTAAAAAATTTCCCCCTCAATGAAACGTCCAGGTTTCCCATTTCAGCAGCACGGTGCGTAAAATGGAGTAAAGGCGGATTGCAAAGGCTTCAGAGTCCAACGTGGCATGGGTTTTTAAACACTATTCACGTTCAGATTTGTCACTGTTCATATTTCCCCACGTGCTTGTTCCTGGAAATATTATTAGATATTTGTGCTCAGAAAACGGCTCAGAAGGAACACTATGAAGGAGAGACAGGGGCTCCAGCCGGGACGGCTCATTTCTAACCCTCACCCTGAAAATCACTTAAAATAATATAAAAAACAAAATGTAGTGATAGAACACACTTCATTATGACAGTGCAAGAGATGTAAATGGCAGAGCTTTTTTTTTTTGCTTTTATCCGTTAAATATAAGGAAACATCATCGAAATGTAAAGATCTCTTTTGGATCTAAAACTGCAATTAGAGAAAGAGGACCCAGTCAGAGAAGACTAAACGCTAAAAAGCTGCTATTTATATTTTCAAAAAGCTATTTTGAATCTGTTGTGAAATTGCCCTCTGAAACTCTTACACATCCATCATGTTGCAACATCCAAATTTACCAAAAAACGTAATCACACACAAAATAAATACAAAATAGATATAAATTTGCCAATAAAATACAGAGCTCTGTTACACTGATAAAAGTTAAACAACTGTGAGAAACAGGAGGTGACAAGGCAGTAAATGGTTTTTAAAAGAACTATCATATCCTGCAGCTAAAGACCATAAAGTATAGAAGACACAGCCCCCATATGTGGGGAGTTGATAAAGTGTGGATTGTAATGTTTGAATCTAACTCTCTGCTGAAGACAACAAAAGCCACAGGAACTTAAAATTTGCTGGTCGAGAAGTTCTAGACGTAGGATATTTGCTGGCCCGTCTGGTCTGGAATTGACTGCTTCTAACTTGACAGACACAAGTTGGCTACAAACACTTTTTCCCTTATATAGTAAAGACTAACGGCGTCTAGAGACAATTCTCTCTTTACAACAAACATTAGGAGGTCGACATGCACAGTACAATGACTGCACAATTATAGTAGATACTGACAGACAGGTAAATGATTGTCTGAGGCGTTGTTATGAGAGGCTGTTATGTTATTACTTGGCAGACACTGCACATCCAGTAAAGCCTTTTAGCATCTGTTCTGCCCCAGCATGTATGGACCATCTCTGTGGTCTCTCAGTGAAGATGGACTGGAGGCTCCTGATCCAACAATGACTGCTTTATACTGCAGAATGTGGGGCGTGAACAGATAACATATTATCCCCATTCACTCCTTCAATGACCACTCCCTCATTAATTAGCAGCCTCACTTGAAAACCTTCCTCCCTCACACTCATTTCCTCTCCTTCCACCCTGTGTATTACATGAGACACAGTTACTGATATGAGTAAAGCAGGAAGAATGTGTTACTTTTCATCACTCGATGGTTCATTGAGAGAGCCAACTATGTTAATTAGTGTGAAAATAACTATTCTAACAAGTGAGTGATGCAAAAAAGTGTTAATATCTAAAAAAGTTGTTGCTTCGCCTCACATTAACATTTCACCAAGGATGCATTTTACCTCCCTGATTTTTCTTTTTTCTTTCTTTGGTTATTATCAGCTATGATTATTTAAATGAGCTATGATTACTAAAGGATGTAGAGACAATTTTGATTGTAACAGACATTATGTAAATAAAGATATAATTAGTAAATTGAAACCAGAGGCAGGAATGTGTCTTTGTTAAGTATGCATGTGAGGCATCTTGTTACAATTGTGGCCACATGTATATTCACACTGCTTCTCTGACCTATAATGCAGAAACGTGTTTAACACTCTCTTCATTTCTCCATTCAACAAGATTGCATTTAAACAAAGCAAAATAAGTGACTGAACACCCTTTAAACACAAATTCCAAGGTCTGCATTTTGGTGTTTTCAGCATTAGATGGAACTTTGGCTTTAAAATGCAACACTGGTTTAAATGTTGGCTTAAAAATGTTTTTAATGGATTTTATCTGAATTCAGGAAACACCGTTGAATTAAAAGAAGTAGCGTGTTTAGCACTGTGACTGGTTTTGAGTTTCTTTAAATGTGTTGTCAGTAAATGAGGTCAATCAGAACCAGCACTTGCAGAATTATTAATGTGCTCTGTTTTTAATAAGATGGTGAGAACGAAAATGGTTTATGAGCGGTCTAATTTCCAGCGGCTATCAGGAATGAGCCACGGGAACTATTCTCTTCTGGCAGAACGGATGAATTTGAGATTGAAGCCATTATCTGAGTCCTGCTTTGCTGCGTCCTCGTGCGCCATGTTTATACAGGCTCCCAAACACTGAAGACATTATACACATTTACCGGTCCATTACTTTAATCTAAATTCTATTTTAACTGTGCAGGTGGAAAGTGCCTACTTCATCATAAGAGGCCAAGGGAATTTCGTTTGAGGTCTGAAACATTTCAATGGGTGAATTTCAGATTTAATGAGCTCCCAGTAGTCTCGTAAACGGATCAGAAGAGCGGCGTTTATAAGACTTAATCAACTGCGTCACAGCGGCCATTGTCCACTTCCGCCAGCTTGTGGCTTCCGATTGGCTCATCCTCCATCGCCTTTAATTAATTGCCCGCAAGAGGCACGTGCGAAGGTTAATAACGGCAGCGACCCGACGGTGTCCGGCAAAATGAGAAGAAAGAGCTCTTTGTTGATGTTTGCGGTACTCGTGTATCTTCACTCGTTTCGAGCGAGTTATTCGGTAAGTTTGTGGCAGCAGGAGAGAAGAGCGGAGGAGATAAAACCAGAAGACGTCGTCGTGGTGCGACGCCCGCGCTTTAAGTCCGCGGAGCCATTCCCACATCTCAACGTCAGCGGCCCAGGTGGAGGCGGCTTCACGCTTCAGAACCGAACCTGGACAGCTGGGGTCAGCAGGCGGCCCCGGTCCTCGCTCTCAAACTCGGCGGACGGACTACAGGCTGACTTTACAGGTTAAGGACACCTTTTAACATTGAATGAATGAATCGGTGTAGGTGTGTTGTTGCCGCGAAAGTGACCAACACACGTTTCAGGCTTTCAGGGAAAGATTTTGGGCCTTTCGTTGGACTCCAACCCGCAGCTCTCGGAACTGGAGGCTATGAGGCCATTCCTGCTGTGTGAGGATGATCTCATGACCTTCACAGCCTCTGGAGAAACATTCTCTCACTTTTTAGTGGACAGAGGTAAGACATTTCAGCTGTCTGATGAATGTTTGCTGGACTGTTGGGCAACTATGCACATTGTTGAAATTATTAAATCTGTTGTTCATTTTTTGTTTTTTGTTTTTTTGGTCAGAATGCACATTTCTCGCTTGTTTTTTGCTGTAAAACGAATTCTGAAATTATTGATCTTCATTAGTTTACAGTCACGATATTCAAAATACTGATTCCAAGGACGACTCCTTAAACAACCATTTTATTTAACAAGGTGAATAATTTGATGGTTTTTCTGTGGACTGGCATCAGCTGTTAAACGTTTTATCTTTGACAGATGGGGATCCTCCCGTCTCCCCTCTCCACTTGCCTGCATACTGTGGTTACTCAGTGAAAGTGTCCTGGCATGACATGGAGTTGATGATGCCTTATGATGCGTGTTACATTACACAGGAGGTATGCTGGCGACTCTATCTCCATCTGGCTGTCCAGACCGCTCTGTCCGGTTCATCTGCGTGTTTGTTTTTCCTCAGAATGGCAGTTATGTGCTGGCTGTGCTGTGGTTGGGTCACCCATTGAAGCTGTTGTGCCCTGTGCAGACTCCTGTCCACCCTCTGTCCCCCTCAGTATTTTGCTCCTCCTATAGCATGGCAGTCCAGATTGATGGGCAGCAGCCTGATGTATCGATGATGAGAGTTGCAGGTGTGTTTAAGGAATTCAATACAGATGTTTCAGAAATTTGTTTATTAGGCATTAGAAGTTGATGCTACATTTTAGTGCTCTTTTTAGTTTATTTATCGGAAGAATATTAACATTTTCTATTTCTGCAGTAAATTTGGGACATTAAGGTAACAATTTTATAAATCTTGGAGGCATTTATGTGGTTCAAATGAATGGTATTTTGTGTGCATCATGAAATGAAATTTTATTTTTTATCAGGTCTTTTATTTCTCAAAATGAATGACAGTATTGTTGAGACAAACTTGGTGGTTTAAAACCTAACATTCAGTAGTTAAGTGATTGATATATATATAGATATATATCAATTTACCTGTTTTATTAATATTTCATATTAATAAAACAGGTAAAATTACAGTAAAATTGAATTCTAGAACTTTATTAAAGTCCTGTGCTTTGTGAATCTTAAAATGTTTAAATTTAGAATGTTGAATTAATGTTTTAATTTTAAAAAAGAAACAAAAAACATCTTTTGAATTAAGAAATGTGAATGTTTCTTAACTCCAATGAATTGTGAGTAGGTGCTCTTGTGTGTTCCAGTAAATGGCGTTTGGGTCCCATTTGTATCTGAGCAGTGTGGGCAGCTTGTATCATCTAATCCTGGACAGTTTACTTTGTTAATCTCCTACACTGCTCCTTGTCTCACTTTTGAAGTAAGTTAAATCTGAGGGATTGTAGTGATACACTGCTGTTTTACATTGGTTTGCTGTTTTGCAGGATGGTCTTCAGCTGCATTTCATAAAAGATGGTCAAGAATACATCTTTATCTGTCCATTGCTGTTTCCATACACCCCCATTGACCACCAGTTTCCTCACTTCCCAGATACTGACAGCCCTGTCCCAACTGTCCATACTCAAGCATCTCCTATACCTCACACTCAGGGGCATGGTGTTCAGTTTCCTGACTATAGCCCCTACCCTGGTTTCCATTATCTTCTGCTTCCCCAGGCCTATCCACCTGGACCACAGTCTGCCCATGTTCTTCATTCCACTCTTGACAACCCCCCTGGGCCTCAGCCCTTCCTACAGCAGCAGCTGACACAGTTTCTCTCCCTAATTGGGCCTGAGCATATCCCCTTATCTCCAGGAGATCACCCAGAATATCCTCATTACCAGCATCCTTTCCAGTCTCCATTCTTCTTAGGGCCAATTCCAGAGGATGATTATTCCCCCAATCAAGTTTTCAGTTTACCTGTTGATTCTTTTCATTACTTTTCTAACGTGAATTATTCCAACAACCCTTTCTATTATCATGATTTGGAACCAGCTTCCATACACTGCTTCACCAGTAACCCCCCTACAGCTACGCAACTGCCCGAATCTGCAGAGAATCCATGTAATTCTCAGTATTATTTTCTACTGCCGTATGATCCTGCACTGACTGCAGCACCAGTGAATCAGGCATTAACTTCCCCTCCTGCCTCTTCCCCTCCAGAACAACCAGCAGACCCACACTATCCAGCTGTTCCAGTTTATCTTCTACCCTTTTACGACTCTTACTTCCACGTTTACCCTGCACCATCTCCTCCTACCCCTACCTCAGAGCCTCAAAAGCCAGAGGTTCCCCAGGTGACCTGCCCACCATACAGTGAAACAATATGTGGTTACTATTCTTACTACAACCCCCTCTACCAGCCACTTTACCCTGCCATGCCATGGCCTATTCCTACCACTCCTACCTCACCTACTACACCTCAGTCCACCACAAGTTCCACAACCTCTAGCCCGACTGAGGCCACTCCAAAGATCCCACATCTCAAGTGTCTGACAGTGAATATGACTGTGTTCCTGCCTTCTGCTCACCCTGGTTCTATCCAGGTCAGAGGTCAGTGCTTGTATTTGTGTTGGTGAGAAGTTTTATGGCATTTTGTTTTTGCTCCTCCCCATTCCCTTGCTGAAAACCACTTGCATTCCTTCAGGCACCAGATTCCACAAGAACACAGCTACGTCATGTAATGTGAAACTCACACAGCTTGTTGTGAAATTAGACTCTAAATTAGGGGTGTGCAGTGATGCTACTCTGTTACAATGGATATTGCTTTGGGTGTTTCCTGTATCAGTTGTACTGATGGATATGAAAACCACGTTGGCCTCTGCAAATGTATAGAGTAGTTCAGAAAAAGGTTTGTTAGCAAACCAATCGTGAAACTGCTAATCTTACGGTAATCTTTCAGTTTGGAAAAATATAAATTGTTTCACGGGCCTTTTACTTCTAAACCAAGTTTGGTTGTATGTATCATATGTCTAACATTTTTTTTCTCTTTACATCAGACCAAAGGCAGCCTTGGCAGTTCCTGTCTGATGTTTCTCAGCACTGTGATTATAAGATAATGGCTGCTAAGGATTCTGGGGTGATATTTCACTCTCCTCTTCCGGCGTGCCACAGTGAATCAAGGGTGAGACCCTCAACAATGCCTTATTGTTTACCACTGACTACCACAATTGGCTGTAAATATGAGTCTGTTTTTGCTGTCCTACCTCTTAAGAAGCAGCCTGCATGAAATGCCAGCATGAAAACATTATTAGTCTAGATAGACCATGGTGTGTTTTGTTGGAGATTTAGATTACAAGATTAGTGTCGTATGCTGTACTGCATTGCAAAGCTTACAACTCCATTGGCTAAAAACCATTGGCAGAGCCATTTCGCTGTGTTGGCTTCATCAATGGAGTAAGTTTGGTCAAAAAAAAAACAACTGAAAACCCCAACTCTTCTGAATTCAGCACAGATGAGCAGCTTTTCCCAAACAAGTGGCACATTTCATGCAATTACTAGCATATGCAGTAACCGTGCATGCATATGGAGTTTGGTCTTCTGGTATGAATTATGTGTGAGCTCTATTTTCAAGATTGTGTTTATAAATGCAGCAGTGATACTGGTTCATGCTGACTTTTTGACATCTATCTTTAGAATTCCACGATCCTCTCCTTACTTATGAGGTATTTGGACCTTTCTGTGGGACATTATAGGGTTTTGGACTTGCAATGCCCACATCAAACTGCTCGTGAACCCCCTTCACCAGTCGTCGTAGCTGTGTCACCCACACCTACCAGCACCACCCAAGTCCCACCTGTTGTGCCAAAGCCTAAAGTTTTATGCTCCTCACATCAAATGACTGTGGAACTTCCCACAGGTGTCATCTCTGGAATTTATGTTAAAGGTTTGTGCATAAATATGCTGGGCGTATCTGTTCAGGGGTGCATATGGTTGCTATCAGCTCTGCATGAGCTGAATTTTAACAATGTTGTACAGGGGCCACTCTGGCGTTCACTCAAGTTGGGGGTTGGGGAAAATATAGGATGTGGTTTTTGTTTTGACTGGGCAATGTTTCAGCACTTTTTTAAACCATGTGCAGAACAGTAATTGTGATGTTTGCAGCCTGGATGAAGAGAGTTTATATTTCTGTGTGTACTCTGACAGACATCAAAGGAAACCAGATAAAAATCCGGGATGTCCCAAAAGACTGTGGGTATTCTGTACGGAGAAACAAACATGGCAAAATTCTATTGAGATTCCAGTTGCATATGCGCTGTCACATGACTGTACAGGCAAGGTGTTTTTTTTTTTTTTGTTTGTTTGCTTTGTTTTAATAATGAATTGGTTCACCTTAAATATTTTAATCTCTCTCAAAGGGTGAAATGTACCTCATCACTGTTCACTACATGACAGAAAATGGGAGACAAGAGAACAATTTTCTCTGTCCTGTACTCATCCCAGACTCTAGAAAAGGTAGATTGATTTTCTGTTGACACGACTCAAAGGCCATTCATCTTTTTCAAAGGTTGTTGTATTTGAGCCATTCAGAGTTATTTTAACATTGACATTTGTCCTGCTGTCCCTTAGAGTGCCACCTTCCTAGCAAGCAGCGTCTCCCCTGTGGACCAGGCTCTGTATCCAGGCCACAGTGCCTCTCCAAGGGGTGCTGCTTTAGCAGCCATCCCCCTACCTGCTACTACTCCATGGATGGTAAGCTGCATTTTCATACCACTCAGCTAATGCAGTTGGACTTCCCCTACCACAGAATCACGCAAGTGCTGCAACAGATGTTATGAAAATTACACAATGTAAAAACAAAAACAAGTGTTCCACAACTAACCTCATTCACCTCCTGAGATCTGACCTTTCATTTATCTGACCTTCACAAAGCTCTGTGATTGTCTTTCCAGCATGCACTATTGACCGCCACTTTGTCTTCTCCGTGCCTGCCACCCTTGTGGACCCCCCTCTTTCTCCTGCCATGCTTTTTACTCTCGGGAACACCACCTGCAAACCTGAAAGAGTGACTTCTGAATATGCTTTGTTCAAAATCCCCATGGATGGATGTGGGGCACACAAAGTAGTAAGCCTTGGCAAATATAAACGATTCTGAAAATTTAACCCCATGATATTTGGTATAATAAATTAATGATCTAAAAACCACAGGAAAGTTCTGAATAAATATTCTAAAAAGTTATTAACTATTTTATGTCTGTTTTACTTTCTGCTACTCCAGGTGGTGGGGAAAACAATAATTTACATAGTGGAGGTCATCAACATAGTTCAGACAATCAACCTTGGCTATGGGGCCATAACGCGAGATTCTCCATTCAGGTCAGAGCTTGTCAAAAAACTCAATGTTTAAAATGATATGGTAAAATGTACCTTCAATACATTTACAATATTAGAGTGTTGTCAGGTTGCTGGTAGAGTGCAGATATCTGCCAGACACTGTCCCTAGTGTCAACTACATGGTTAAAACTCCATCTTTGGGGCCTACAACCAGTGGTCATGGAGTGTTTGGTGCCCAACTCCGGATTGCCAAAGGTAGATTCCTCTCCTCATATCTATATTAGCAAATTATTTAAGATGATTCATTTGATGGATCAGTGTATAAGTTGATGTGGAAATGTTTTTTTTCCTGCAATAGCAAGAATGGAATTGTAATGTTGATCAAGTTCATACTTTTACAGGTTCTTTTTAAACATTCTTCAAAAATTAATCATTTTATTGCACACATGTATTCACGACTGCTCATCCCAGATGCCCAGTATAGCAGCTATTACCCTCAGTATCACAGGCCCCTGAAGAAGTTGCTGGAAAAGCCCCTGTACATGGAGGTACGGATGGTCAACAACACGGATCCGACATTGGTGCTCCTGGTGCACTATTGTGTGGCCTACCCACGGTCTAGAAATGCTATATGGATCCTTCTTTACAATGGGTATAGCTCTTTTGTAATTCTTTTTTAAAGTAAAACGTTCAAGCTAGGACTATGATGCCTTTTTAATTGTGCTTTTTTTCCTGACTGGTGGATTTAAATGTTGCTCCCTAGGTGCCCCAATCCTTTGGACCCAGCTCACCAAAAGTCTGTGGTGTTGGAGCCTCCGCTGCCATATCCTCAGGGTCACACCCGGCGCTTCACAATCAGCACCTTTCAGTTCCTTCAGGATGCTAAACTCACGAAGCTGGAAGAGGAGGTAAGTACATTAGGGCTCCTCAATCCACTATCCAGCAGGTTTTCATTCCTATCAGGTACTAACACATTTGAAAGTAGTTGTCTACCTGGTAGGAAAGAAATCCTGGTGAAGAGCAGCCCTTGTAGGAATGGATTGAGTACCTCTCTTTTAGAGGATTAACAGATACATATTCCTAATATAATCTCAGATACTTGAAGTATAAGTCGGTTTATGACTAACAGGATTAAAAAGCACTCGGAGAGTGCAGACCTCCACCAAGCGCAACAATTCCTTTTGGCCCCATTTACCACAATGTTAATGAAAATTTCAAATTGATCCAGAATCCAGGATTTCTTCCGGATCCCCCCCAAAATGAAATCAGTTCGTTCTTTTCACATTTCCAACAAATCGTGAAAATGTCATCAAAATCGGTCCATAACTTTTTGAGTTATGTTGCTAACAGGCAGACAGACAAACGCCGGCAAAAACATAACCTCCTTGGCGGAGGTAATAATTATCTATCAGGACAGGATTTATCCATGTGTGGAGCAGCAGGTTAAACCAGGGCTCCTCAATCCATTCCAGGGCTGCAATCCAGCAGGTTTTCTTTCCTACCAGGTTTCATCTGGGTTGTCTACCCAGATGGTAGGAAAGAACCTGCTTGACTGCAGCCCTCACAGGACTGGAATGAAGGGCACCTGTTGTAGGTCATGGAGTTCTGTTATAAAGGGTGCTTGCATACTAGCCGAAATGATGGCACATGGAACGATTCGTTCTGGTAAATGTAATTTACTGCAAACTGGAATTGTACACTATTTTATATAGCTTGTATACAATTTATATAGCACTGGCCATTGTCAAGGCATGGTTGTCTCAAATACTGGCAGCCCACATCTGATTCTATGTCTAAAAGAGTTCAGCTTCTGGTAAAATCTTCACACACGTTCCTTATCAACCTACAATCAAATTAGCTGTCCTGCTCTGTTTTAATGCACTGAATAACAAAGTGCTGTAAATGGACATTACTTATGCAGGTTTTTGATTTTTTTTTTTTTTTTTTTTTTTTTTTTTTTTTTAATGTACTTCTAATTAAAAGTGTGCATTCAGCCGCTCACACTTGCATTCAGACACTGGAGGCAGAGGGCTGTGGAGGTATGATCAGGGGAGAACATTGCTATTTCTCACCAGCCAAAAAGCATTACAAACTATATGAGACAAGCATTACTAAATTTGACCAAATGAAACACTTGAGAAACTTGAGCCCAACTTTATTTTACTATAGTCTTCCAGAATTAATTTTAAATTGTTTTTGCAAAGCTTACAGAATTACTTTCAAGTTGCTGTTAGCAGTTTGTAATTAGTAATCTCTTCTTTAGAAAGCTCCTTCAAGTCCTACCTAATGGAACAAATTTGAAAAGTTATCAACCATCTTATTTACACTTTGGCAGAAAAGTGAATATATTTGTACAGATTGTCTCCCTGTTGTTTAAAGCATACTTTCCCATTAGGTTTTATGTGTTGTGGCAAAGGAGCTATAAAGTGTGCAGCTGTCTGCACTGCTGCTTGTGAATTTGCCTCATGGTAATAAAATTAGTCTGATCTCGGGGTAGTAGTTGTCCTTTTATCTTTGAATTGACACTGATCTTAACTTTGTAACTGTTGTAACTGTTTGAATGTGTCTCGATGTTCATTTTATGTCCCTGTAGTTGCGATAGTGATAATGAGGATTTTAAAAGGTTCAAGTCATCCAAATGTAGCTTAATACAACGCGCTCCTCTGTACAAATAAGCTATTCATCATTCACTTTATATTAATTTGGACAAGCGTACATGTAAACTGAGACGTCAGTGGTGTGTGGAGGCATGCAACCACGAGGCTGAGACGATGGGAACACAGCACTATCTGGAAATCGCATTCTAACTCTGCAGACTTCATTAAATGTGGATGGCCATTTTGAAAAACCTGCAAATTTATGCCAACTGTCAGCCACAGTCGCAGCGAAAGGCACCCCCTCGAGCCTGTACAGTGCATTAAATGTTGCTGTGCGATCCTGTCCCCAGATTTACTTCATGTGCTCCACTGAAATCTGCTCGACACATGAGGGCCCCTGCATCGAGGGATGCTTTGGCCTGCAACGGTAAGGAAAATCTGTGTCCTCAAATCACACATCACACCCTTATGAATTCTGCGAAATTGCATGGAAATGTTCCCAAGAGAGCCTCATTGTAACACTCATCAATTTAAAGCTCAGGGAACAGGTCGTTCTTCTGTATACAACAGCAGGATAATGACTTAATCATGAGGTCATCTGAAATATTTATTAAGGCTGATCCATTCCATGTTTTCCAGTTAGGGACTGGGAGGATTATGAGAGGTTGGAGCTGATGATAGCCTGGTAAGCAGCTTAGTTACTTTTTTTTAATTTTTGGCTTACAAAGTACCAAAGTCACATCTCTAAACTATACCTCCTCATTTTCAGAGTGCAGATAACGCCTGTCAAATAAAAGCTTCCGAAGCCTTCTAAAGGAAAGTGTTTTTTGTGTTTTTGTTTCTAAGATTGGAGCCACTTGCAGGAAATGACATTCTCTTAAGATTTGAGAGGTAGGAAGCAGCCTTTACTGTGTGACTATTTAGGCCTTGAGCACTGAGCATGACTGATAAAGGTGTCTTTTTTTGTGAGTTTATGTAAACTGAAATGTATCTAGGAAACAAGATGTCAAATTATGAGAAGCTCCTTGGTATTCTGTTTTGGCCCAAACATGGTTGCATATTTGTTTTAATAAAGTTGAGAATGAAATGCGTGTCTGTCAGGTTTAAAGTATTGTTAGAATGTTGTATATTATGACGAAAATTGTAATCTGATAATCCATGCCAATTTTATTAAAAGGTCATTTTGAAGTAGCCAGTCTTACAACACAAACTGATCACAAAAACATAACATAACCAGAGACTGGTAAACATTGCCTTTAAGTCACAAGAGAAGAATCTGAGAAAGCTGTATTTTATTTTTTTTTTTTTAAATCTGTCAATCAACAATAAAGCAGTAAAGTATCAACTTTTTAAAGTCTTACATTTTGGAGTGAAGTGGAGATAAGGTGAGACAAAGTCATAGTCTGAAGCAACAGTAGATGAGAAATGGAGACCTGATAAAAGATAATTTCAGTAGAACTGTGACAAATGCATCCCAACCTTATCTTAACACTTGTATCTTATAAATAAATTGTGGTTGGTGGAAGCCAGATTTAACACTTTTGTCTATCTGGTCCAAACAACGGTGAGCGGTGGGAGGCGTCTGCGCTGAGAAGTGGAGGGTTCTTGGTTCAAGTCCTGATTTTGGACAAAAGTTGGAAGGTGTGCTGGTAACACAGGGAAATAGTGGTCAAGAAAAAAAGTCCCAATAAGAGTTGAACAAATCTGTCATAGATGCATTTTGCACCATGACATCATTCAGATTCAATTTGATGTGATCCCTGGGATGGCGTCTCTAATTGTGTATGCATATTTGATGCCCTGGTTTAGAACCTTGAATCATGTGAAAAGTTTAAAGAAGTGTTCATGAGGAAGTTCCTATAATCTATGAAAACTTGGGAACTGACCTGCCAAGGATGGAATTCAAAGAATCCCCCCCCCCAAAGTCATATGATCCACAACTTATTTTTGCACTTAAGTATTGATGTGTCAACAAACTCAAGAGTTGTTGTTATAAACCAACAAACAACTCTGCCAAACTGCCACTGTGCCAAACTAAAATCTTACGTACGCTGGAAGGACAGAGGAGGGAACAATTTAAAGGGAACGCATAAACGAAATATTTAAATTTGCATAGTGCAGCAAACTAACTCTAAAAATCTGGATCAACCTTCCTTGAAATCCCTTCGAGGCTCAGGTGTTGGCGGTTTTGAGTGGCTAACGTAGCCTGCAGCGCTTCGCCTTTTAAAGTCATCGCCATCGTGGTAGCCTTCGACCACTGGGTGTCATCCAAGCAATAAAAATGCTGGAGAAGCGCGCTGCATGACTCACAGCTGGCTCTTGTGTGGAGACCTTGGCCTGTATGTTGGGTTGTGTAATGAGTTGGGGCTGTAATGTTTGAAAAAAAAAAAAAAAAAAAAAAACCGAGAGATCGACTTGGTGTCGAAGCCCACCCTCCGCTGTTTGCGTCGGCGGAGAACGATGAAGGAAATCACCGATGAGCGTCAAGAATCGCCGGATTTTATGGTTGCGATCGCGTAGACACAAACACGGCTGCCTCACGGTGTCATTAAGACCCCCCCCCCCCAACCCCCCTAACACACACAGACACACACCTATCAGTGAAATGTATGGAAGCACTGCGGCACACTGCGCGCATTTGCAGACTGCATGGCTGTTTGCGCTCAGACGGAGAGCGGAAGATAGGAGGAGGGGAATGACTACACCAGGAGAGTAGGAGGAGGGAGAAGGGGACAGTTTCCTTTCTGTACCACACGCTACGAGATCACACCGGGAAACCGAAGAAAGGAGCAAAAAAAAAAAAAAAAACAGGCGAGGGAGAGAGAGAGAAAGAGAGAGAGAGAGGGAGGGTGAAGGAAACACCGCAGCCCCTCCGCAGTGTCCGCTGTTTTTTTTTGTCCGTCTTTTGGTTTTACGCACACTTTGCGGACCAACATGGGGGGATCAGAGAGCTCCTGACGAGGATTGACTTTCAGTGAACCTCCGCTCAGTCTGTGGCTAATAGGCAGGAGAGGAAAAGGGCGACAGGGAAGACATGTTGGAGAGGTTTCTTTCGTCTTGAGGTCGTGGTAGGATGTTCATGTTGTGCTTTTAAAACGCACGTCTGGCCCACGCAGCGAAGACAAAAAAAAAAGCAAATGGAAATTGGGCGGTAGGTTATGCTCGAGGAGCCATTGTTTCGATCGGCCTTTTATTTAATTGGTTTGTTATGATCGGAAACAACGTAGGCCTTTTGTGCAGCCCCGCAGTAACACACATCCAGTGAAAGCGGGGGGACAGAGGTGCGTTTCTGCGTAGATTTCAATAGATCCTCGGCAGTGTTAAGATTCATCTTCCTCATTCAGGTATCCGCAACATTTCCAAAATACAGCAGCTCTTCTGGAGCTGACAGGGGCCCACTGGTTAACATATTAAAAGATATATTACAGCAGTAAGAGATCATTTTAGTCACATAGAAAATAACCCCCAGGTTGGCTTTCAGCACAAAGGTGCACCCGAGCATAGTTTTTTTTTTTTTTTAATCTATTAGAAGGCAATTTCAGACCAAGGCAGGGGACAAAAGAAGATTTTTAAATGTTAATGTCGACCGACGTTGCATCCATCATGGTGCCTGTGTCCCGGGGTCTTATGGACCGGGAGAGAGAGCTGGACACCATGACCGGGGTGCATCCCAGCGCAGGCGGCGCTCCCGCTGTGGTCCGGGGGATGAAACGTGGAGACCCGGAGCCCGACGGACAGACGGCGGCCGCTCTGGTGGACACGGCCGGGGCAGAGTGCAAGCGTCCCCGCATCGACGGTTCAGGAGGAATCGGCGAGGTTGGTCAATAGAAGAGGGGGAGGGGGGGTCCCGTTTTTGCCGTCCATATACAGTAATGTAAGCGTGGCGCAGCGGGCCCCTTTGTGTTGTGATCTAATAACATCTTCGGATTTGCTGCACAAGTCGCCTTTGCAATTTTATTGCGACCTGAAAAGCCTCACATGGGCCAAGATACACACCAGTACAGGACTTCACATCCCTGCACAGAATCCAAACACATTACACTGACGAAGTACGCAGTAATTCAGCCTTGTGCGCGTAATTTAAGATGGAATTGGAGAAGTGCTGTATCGCTGGTCAGGCCTCATGCTATTTCAAAACTCTGCCAGGACGTAAACAAACGTGACCCCTTTTTTTTTTTTTTTTACAATGCTAAATTGGCACTGTTGTTTGGAAAACATTTGGTTCAGATGGAAATTGAGGCTTGCGTGATCTTTATTTTTATGGCGTTGAGGCAAACCCAGACTTCACAGACACAGGACTCGCCTCACATTTCTGAAGATTCTTCAACTGTTTAATCTGCTGCAGGGTTCGACCTGTCTGGAGAGACTCCTCCAGCCTCAGTGGAATAATTTGGCTGTTTCTCCCTCTTTACCTGATCCAAAATTGGTCAAACATTGGCTAATATAGCATATAAGCAGGGCAGATGGACATCATCATGGACTATTACATAGGATGATGCACTCTGCTGCAAGACACAGAGCAATTTCTCTGCCAATTAAAGCACCAGTAATGGGGTGAAGTGGCCTGTTTGCTCCTGTTTGAAAAAACTAAATGGCGGTTTTACATCACCATGCTGTCTGTGAGTGACAGGCTTAGCGGCCTAATGCATTCTAAACCAGACGTGAGTGGAAGAGTGCGTGCATGTGGGGGTGAGAGAGGGAAGCGCAGATCAATAACTTCAGCCCCTAAAATGTATTGAACGTGAGCCGACTGGACAGTCCGGAAATGAGAGTGGGAGAGGTCCCCCCCAACCCCCCCCCCCACTCCCCGCGTCAGTGCAGGAACAGATTTGCCCTATCACTGGCAGTAAAGAGGCTTTGTTTCCATCTAATGGGATCACATCTCATACTGGAGGGGGCATTCTAACCACACTGATCCTGAGATCCTTATCTAAGACGGAGGATTTATTGAACACACATGCATCCAGGCATGCGCGAACATTTGATGCAGCTATTTGTTTTTATTATTATTTCTTAGTTCTAAATCTGTAAAAATTCTCAAAAGGGACAGTGGAAGGGGCTGTAGCTCAAATCTATTTCTGGCATCTGTACTGACTGCTGGATGAAAGAAAAGCATGAAATAACATTTCCCACAACTGTTTGATATGGAAAATAACAGCTGCTTGCATCATACCTAGCTCCATAAACCAACCAGAAGTGCAGACTTGAAGGTCCTATAGCCTGTTAAGTCCATTATACTGTAGCCTGCGCTGCCTTTCTGTTTTACACAGAAAATAACATCGGTACAAATCCCCCTGCCTGTGCAGCAAACTCTCAAGATTTGATTTTTATTCACAGAAAGGTTTTAACACGTTCATATTTGGGATGGAAATGATGCAGGGTGGTGTTTAATTTTCCTACTTGTAATCCAGAGTGCTCTTTTAAAAAAGCCCCAAGGTCTGTAAAGCTAATCTTCAGAGGATAGTAAAAGACGGAAAATATTATAGCACTTAGTGCCCTGGCTCTTGTGACGCTCTCTCTTCTTTCCTCCATTCTCGTTTTCCTTAAAGAAGCTATTTATTGCTGGCATCGCCTCAGAAGTTGAACTCTGATCTGTAGCCGAAGCCCATAATTGGGTGTGGCTGCGGTGAAGAACACTTTGAACCATTACAGCCAAATAAGCCTAATAATGACATCAGCACCATTTGGCTGTTTTCTTCCATTAGGGTTTGTTGCTGTCAGCAGTGTGGACGTAGATTTAGTCAGCGATCCCTGCAAAGTTTTCTCAGGGCAGCAATGCATGTATAAATCAGTGCATCCTGCAGTGGGACATGACTGAACGCTCGGCTGACGGGAGCAAATCGAGATTGCAGAGTGCCTTTGACAGTATCAGAGTTCAAATGTTCGTCGTGGCGCGCTGAAAAATGGGCCGCTGAGCTTCCCCGTGCTCAGCCGATATTATGGATTTTAAATGAAAACCAAGCTGCTGGGCAGTCCATCCAACCGAATGCCTCCTTTTAGAAGGAAAAAAAAAAGACTGTTTTTTTTTTCTATTTGGCATTCTGTTACCGTGCCGGGGATGTCCTGCTTTTTTTTTTTTTTTTTTTCAGAATAGTGGGGATTCGTGACGAGCAACAGCGAGAGGAGCGTGTCTTTAAAGGCCCACGCAGCGTGCTGATTTGCCCGTGTTTTGTTGTCGGTCTCGGTAAAGGGGGCTCTCTCTAACCTAATAAGGTCTTGCCTGGGGTGATGACAGCGATGATAAATGACTTGGACCGTTAATGTAGGCTCGCTGTTCTTAAATCTCATACCAGGACCTGAAATAGAATGAAAACGTCAGCAAAGGAAAAAAAAAAAACCACTCGGCCTCTTTGCTTTGAGTCGAGACGGTTTATTTTGTTTTTCGGCTTTCTTTCCGTTATAAACTGGCCAAGGCCTGCTGACGTTCTCATACATCTCATAGTTTGTCTTGGCTAATTTTTATTTTTTAATTGCAAGATTTGTTGATTTTGATAGGAGAATACTAATTCATTTAATTGCAACAAAAATTATTCGAAAGTCTGACATGAGGACAACAGCAAAATGAGTTTTTCTCTAGCACCCTTTCACAAACATGATGGTACAGGTATCTGTCCCTAAATCTCTAACATTTTATGGAATTGGTGATTTAAGTGACAGAATTCTTTACCTAGGGGCCTAAAAGCAATATTATTTAATTTAATTTAGTCAGAACCCTGAATATAACACAGTATTCGCCCTGAGATCAGAAACAAAATCAGATCTCAGACATTGTTAATGTACCACTTTTGTATAAAAGTATAGAATCTTTTAACAGCAGTATATAGATTAAATAACTAAAATGGCTGAAGGCAAATGAAAAGTATCATGACTTGTACTGTTCCATAGAATATAAATACAGTCATCAGTGTTGATAACCTGCAAATGTATGATGCTTTGAACATCCCAAAGTCTTCAGAGGGAATGTCAATATATGTAGCAGGCCTGATTATATGTGCTGTGATTTTTGAAACAATAATGTTACGTAATCAGGAGCAGCAGTTACGTTCATGCAGGGAATAATTAGATGCAAATTGTAGTCCGTCCAATCAGATGAGAAAGTAATTGTTGGATAAAAACGACAGAGTTATCTCTAGTTTCAGATCAGCGCAGTGGACATGGGTTTGATTGTTGCCTGAGATTTTCCTCGCCAATGAGCGATTGCGCGTGAAGATCGCTATCGCTGTTCTGGGACCATTGGGGTGGTTTCCGAAACGTCTGCAGCAGCTTCGCGTCTTGGTGAGACTGCGGGTGTAGGTGTGTTGTAGAATGTCGGAGGCATGCGAGGTACACGGAGAAACTCAACTCCGCGTCGCCTGGCCGACTGTTTGGAGGCTTAGCATGGGAGTGCTCCGCGGATGAAAGGGGGGGTGGCATCCGCCCGAGTGCTGCTGCGTGGTTGGGATGGCTTTCTCGCAGTGGTGAAAAGTGGTTCCTCCTCTGCCCTTAGAAGAGCGGCAGTCTCATGGCCCGATAGGAATAGATACAGGCCTTGTGACCAAATTAGACACAACCCACAACAATGACACACACACATCCACACACACCTATCTACCTTCTTTGAGGAGGGTGGAAGAGGGATGGTGTGAGAGATTACCCACGGCATGAAGGAGAATTCTGGGAGGACGCAGAGCTCATAAACCCTCTCCTGTCTTAAACCCCCACCTCAACCATCCGCCACCTAGTCTGCCTCCCCTCGCCCCCACCCACCCTCTACTCCCCCCCATCACCATCTGTTGACTTGAACTCAGCCGGTTAATTTCTCCCGATCTCGCGTCCCCCCCCCCCCAGTCTCCTCTGGGTGTTATAGTCCTCTCCACCCTGAAACCTCCACCTTTACAGCCGCCTTGGTTGGGGCACAGCTGTGCCTCATTTGTCTCTCGCACGAAGAAAGAAAAAAAGGGGGGGGTGGTGGTAGTCGAGCTGTGATTAACCAGAGCTGGCCGAGAGCAAACCCTTTCTGTTTGGTGGAGACTGAGGTGGGGAGTGTGAGACTCATTCCTCTCTGCTCCTAAGGAAATTAAGCACATGACTCTGCTCATGTATGAGTCATTGTCTTTGCTCCCTCCATCTCATTTTTTCCTATGCTGTCCATTTCCCCCTGTGAGCACCAGGGCAGGCTCCTCCCTCAAGCCCCAAGCAAATATGAATTCCAGATGTTTGAACCCCCCCCCCTTCCTCCTCCTTTGGCCTGGCGCAGCTTTCAGACCCATGGACCACCCCTATTTTTTTTTTTTTTTGCCTCCACTTTTGTGCAAGCCTCTGTCTTGATCTTCTGCTCTGTATCTTCAGTTCGTCTCCCCTGTAAAATAGGGTTTATACTTTATTCATGTCATTCAAGCTTCTAAGAGCTAATTTATTATTTAGAGCTTCTACCTCTCAGAGCCAGTGCACTAAGTAGATTTTTGGCTCGTGAGTCAGACTTGCACAAACTGCAGCTTTTGAGCATGCTTATGACACTGCAGTTGGTTCTGTAGTTCGGTTCAAGCGAGATGCCACCCCCCCACACACTCCAACACACACGCACACACAAGGCCCGGACTTAGATGGCTGCACTATTAATCAGGCAAATTTAAGCTGTGAACTGCATGCAACAAACTGTTCCCTTTGGGGATGGAGCAGATGAGGGATGTCGGTTCTTGATGAAAGGAAGATAGAGAGGGGGGGAGGAGATGACTTGTCTTCTAATCTAGTAATATAAACCCAGGGACAGGCAAATGTGTTTTTCCCCCTTCAAAGCCAGCAATAATTGCTGTGAAAATCTCCCATTTTAGTGGAATACATTAGCATAAGAGCTTGTATTCTGTTATAAGTGCAGATAAAACAAGACGCACGCTATTTTAGCGAGCAGCCATGGCCGCCATTTGCATCGCTCCAAACAAAATGAGTTTCTTCGGATTGCACCGCAGTTATTCACCAGATGCTTGATGTGTCCGACGTCCCTTTATGCAGCCATAACGCAGCTGAGAAACGAGTTGGGAGTTTGCGTCGGTGCTTGTGAAGCCGTTTCAAACCAACGGGACTCCATTTATGATTTAAGAGACTCCGCAACACCCTCTCTTTTTCTTCCTGCCTCTGAACTTGCTTTGACAGGATGTGTCTCTCCATCGTTATCGGAGTGCTTCTCTAAACAGACAAAAGATCTGCTGGGTGGAGATGGCTGGAGCATGTCACCAGCAGAGTTAATGTGGTTAGGAGTCGATAACCCTGCAATGATGTAAAGTCAGATGAAGGGGAAGCGTACAAGAATGACAAGAAATCTAAAGTGCACGTAGAGAAGAACTGAACCTGTCTCCTAAACTCTGCTTTCTTCTCTTTCAGAACAATGACCCATTGACCCTTTACCATGGTTACCCACCTCATAGTCAGGTAAGGATCAGATTCCGTTGCAAACGTTGAGGGCAGGGCGAAATTCAAATATTTCGCTGTCTTGTCTCGTTTGAAGTTAATGCACTTGTCACATAGCATTAGTGTCTGTTAGTGATGCTCTTAAAACCATGGGGTGGGGGTGTAGATTATGATTTATCACTCATGTAGAAGAAGGCATGCCTCCGTACACTTCAATCAACCTCATTTTACAACCCTGCTGCTTTTTTGCAGCATTTTGGTGCCATTGATGTACTGATATTGGCGTTCAAGGAACTGAATACTAAACATCTGTTTTTTTTTTAATGTTATTATATTATTGCATTAGCTTGGTGAATGTGTGATTAGACTGCTCAGTTTATGTGGTTAATCCTTAGATTATCCTGTGTCCATCCTCATGCTCTGTCCATAATCCGCTCATCCCTCGTTCCCTGCGGTGTCCAATAAACCTCTGACTGTTTATGTTTGGTTCATCTGTTTTAAGCAGCCTCTGTATAGCAAACGTGACTGCAGGTGCTAACATACGGGAGAAGTCCCCCAAGTAGAAGTTCTCCACTACTTGGGGGATTCAGAAGTGTGAACTGCCCTCTGACCAGAGGAAAAAAACAAACAATAGCAGGCAGCAGTGGCTTCCACAACACTGAGGCGCTAAACTGTCAACAGTCCTGTGAAAAGGGTTCCATCAAAGGCTCCTGAAAGGAAGAGCCTGGAGAGTAGCACGTACCAATGTGTGAAGAGTGACAGATAGACGAACAAATAAAACTATAATCTAACTTTATAGTCATGCGACTCTACCTTTCCACCATTTGTATGACCAGCAAATTTCCTATGGCAGCAGATAACTATAAATAAATTGAAATAATTGAAACAATTTGGTCAATGAATCATTCCATCAACAACTTGAATGTACAATTTATTTTGTAGGTAAAGGATAAATTAATTTCAAATAATAGCAAAATAATTTTGAAATTAAAATCTCTGGAAAATCCCAGCATCAACATTTAGGTTTCATTACAGAGCTCTTTATTTTGGGATGTTTCTTCTTTATTTTTTGAAGATAAAGAAGTGTTTTTTAATAAAGGAATGTTTTGTGATGTCTTAAGATGAGAACTTCAGAAGATTAGAACTGCATAATATCAAATTGTGTCACTTTTTTTGTAAATCTAGCAGTTTTTACTATATTCTCACAATTGTATACAATTGCGTAGATACCTGCATATTACATCACATTATTAAGGAAAACTCAAAAAAAAAAAACCAGCACCAGTAGTTGATAGCCATCTCAACTAAAGTAAGTGCAGATTGGGACTGTTGCTGAGTAGGCATTTGTGTGTTAATCTCTTTCATCTTGGTATTTATGACCATCAAATAAACTGCAGTAAAAAATGTATTTTTAAAAGAAACGTATTATTATTGTTGGGTCCAATTCAGTCAGTTGATCGTCTTTGTGTGCAAATGCAAAATAACAGCTGAAGGCTTGCAGTGTGTTAGCAGCAGTGTCTAAAATGTTTAAGATTTTCTTTGACGTGACATTTTTAAAGAAAATATGAGTATATCTACAATTTGGAGTTGGAACCGTTACCCCACAGAATTATTTGAATTTATTATATCATAAGTGCAAAATGTTAGATTTATAATATACTGTAGTTATATTATAAAAAAAAATCTACATGTGGAATACAACATTTTAAAACATGTTTTCTTGTGTTCAACAGCATCAAACACTTGAAAATGCAAAGACATTCCCAGCTCTTATTGTTTGCATATTGAATTTATTAAATTTGCCTGTGTCACCTATTGAGAGCTGTTAATTTACATGACACCGATGTGTCTGGAAGTCTCTCGTTTTTCCAGATGATTTGATATTTTAAAAATTATTTCCATGCAGAAAGCATATATGATAAAATTCTTTTGACCTACATATTTTTATATTACTGCTTCATTATTTACATTCAAAAGAGGGTCCTTTTATGATGTTTAATTACTGATGGAGTTGATGGTGAATACGACCATTTCTGCTGGACACAATGTGAAAGTTTGTAAGACCAGATTATTGACATAAGATTTTACTTTGAAGCCCTAAGGTAGGTTTAACTAGTCACAGTTTGTAGTTACACACAGATCAGGTTGTCCACAACCTTTTAAGAGAGGTTTATAGGAGCAGTGAGTAGCAGTAGCACTTCTGCAGCCTTCTCAAAAACCATCACACCTACTCAAATATGAACATTGAGGTTCTGGTGATGTATCTGTGCTTTTGTTTACAAATTTGACCTTTTCTGGAAGTACAATGAAAACGCGCTTTGTGTACAGTCGTGACTTGCACAGAGAAGTGAGCTGGGTGTGTTCTTAAAAAAAAAATTGCCAGTACATTTATGTAACAGGGTGCATGTTTAAGGGAGTGAGAGAGAGAGAATAAGGAGAGAAACGTCTTCTCTCCCTTTCCCTGTGGTGCCAGCAGGCCCAGTTAACTCACCTACATGGAGAAAGAGAACAGAGAGAGAGAGAGAGAGAGAGAAGCAAAGGGGAGGGGAAAGTTTGCAGGTGTGACAGAAGCAGGAGGGGGGAGGCGTCAGGCTATCTGGGTGAGAGAGGAGGCAGAGGAGATGAGCAGGCAAGGGTATAGCAGCAAAACAGAAGGCTGGGGGTAGCCGTAAAGAAAGGAGCGAGTGGGAGAGGCAAAGAAAAGAAGCGAGTGGGTGACCAAAGGAAAGAAAGGACGCAAACAAGAAGAGAGTAACGGAGACAGCCAGCGGAGAAAAAGAAGGTGGTGAAGAAGAGGAGAAGGGGGCGGGAGGGAGGGATTGGCATGGCACACAGAGCGAGCGGGGGCAGAGAGAGGGAGATTTTGAATCCGTGAGGCAGACAAGAGAGACCGAGCTGGTGAGGTGACACAGGCTTGGAGAGAGGGAGAGAACGCGAGGCAGCGTGAGAGGAGGAGAGATAGAGGAGAGTGGAACAACGGCACTTTGAGTTGTTGCACAGAATATGATGATGGGACTGTACTATCCTTCCGTCTTGTCGGTGAGTGTTTATCATTTCAAATCTTCCTGCGTGTGTGTGTGTGCGCGCGTGTGCGTGCGTGCGTGTGAGCAGGAGCGCGCGTGTGCTTCATCTCCTCACTGGTGCTTGGGCTCCACTGTACACGGAGCTGCATCAGGAGCATGGCAACACTGTCATTGAGCATGAAATATTAATTACCTACTAACAGATGAGGACTCTGCTTGACCTCTTTACTCAAACAGTCCAGTCTCGGAGGTTCTCTGATTGGTCCAGTCATTGGGAAGAACACAAACAGCGAACGTATCTTCGCAGGCGAGGAGGACGGCGAGATCCGCTCGAGAGATCGCATCATCACAGTCATGATTCGATGTGGCGAGATGCACGAGTGGCCATGCATTATTTGCACGCTGTTGTTGTGGCATCTGTTCTTTTGCCTAGAGCTAGAAGCGCACACATTCTGAACATCGAGAGCCACCGCAGCCAGAAACAGCACGCTGCCATGTATAATGCATGCGCAGAAGAACCCATGTGAACATATGGGGTGACTGGCCATGGCTGCAGAGCAGGAGAGATTTGAGATAGTCGAGGCAAATGTCTGGAGGAACGGGGGCGAGGTATGGGAAAGAAAACCTCCTGTTTCTTTATTGCTTCCGCAGCTGTTTCTGCGCTCAAGTCTGTGAGTGAAATGCACAGGTGCCTCTAGAACAGTTGTCTCTGTTTTTTTTCTTTACCCCACTCTGCCCTCCATAGTCCCCCCCTCCTAATTTGGCCTTACGGTTGTTATCCTAAGGACACCACAGTGTGACATTTGCCACACAAATGGACAGAAGCTCAAGCACGCAGCAGGCTACAAAGTTGGTGCATATTGTCGCATGTGTTTTCGTTTCTTCACAGCCTGGACGTCACCCTCTCTCATTCTTCTCGTCTTTTCTTGTAGACGTTCTACTCTTTCAGCTATACCTTTGGATTCCGGCTCTCTTTATTGTTTGACCTCTTTTTCTCCCTCCTCACTCTCCCTGGGGCCCTGGCAGCTGTTATCTCAATGTTTTGCTCCAAGAGACTCTGGAAGAGGGGGATGGGTTGAAAGAGGGAGAGAGAAATGGAATAGGGGAAAGAATGGAGGTAGGAGAATAGGAGATTGATTTTTAGGGTGATGGGACACCCTCTGGCAGTTGTCAGGGAAGTCCTTGGCTGAAATTATGCAGAGGGACAAATTCAAACAGCTGAAGGAAACGGAAATTTGACAACATTGTAGGTCAACTGTAGGCAACTGTGTGTGTGTTTGCTCAGTGACGCAATGTCAGGCTCTCGGCCTGACTTAGCATTAATGTTTGTGTGGAAATGTCCAGAGTGTCCTGATGACTGGACTTATTTATCAGCTCTTTATCCACATTAACAGTGTATCAGTCTTTTCAGGTAAGTGCAGAAGGCTGACATATTTTCTCAGGTCCCACCTAAGCGCAGGCCCTGGGGCGAGGGAGAGACGCTTACCTGCTACAAAACACTGCCATGCTTGCAAAAAAAAACTGAAAGAGACTCCTCCACATACCTTCTCATTGATCTCCTGCGTTCGGAGTTCGCGCAACGGCGGTTGTTGCATGAACTCGATGAGCCACGTTGCTGTGGCAACTTACGTGAGTCATTCATTTTGTGGAGATTGGTAGATGGTCCAAGGCGAGAGGAAAGCGTCGAGATAAACACCTTATGCTTTAAAAAATGAGAGATGTCTCCGGTGAAGTTGGCCTCCTAGATGTCAGTCGGCATAAGGTTTGTGTCTCTTGAGGAAACTATTTGCATTGCTGACGACTCTAGCGGGCTTTTCTATGAGGCATCTGCCCAGCTTTATGGAAACACCTGCCTTTGAAATAAATAGGGCTCATCCTCGCTGACTGTTTTGATGGTGCTGTTGACACTGACAATGGTGTGCTCCTTGTGTACATTAAAAAAAAAAAAAAAGTATGCCGGACGAGCAGATGCTTCGTAATATTGCCTGAGCGCTGAACAAGACTAACTTGTTTCAGGGTCATGCATTGCAAGGGCTACGCACAAGTTGGGTAAATACAGCACTGTCTCTCAGGTTTGTGTATTCACCTGCACGTGTTTGTTTGCGGTGGTATCTGTTTTATTCAAAGGGGCAACATATGGGGACAAAGGTTGTCATCAGCGTATTATTTTGTGTGTTGCGTGTGTCGAGTGATTGCCTTTGCTACAGCTGAGACCTGCGACGTCTGTGTCCCCGCACACATGTATGATTAAAAGGAGGCTTCCAGGAGCGTGTTGGGAAAAGGGATCACGTGTACGACCCTACAAGGTAATGGTTGAGGAGGGGATGTATACTGGGAGGAGATTGTTTGACAAGCAGACATGTTACCCTATAAGGAAATGAAGAAGACTGTGGGAGGAGGAGCCATGGACTGCTGATATGCTGTTGCTATGAAGTGAATGGCTTTGATTGACATCCACGGGGGCGGGACATATGAAAGGCTGCTGTCTGGATTTTACGAAGCGTAAAGAAGGGAAGCAGAGAGAGTGGGAGGAAAATAGATTGGCAGCAGGAAGAGTGAAGAATAAAAGCAAGAGCAATGAGGAGGAAGGATTAATGTGGGATGGAATAATATAAAAAGAGGGTGTCTCCCTGCTCATCGGTACGCCAGGCATATTGGCCGTAAATGTTTCCCCATCTGTTTGCTGCTTGTGTAACCCCATTGGAGTCAAAGCCACTTATTACTATCATTGAGTCAAATTGTAAGCTGTAGCTAACGGGGAAAATCACATTTTCCACCATCAAGTTCGTCAAATGACACCGCAGACTAATAACTGTAAGCAAGAGAAAGTAATGTGCTGAAACGTCGTTATTCATGTGAAGTGACCCAGCGTTGGCCTAGTTAGGTGTTAGCCATGCTCTTCACCCATCCTCTGCTGTAGGATAGTGAGACGGCTACATACGGACACGTTTTATAACATCATCCTCAGACACTTGCTGCTGCTAACTGACCCGAAAACAAGGCCGCTACAGCCACCTCTCTGAGTCACTTGATTTGCCAGATCAGCGCGTGCACTTACACAAACCTTTAAACCTTAACACCGCTGGAGCGACCCTGCATGCGTTGCCTGTGATGACAAGCACGCGATGGGTCCACAGGCTGGGCTGCTCGCACACTTTTATACCACACAGTTCGACAGCATTTTTCTTGAAATTGACCCTTTTGCGTTCCTCCTCTTCAACCTCCATTCTATCTCAGCAGGCCGTTTGGTCTTCATGCTTGTGCACAAAGGCCACTCACAGTCAGAAAACACAATACCTAAAAGGAGTTTGAAGATACCAGGCTATTGGGTACAGAGAGGACTGTTGAGATGAGTCTAAAACAGATCTTCTATGAAAAGGCCAATTGTCGAACACAAACGCAAGGTTGCTTTTGGCTAGTATTCCCGCTTCTATTTTGGGCTGGCAGAAGGAGCAGGAACAGCCGGGGTTGTCCATTCTCCTGCTAGGCTGTAATCTGTTTCTGTGCTACAACAATGAAAGGCATGTTGTGATTGGTAGCTAAATAATCTATCTTGAATACTGTGGAAATAACATAAGGATGAAACCTTTACTTTGATGGAATCCATCTTAAAATCCCCATTTACTGCCCCAGTTGCTTTTAGTCGGTTTTTTTTTTCCTGACACTACCTATTTGACCATTACTGCCTTTCACGGGGCAGGTGCAGCATTGCACTCAAGCCTTAATATTGTTGATCCTGCGCCATAAGAGACACATAGGAAAGATTCTTAACTGGTGGGTTGCTGCCCAAAAGTGGCTCTTGGCCTTTTCCTGGGTAAAAAAAAAAGGTCAAGAATAAGAATAATGTTCCTTTTGTGAAGAGGATTTTTAATGCAGCAGAGCCATCTACTCAGACTTCTTCCCAGTAAGGTGAGTACAATACAGCAGGCATGATGATAGGATAATCTGGTCCAGTTCCAACTAACTGTTTACTTGGACTTTTGTCCAGGAATGGAATCATTTCACCTTCACTTTTTATATATTATGCAACTTCCAGGACAAGATTTGGTGCAGAGCTCCAGTACATGCACAGAATATCTCGTCCTGTCTGACTTGTCTGTATATATGTAGAAGTAGATCAATTTATCCTATAATCTTTACTTTAAAAGTTAAAAATTTATGAGTGATGGCTTATTGAGTGCGACTGAACATTATAAACATTGGCGTTTATCATGTATCCAATGACGCAGCAACATTAATATTCTTAAAATTGCGCATCCTAAATTTGCACATTCTAGTTTTAACTAAAATCAGCTAATTGTGTGTAAAAGGAAATATTTGGCTTTCCAGCTTCATCACATACTGTTACTTTGTAGCATCTCACCTTCAAAGTTCAACATCTTTTCATTAAGTACTCTTGAGATGCCAAGAAATTTCCTTGATCTCACAGTTTGTCATTATGGGGTGATGGTGGATTCCCGGAACCATTGAGTTGGATATGACCTAATAAAACGTTAAATCAATTTCAGTGTTTCAGTTAAGATATTAAAGTTGTTTAACACCATATCCAAATTACTATCACATCTTCCTTTGTTGCAACAGTTTTGGATGTTTTTACCTTTCAAAACAAAAGTCTGAACATGCAGTAGTACCTGTCTGATATTGCGAAATATCTAACACATGAAACCATTAAAAAAAAACAAAAAAAAAACAAGACTGTGCTCAACAGCTGGTGTTGATTTGAAGTGAAGCAGAGGAGATCTACATTCGTGTGGCAGCGAAAAACTAATTTCCTTTTTTCTGAAAATCATGTATTGTTTTTCCACAATATATGGGCTTCCAGAGTTTCATTCACTCCTCTATTTCAATATCATCTCATCACTCGTCTATCTTTGCTGACAGACCTTTGTCCTTTCGCCGTGGCCTTTAAGATCCCAGCATGATTAGATCAGGAACACTTTGTACAAACCACCTCTGATGAGGCCGTGGGCGAAAAATGGGCCAATAATTGTGCTTAAGAACGTAAGAAGAATGTAACTAACTGTCCCCTTTGCCAGGGTTGTGGTTGTAAAGTCCTTTATTTGACAACATGAAACTTCAACTTAGTGATGGATATAAATGGGATTTCCAAAATGGCTGCTGTTTACCCTCGGGGGGAGTGATGTGATGAAGTGATGGATCGGCTGACAGTGCATTTAGAGTCATGCTGCTACTGAGTATTCATTCTCACAATTATAACTGGGGTTGCAAAATAATATGACAGTAGTGATCCTTATATAATGTGGCAGACAACAGCGTGACTTACAGCAGAAGTGTACTTTTTTTAATATGTCATATCTATTTGTAAAATCCAGGTATCAGAACTGCTGATCAGGGACACGCTGTAATCACAGAGCATTTCCAAATCAAGATGGAGTAAATGCAATTTTAACATGTTGCAAGTGTACTCGACACAGAAAGGTCATTCGATGTTATTACCATTATAGTATTACAAATAATTTCAGTTCTCTGCAAAGTCAGATAATTGTTAGTCTCTTTATTGTTTGATATTTGACGCTGCTGCTTTGCGGATGTTGTTCCCATGGACACAGTATTGGTAGGATCCGCGCTGACCACTTGCATCCTCTGCCTAAGTCGAGGGGCGCTGACGGTGTCACAGGTGTGGTGGTTAGAAAGGTCAAAAAGCTGAAAGACAGATGGCATGCACACAGATCCACTCATGCACACAGATACTCACCCACACACTTTTAACACTCCCAAAGGGACAGAGATCCATTGTGCCACTCAGATGGCCACACACACGCACGCACACACAGAGCGAGTGAATGTATCTTCGCAGATGTCTTGCAAACATAGCAATATCCTTTGTAGTAGTGGAAATCATGAAAGTCAGTATTATTTCAGTGGTACTTGATAGCTGTATAGCTTGAATGTTCAAAAACGCAAAAAGAAGCCGGCATTTTTTATTGCTATTGTTTTTTTTAATTATTATTATTATTTGCCCTGAATATTAAACCAGATACTGACAGCCCCTGTTAAAAAGTTTATTAGTCTGTCCAAGTCTCATTAGTCATGATTCTAATCTATTGTGAAATACAACGTTGTCAGTGTCCTTGTAGCAATCAGATTGCGTTTCATGTTGGGAAGCAAAATGGCACAAGTCCTAAACCATTTGGTCTCGCTCATAATTTAAGTTGGCACATGTGCATATCATGATGCTAAAGTAACAGCAAGGCCTCTCTAGACAACTGGGACCTAATTGAGCCAATAGGAAAGATCGAAAATTCGCGACATCGAAAGATCGAAAATTCCCGACATTTACAAAGACTTTAGTTCAGTGATCAGTCACCATTTGCAGTTTCTAGCAAGCAAAGAAAAGTTCTTGTTAGAAGATCTAAGTGAAAATGATGCCGCCATGCACCAGGGTCAGGCCAGTCCTCTCTCGTCACTCGTCACCTTTTATCCTGCCCCCTCCTCCTGTGCCTGCTGGCTCTTATCACTCTCTGCCTTTTACCATTTAGGGTGTCCGTGCCCCATTTTCAGTTTCAAGGAATGTGCGTGCGTGCCTGTGTGTGTGCGGGAGAGAGATTTTCAAGGGGCAACAACATTTGCAGCATCTTGACTGTTACCTAACAGTTGTTGCATTCAGGTGTGTGGGTGTTTGCATGTCAAAGGTGGTCAGTGTGCACAGGCATTTGTGAGCCTGCGTGCACGAGTTAGGCTCTCAAACTGTATGACACAGAGCTTGGAGGCTTCTGACCCTCAATAATAGATGTTGCAGCTGTGAATATTTAATGTATGTTGGCCCGGAGAGTCCTGCACACATTTATACACACACTTAAAGGTGGAAATTGATCATTTTATATCATCCCGTTCGGATTTTTAGAGCGGAGCTCTTGAAAACTGCTGGGTGGCCAAATAATGTTAATGCAATAATGTGAAAGTTCGCCAGATCAGGCTTCTCATTTCCGTCTGTTTTCCAACAGGGCTCTCAAGATAGTGCTGGCGGTCAGGAGGGACTCGTGCCACCACCTTTCTCTGCTTTCCCCCCGCCTCCCCCACCGCCACCTCAGAACGGCCTGACCCTGGATTACGGTGGCAGCTTGTATGCAGCAGGGGCCGTCCAGGGCCCGGTGGAAGCAGGCGGGGCAGCGAACAGTGCCACCAATGCTGCTAACAGCCTCGGTGCTCAGGTGAGTGGATGTTTGGGTACTCAAAGGGGTCTTGAGATATGTCCATTTACCACTCGTCCTTTTTTTCCTGGACCTGCTCCCAAGTAGGGCCAAGGGGAGCCGTAGGACGGCTGTAAGCAAGCTCAGGGCGGGCAAAGCTCCACCGCCGAGCACCCTTGACCATTTTTATGGGGGAAAAATTATGCCCCAACTTTTTTTTTGTGAAGATAGAATAATATGGCAGTTAAATTGGTGCATGTGATATTTAACCCTAAAGGAGGATGTTGCAGAAAAGCATTTCCTTTAAGTGCGCTGGGCTGGATCGCTATGCTGGGCCAAACCAAAGCAGGCCACTAATGGAAAAGCAGGATTAGATGTACCTCAGAAACGGACATCTAAAAAACATTTTCTTTCAGGGCAAACTGTAAATAGGCTATTAGATAGGTCAGTAGATGACCATTTTTGCCATTGAAAGAAAAAAAATATCTTTATATCTTAGCTGTTTCTCAGCAGAGTCTGACACTCTTTAAATTGTCAAGATGAGGGTTGTAATTTTCAATTCTTGATTTCTTTGCCTTTTTATGTATGGCAATGCAAAAAAAACCCAAAACCTTATGGCATTCTGTAATGGTTGCTGATTTAATTTGGTACATTTCCTTAATATCAGTTAATTAGTAAATAATGAATAATGCATGAGTTGTTTTTTACAATTATCATATTGATAATAACATTAGTAAGTCATCTTTATTTCCTCCTGCCCTTGTCTTCCAGCAGTCAGATGGCTCCTCCCAGCTTGACGGTCAGTCAGGGGTCGGCTCAGGAGGAGGAGGTGGTGGAGGGACTGCAGGGGTTGATTCCGAAGATAAGGGGACCCCCAAACGCCTCCATGTGTCCAACATCCCCTTCCGCTTCAGAGACCCCGACCTACGGCAAATGTTTGGGGTGTGTAGAAGAGAGTAGACCAGAATCCTTATTTGCCACTTTGGTAAAGAATCATGCTGGTGGGAGAAAAAAAAAAATCTGACGTCAGCATCGTGACGTGTCGCTGTGAATGTCTCTAAATGTGGTGCAGTGGAAGGAAAAGCCTCTGAACTCCGCTTTTTGTTACTGTTCAACAGTGCTGCCACCATGTGTCCAAATATGGTACTTCAATTGTAATGCCTGATCAGCCTTATTTGCCCTTTTTCCCCCCATTTTCAGCAATTTGGCAAAATCCTCGACGTTGAGATCATTTTCAACGAAAGGGGATCCAAGGTAGAAAGCTGAAAACATTGAAATTCACCAAGCATATCAATAAAAACAATTGAAATCATAACGAGCACTGATCCTCTTTCCCCTCCCCCTCTATTCCCCACCTTTTCTTTGGTTTGCAGGGTTTTGGTTTTGTAACATTTGAAACAAGTGCAGATGCAGAGAGGGCCAAAGAGAAACTTCACGGTACACTGGTGGAAGGACGTAAAATCGAGGTAACTCACTGCCCTCACGACTTTCTTTTCCACATTTTTTTTTTTTTTTTTTTTTTTTTTTAAGAAACAGCAACCATTTTCTCCTCTGTTTCCCCTCCATGTCTGACTATAAGAATGAGTTTGTTCTGGTCATTTCTGCCCCAGAGGTTTCCGGATGGCTGTATGTGTTCAACTCTAACCCCTCTGGCTTTTGAAGGCACTTCCTGTGGATGCTGATGCTGTTTGTTTCTTGTTGATGTTGTGGGCTGTCCATTGCACCTTGGTCTTTAAAAGCTGTGTGGTTTGCAACAAAGCATGCTGGGTGGAGTCGGCTACACGACTGGCATGGCTGGAGAGACGTCAGTGTGACAAGGTTGTGCTGGCAATATCTGCTTCTGTCACAGCATGTAGGATCTTTTTTTGTTTTCTCGTTTGTTTGTTTTCCTGCACCTTCACCATCACCATCGTCACCTCTTCCATGATCACGACGAGTGGCTGTCTTTTTTTGATTGGTGGTTGTGTTTATGGAAAGGCAGTTTTACTGCCTCCCAGTTATTTTTCTCTTCGAAAAACATGCTTGCTGGTTTCTGTAAGAGGCTACTGTATGTTGCATGGATGGATGGATCATGGGGCTCATGTCGGTCGTTCGTCACTCTTTCTGTTAACGTCACATGGTTGCCTCTGGTTAGCAGTATTGCTTTTTTTTTCTTTTTTCGATGGGTTATTGGACTGATGCATGACTGGGCATTTTCAGGGGGTAGTTTTTGGCCATGAGACTGCTGTGAGAAGTGTGGTGTCGTTTCTGATGCTGACTTTTAATTTCAGATGTGCGTGATGGATGGGAAAATAACTAAAAGAAACTTTGATTACACACACTTTCCTCCACCACTCCTGAAAAAAAAAAGAACACCAGATCTCTTGGAAGTGCATTTTGTTTGTGACATCCTTTCTTTTTATTTGGTTTCGTCAGCATGGGCTCGGATGTCAGCCGCAAATGGCCTTCGAGTTCAAAAACAAGCATACGTTCGCCATTTGCTCTGGCTCTCGATTTTACAACCACACGTTTCTTTTTTGTAACTGCTCCTGAAGCTTCTCTGCATGGTGTCGAATGTCCTGCACTCTGTGTCTGTGTGGGTGTGCAGCATTATAAATATGGAGGGCGGAGAGAGAATGAACACGTGAAGAGAATGCGCTGTCGTTCCCTCTCTTTTCCTTTCCTGTTCTCCATCTGTCTTTTCTTTTTTTCCCCCCCACCAGGCCAGTCTGTCTGTCTCTCCTAGTTTGTGTGTCCACACTTAATGCCTGCATTTCTGCTCTCTGCCCCCCCCCCCACACACACACCCCTCCACATATTCCTGTCCATTCCCTCTCCTATCATATGGTACTGTCGTAGGCTAGGGTATCACTGAACCAGATTAAGTTTGATTTTGAGTGAAACCTAATCTGTACTATCAGATTAATTTAATTTTCTGCTTTTATGTCTTTGCTTCTTTATCATCCTTTTTGATTTGTGTTTGTAGTGCGTTCATAAAAGTCAAGGCTAGATTGTTGTCCAGCAGCTGGTACTTGTAGGTAACTGTTGATCGTGATCTCTCACACGGCTTCCTCTCTGCCACAGGGTGGGGGGTTGCTTTTCATTACCTCGTTTTGTTCATGTTTCTTTTTTGGTTCATCATTTCTTTCTTACATATGTTTTCTCTATTTCCCTGATGATTTTTGTATGTTGTTGTTGTTGTCAGTCTCCACGGTAACTGCTCGCGTGTCCTCACGCCGTTTCCCTGGCAACGGTAAGTTGTGTACACATAGCATCATCTTTGAATGACCCCTCCCCCCACCCCATCGGACCATAGTTGAAATAAAATGCACCCAATTGAAGAACTCATTTACTGGAGGGAGCTTGATTGATTGACTGATTGATTGATTGATTGGCAGAATCTGATTGGCTAATCCTGTGATTGACTGGGGAGTTGGTGAATGAAATTATTATGAGATTAGCCAGTGACCGCATGGCATTAAAAAGATAAGGCCACTTGTATAACTGAATGTACTGCATCTATCTGCAAGTGCAACAACTATGACTACCACTTTTTATGCATTCATTCCAATCACCTCTAACTGCATCTAGCATTTATTTCCAGAGCTGTATCCTGCATGGTTTACTCTCTTTCTCGTCATCTATATGACGCCATATAGTACTATGTCATCTCTCTGTGTCATGTGTCAGCCAGTAGTTGCATATTTTGTTTTTGTTTGTTTTTTTTGCACCTTAGTGGGGCAGCATGTTGAAGCATGAGGGCTGTGTTAGCTGTATCTGGAGACAAGGGTAACCGTTTCTACGTTCTGGTTTACTGTCGTACTTGATCATCGCTTTCTGCAGATAGCTGTGGCGGTAAAGCTCTTTAGACATGTAAATGGCGTGCACTGGGATGTGGATGATTACGGCGTGCCCCTGAACATGCAAGACTACGAATACGTAATGTTCAATCGACACTTCCCGATTAAATGAGGCACAAAATGGCTCTAAACATTGCCAACAAAACAATGGGAATGAGATAAATTGCACCACAGGTTACCATAGCTCTTCTTTGATCATAGTTTTCTAGAAAGAGGCATCTTTTATACTTTGGAGCAGTTTGGAACTCGATGGTGTGTGTTGGTGGTTGTGTGCTTTCGAGGTCGTTCTGGTGTGTGACACTGATCTGAAATGCCTGGCAGTGTTTCACAACCATGGTTTGTTCCAAGTTTTTAATTTTTTTATTTTATTTTCCTTTGTTTGATTTCTGAGGAATGATATTTACACCCCCCCCCACCATCCTCTTTGTCTTTAGACTTCTCTTTCTGTGTATTTTATTCTTGCTTCATTCCTCATTTCTCCATTGTTTGATCATGCACAGTGAGATCCAGTACAAAAAAGAATGGTCAGGTGTGTGTGTGTGCGTGTGTGTTCATGTCCTTGCTTTTCATTAGAGGATTTGCACATATGGATGTGTTGTTCACATTGTTCTCCACCTCATGTACGTGTTTTCCTGTGTTTCTGTGTGGACTGGCTCCTCTTGCATTGCTCTGTTTCTGTCTTCTCTTCCTCCTCTTCCTTCTTTTTCTGTATGATGTGTATTTGGGTGGGCTGCCAACCCCCCCCCCCCTTTTTTTTTTTTTTTTTGGTTTGTTTTGATTGGTCTTTTGCTGCATTCGATGCTTGCTGATTGGCTCGCCTCTGGTGACGTGATGCGCTCTTGACTGGCTGTGTATAATTTGAGTATGACCTCTTTAAATTTTGTTGCATTGTGTTTAATTGACGAATCTGCTGCTTAATTCACCTTCTTTCCCCCCTCTTTTTAAGGTAGCAATGAAATGGTCTTGGATTTCTTTTTGAATGCTTTTCAATCTCAGATATTTTTATTTTCTGTGTTCTGTGCTCCAACAGTGGCATTGTTTGTGTGCGAAACTGCCTGAATACTCACCAGAATCTGTGATTTTAATCTTTTTTTTCCTTCATAAGAAGTGCATGTATCAGTTATCATTGCTGGTCATCAACAGAATTAACCTCTGAAATGAGATATTAAAAAAAACAACAGACTGTTGAAAGTATAAAGGCACCCCACACTTAAAGAATAGATTTTGATGTATGCAAAGTGTCTTCCTCATATTAAGGTTAAAACGAATGAATAATTCCTTACTTTTACGCGTTGCTTTTGGGATGCTGAGAGCATTTTTTCTGATCTTAAGGTAAACAATGCCACAGCCAGAGTGATGACGAACAAGAAGATGACCACCCCTTATGCTAACGGAGAGGGTCTCGCCACGCTGCCATACGGTAACTCGCTGTCAGACCAGTTGTTTCTGGAGCTCGCTTCCCTGCGTGACCCCCTCGTTAAACAAGGGTGCTAGAACACAGACACTGCAGCATAAATGACTTTGTTTTTCCGTTCACAACAGCCGGATGGAAGTTGACTCCCATGGTCGGGGCCATGTACAGTCCTGAGCTCTACACAGGTATGACCCCAGAGACGGGCGCCGCGTCCGTTCCCATCGGGCGGGATCAGGGTTCGCCTCTTATCCCTGCCCTTTTCGTCCCATCAGTACCCGGCTTCCCGTACCCAGCGGCCGCCGCCGCCGCTGCCACAACTGCCGCGACCATTCGAGGGGCCCACCTCCGGGGTCGTGCGCGGCCTGTTTACAGTGCAGTTAGGGCGGCCGTGCCCCAGCCTGCCATCCCCACCTACCCAGGGTAAAAACACTCACAATGAGGAAGTAATGAAGTGCCACTGATGACTCCATATAGAAGTAACTGATGCTGTGCATGCCTTCACTTACTTAAATTCATGATTGTGCATGCTGTGTGTTTGAAAAAAAAAAATCAATTTACATATAGATATTTATAGTTTGCTTAGCTGAAATACCATTTCCTTGTACCCCATGTGATACTCAAGTGCATTTGTATATAGTGGATAAATAATTGACTACTCCAGTATTTGAATTTACATACAAAGAGGTGGTATTTTGTCTTGCATGTTGCACGGTGTGTAATAATCTCACCCTCTTTTCTCTTCTCTCTTTCACAATCTGTTTGGCACTTTTTTTTCCCACGACTTTCCCTCTACTTGCTTTCATTTTTTTTGCAACGGCCACATGGTGGCGCATCACACCTATTTTTTTTTTTTTTACTTTCCACCACCGTTCCTCTTGTGCTGTCTCCTTTCCTTCCTCCTCTCTCTGTCTCTCTCAGTGTGATGGCCTATCAGGATGGTTTTTACGGTGCAGCTGATCTCTATGTAAGTATATATCTCTACTCTCTACTGCCTCACTCCTGTTTTCCCCCTGTTGCCTGTGGGTTTTCAAGTGTGAAATGACAAAGAGCAAACCCATAGAGATGTATACTTTTCAAGTGTTTTCATTTTTCCACATTTAGGCAATTGCTCCTTAATCTTATGCAGGGTTTAATTTCTCTTAAGGGTACCAAATTCTAGTGCACATGGTACACAAACAGGCCCTTCTGCAATCTCGCCTGATGACTTAGAAATAGCTCTCAGCAGGCTGGTGAAAGCGCTCATTTATAAGTAGACTCCTCTAGGGTTTGCTTCTGTGCATTTGTGAGTTAGTTTGTACTAATGTGATTATAAGTGTGTCTGTGTGTAATGGTGTGCGTGTGTGTGTGACCAGGTTGACAATAGCTGTTTCTGTTCTCTCTGTAGACTAGTGTTTCAGGACATTAGTGGCAGATTGCCCCAGGTAGGGTTTACACTCTCTGTGTGAGAGCCAGTGTGCATCCTCCTCGTCTCCAATGACTGCGTGCTGCTAGACATTATTGACCATCTGAGATTGAAATGCCTTATCTGTCTTCTTCTACTAACTCACTGGATTCTGACATGTGTGGAGTTGCGGAAGGGGGAGAAAGGAATCAAGTGGAATTGAATCTAAACGCTGCAAGAAAATTCCCAATCACACATTAGCTACAGGGGACGGATGTATATTTGATGGCGAGATTGGATAAAGGTCGATGAATATAAATATTAGTCATATCCTTAACGATTATGGTAGTTTTTAATCAGCTGAATTTTATGCATAGTTTAAGGCTTGCCTCACTTTCTTTTTTTTTATTCCTTACATGACATCATAGACAGTTTCCCTCAAAATCAGTTCGATAGGGTTTTTTAGGGGTTCTATGTAAGTTTTTAGATTTAAAAAGAAAGCAAGTATGTAAGTGGAGGACACTAGGCTGGTGTTGTTTGGGGTGCAGTGGAGTTTCTAGCATCTGTCAATTCAAACCCCTTCCAGGAATCTCCCTATCTGTTTCACCTGTGGCATGCTAACTGAATCAGTGTTGGCATGTTGATGTACTTACAAGGCTGACCCCCCTTCCCCCCCCAGACACCACTCCCAGCCCCAAACCCCCGCCCTCCCCTTTCCTCCCTTTCTCCTCTGGTTTGGTAGTCTTTATTTCACTCGTTTCCTGTTGATTTCTGCTCCAATCTCTAACAGACAGGGAAGCAGCCGATGCTGCCCCCTCCCTCTCCTCTTCTTCCTTTTATGCTCCTTCCCTCCTCCTCAGCACCCCCCCTCCCATAGCAGCAACTGTTTGGTCCTGAATGTGGGGACTTGGTCACGACTGATCATATAGGGTAGAATGCAGTGGTGTGTGTTTTGTTTTGTGTTTTGTTTTATTATTTTTTGAGAGAGAGAAAAATGAATCTACTTGACTGTATCTTCGGAGGCTTGGGAAAGCATGCTGTGTCTGTCAGTGATTGGTCGCTGGTGTGTGTGTGAGAGAGAGAGAGAGATTGGCTGACTTCTTACACCTGTAGTTCGTTTTGTGTCTGTTCATCAGCTGTTCATTCAAATAATGACGCAATCATCCTGCCACCCCCCCTTCCCTTTCTATGACTGTGTGTGTTTTCAGTAGGGGAAAAGGGGCGGGGCACGGTTGATGGATATGATCTCTCTCTCCCTCTATGTCCAACTCAGTTTAAAAGCACTTTGGATTTTACTGCTTCAGGCAAAAAAAAACATCATTTAGTGTAATGGAAGATGTTTCTGCATCAGGAGTCATGGAGGGAGAGACCCACAGAGCCTGAGCTCCATCCTTGTGAATGCCATACTGCACCAGATTAGCCAGTTATGCCGACTGTCTGCTTGTTAATCTTCCGCTCTCTTCTCAGCAGTTTTCCTCACAATGTAACACGTAGAGTCACTGTTAGTTTGGTAGTGTCTTTACAAAGTAGAAGCAACCTGTAACAAGGATTTACTCTTGTTTTTTCCTTTTTTGTTCTACACCCCCCTCCTCTTCCCATTGTGTCTTTGTTCTCCATCACATCTTTCTTCTGTCCCTCCTCCCTCCCCCTTCCATTGCCACAACACAGGGGGGCTACGCAGCATACCGTTATGCCCAGCCGGCTGCCGTAGCAACACCTGCAGCGGCTGCAGCTGCAGCAGCAGCTTACAGCGACAGGTAAGATGTCAGTTTGAGGACATTGGTTTTGCAGCGGTATTTACTTTTGTTTTGCGATTCATGTATTTAATGAAGGCTGATTTTAAGCAAAAGAGAAAAAGTTTTTAAATTGTACAATAGACCAGATGGTAACATTTACGGTAATTTAGCAGTGGGACTCCATGTAAAAAACAGTAGGCTCTGTAATTCATTTATCTTTATTAATCATATTCCATGCAAAAATCCATGTATATATATTTTTTTTAATAAATTTATATTATAAAATACATTTAAATGATTTTTAAATGGATTTTAGGGGATGGATGAATGAATCAAATAATAGAAATGAGAAAATTAATTGCATTTCAATTCAAAATAATAGAAAAAGAAATAGAAAATGTTGCTGGCCAAAATTCAAGAGACCTAGAGTTGAAGTGCCATTTTTACAACTTTCAGTAAGCCAATTATTTAATGTGGACTCTTTTTTTGAAAAAAATCTTTGCACAAACCCACACTTTTACCAAAGTATCCATCAAATATTTTTTTAATTATTTAAATACTTTTTTAACGTTATTTTTTGTAATTGGTTAATCATAATTAGTGATTGAAATACTTCCGATTCATCCTAAACAAAGTTTTAAATGTCCTTTCCGGCCTTTGTTTTCTTGCAGTTACGGACGAGTTTACACGGCAGACCCCTACCACGCTGCACTCGCCCCTGCTGCTGCTGCTGCCGCCTATGGCGTTGGAGCCATGGTGAGACTTCACAGCATCGATACCGTTAAGCATACAAAGCAACACTCTTAGAATACACTCAATGTAGCACACCGTACCATGCCCAAGCATTCCCTGAGTCTGATTATGACACACTTCCTCTGCAGCGCACGTTTGGAAGAGGTGCTTGAGCATGGTATGGCATGGTATATAAAGAAAAGCAAGAAACCTGCTAATTATGTAAGAACCAAAGAATCGTCACCTCAGGCAGTCAGTAAATCTGGATGTTTGTTCTGAAAATTGAATGCGAAATAATAGACAAAGTCAATAATGGTTTAGTCATGTTTTCAAGCTGCTGCTGTGTAACAATAGTTCCAATGACAGTGTTGCACAAGTCCTACAATAACATAGGGATCATCATGTTGACACCTGGGCCTGATTGCCAGTGTGAGGCAGTGGGGGATGGGGGGGGTCGGGGTCTGAGCCTCGGTATGAAATGATCCTAGTATGAGTGCACCCTTATTTTCAAAAAAATTTAAGTTCACCCAGCATTGGAAAGGTGTCTAGTTTCACAAACAACAGAAGGAAATGAGGGCCTCATGTTGAGATTCAGAATTAAAAAAGCCTTCATATGCTGTATGGCAAGGGTGGCCAACCCAGTCCTACGAGAGCCTCAATCCATCCGGGTTTTCCATCCCACTGGGTAGACAACAGCTGTCACCAAGGGATCGAGAACAAGGATTCCAGGTGAAAGCCGTTGTCTACCCGGTAGGAAGAAAAACCGGCTGGGTAGAGGCTCTCGCAGGACTGGGTTGGCCACCCCTGCTGTATGGGGTATTCAAAGTTGGTTAAAAATGTAATGCACAGTTTTAAAATGTAGCTTTCGGCTGAGAAGACTTTAAACTTCCACTTTACAGGACACCTTAACCTCCTAAGACCTGGCGTCCACATATGTGGAGATTAGATTTTGGGTCACTTATCATATAAAAGCTAATTTTTCTTAGTATGGGGCCAAATGTCCACATACATGGACCCATAAACATTATATTATTACACATTAAGTTTGATTGTCCCTGTATGTGGACATCATTGTCCCCAAAAACCACTTGTTTTAAAATATTGTGAAAACATGATTCTCAGTCTTTACACTTCCTCAGGTCCCAATAATCCTAAATAAGAAAGACAAATTTAGAATGCATATCAAGAGAGAGCTCGGGTCTTAAGAGGTTAATGCTTAAATTAGTGCTTCTCCAAACAAAACCATCTCTCACTGCAACATTGAAGCAAACACTGTGTATCGTCATGTCATCTGTCTCTACAGTGCTTTAGTCATTTATTGAGCTTGAGCACTACATTTTTCAGGCTCTGGTTTATATGTTTACATGTTGATATTGCAATATTGATAGATTTATTATATATTGTGCATCAATTTATGAGCAGCAAGTTTAATTTTATTGTAAATGGATGTTATTGACAATACTTTGACTGATTTATGCAACTCCCCCCCACAGGCAACACTTTACAGGGGAGGATACAGTAGATTTGCCCCCTACTAAAGACACTACATTTCCCAGGAGCTACTCTCTTCCATGGATTTACTCTCAAAGAGTCCCCCCTCTACCATGGAGGTGGACTGCACCCAGTTTTAAAGTGTGGATTTGCTGACGACTATGATATTTCAGATCTAGCCCGTCCCCCTCCCCCAGCAGTTCCCACATGTTCCTATATATGCTACAACAAAGATAGAAGAATGCTGTATTAAAGACTGACAGACAGCCTTGATATTAACAAAAAAAGAAGAAAAAGAGTAAAGACTAGAAAGCAGACACCTTCCCCAACTCAAGGCTGTATTATAGCCCCCCCCCCCGTTATTTCCTTGACACTGAGCAGCAGCACAAGACTTGGGATTCCAGATGTTCTTCCAAAGGCTGAATGTGGAAAAAAGTGAGCTGTCAGCCATGCATGTAAAACATCTGGCTGCTGCGTGGCCTATTCCCACTCGACATATACAGAAATAAGAAACTGTCCACAAATCACCAGGAAGACACATCAGGGGAAGAGACCCCACCCTGCACCACCCCCACGCCCCGCTGATGGACCTCAATGATTCCTCCTCAGTGCAAAAGAGGATTTCCATACTGGTCGGGAAAGACGGAAAGGAGGGAGAGTCATTAGAGCTGTTCCTTACCTCAAGTTTTCTTAGTATGTGGGAATGGTGAACCTTTAAATTGTTATGATATGCAAGGAAATTAGTTTAGCGGAAAACAACAAAAAAAGCTAGGAAATTATTATTGTAATTATTCTCATTCTTCTTATAAACCATTATTTTTGTTTGACTGAGCAGCCACTGCTGTCTATAGGAACGTGTAGATTCAACAGTTGAAAAATCAGTAAGAAATATGCATCTATTTACAAATATTCCACTTTGTGACTATGTGACACATCTGTAATCTCACCCCATCCTACTCTTGCACAAGACTTCACCACTGGGAAACACTACAACAACAGAAAAAAGTTCTGCACTAAACTCTTCCATTAATTATTCTTTTTAGCTTTAGACTCTAAACTTTCCACTTGCAACCCTGGGGTTCAAGTATCTGGTAACGGCTTATGGTAGAGATTTATCGTTTGGGCCCCTCTCCCCCATGCTCAACCTTTTATAGGGAAAAAAAAAAGTCTGACACTTTAAAAGTCTTCCTGAAATGTGCTTTTTTGATAATTGCCTCTGAGTTGCTGCCAGCAGCAGATACTGAGCAAGAGAGAGATTACTTTGAATTAAAAGAAAATATTTAAGTGCAAAAACACTATCTGTGCATATGTCTCTACTGTTGTATTCTATATTTCCAAACGTGGCTATTTTTTGGCTTTTGTTTTCGTTCCAAAGATTTGTAGAAAGCACATTTTTCTGCAGTATGTATAAATATATCATCTTTGTTTGCCTATTATTATTATTATTATTATTATTATTATTATTATTATTATTGTTAGCATAATCCTTGATAATTCTATTGCAGTTTTGTTCCTTTACCTTTTACATCTCATTTGTTTTCATTAAAGTTACATTTTTTTTAAATTTCCCTTACAAGAAAAGCTGGCATGAGTCCTGTAGTGACATGCATGGGACACTACCGGGTGTTTGCGTGCAAAAGCAAATTAGGGCCTAATGTGAAAAATTACAAACTGACTCAAACAGCCACATTTGGCTGAAATTGTATTCTGTGTATTTTGATCATAGGATCTATTAAAAACTAAGACATTTTGTTACGTCATCATGCGTAGGAACAGTTGGAGCCTTCATGTGTTCAGATTCTGACGGTGAGCGAGGCATCTTGAATGAATGACCACGTCCTGTATGGCTGTTTTATGTTTGTTAGAGTCCTTACATTTCAGCGGATAAACCTGTCAGCGAGACTGTTATCGGCTCAAGTATATTTGAATATATCCAGTATCTTGCACATGCACCGGTAAAGATGAGTGTGGGATCTGATCTATGATATTCATTGGGACACTTTTGTTTGTTGCCTTTTTTTTTTTAAGCCTGATATATTTTTCTGACACAAACTCAAAATGTCTTTTCTATTTAATGTTCTGCTGTTAAACAAACGAAAAAAAAGAAATCATGACATTAAACATTTCTTTTTAAATATCTCAATGGTAGTCTACTATACAATGTGTTCTGGATAAAAAGAAGAAAAGAACCCAGCCAAAGACACAAAGTCCCCGGCATGCTCTGGTTAACCCAGCTGCCATTGGGCGAGACCGTTTCCTGACATGAGATATAAAAATATACACAGATGGACTTGAAGGCATGGTCGAACCAGCATGAGTGATACCTGTCAAGTAAAAAATGGTTTTGCATGAATCTCGTGTCCTTTATATTTGATTTCTGAGCATCCAAGCCAGTTACGTTCATCTTTAACACTAAACGCTCTAGAGCGACCGGCAGCTAGCGGTTGGAGGCTAGCGAACACAACAGAGAGCACAGCGCTGATTGGCGAAAAGGCCCAGTGACACAAAATGGCTGAAAATGCCAATGGGCGTCATTTTCCTGTCACGGTTTTCTTGCCTATGTAATATAGTGAATGGTGTCAATTCTTCATAGTTGCTATGGTTTTTTAACAACCTTCTCTCTGTCATGTCTAAACACCCTTGCCATGACTTTGGTTTTTGTTATTGAATGTTCATATAAAATGTTTTATATAAAAATGTTTTGTTGTGATCCAACTCTCAGTTGCTTCCTTTAGTAGTCCATTTAATGTAATAAAAATTTAAAGATAACTGACTGAAGGGTGTTTTAAAACACCGAGTGGGAGGGTATTCAAAACGACCTGTACAAACTATTAATGCTGAACAGTTGCAATGTCAGCCTTTATTGATTCGCAATGTTTAAGAGGAAATTAATTAATTAGGAATAATTGGTCAGGAAATAGTTGCTAATTAGGAATTACTTGCTGTCTTTGGGTTTTCCCAGAAACCTTTTTGTTTAAAAAAAGACCCTTAACGAGATTAAACTTGCAAGGCTGTAGGGTGGAATTGGCCAGATAGAAGATCTCACTACTGAAGTGCAAGTTGTACTGAAGTGGGTTTTTTTTGTTAACATTGTAAATATTGTGGAAAAACAGGTAAATGATTATTGTAGAAGGTGATTACCTATCCATGAGGGTGACAGGGCTGACATTCACTAGCATGTTTTGAAAACGATAGCTTTTAGGAATGTTTTCTGTTTTTTAGTTGTTTTTAGTTTGTTTCTTATTTTCATTATTTTTATTGAAAATAAATTTGTTTTAATTATTTTTTTTTAAACAAGGAAGAAAAGGAGATACAAAAAGCATTTAAGGAACCATCAAGATATGAAAAACACATTTCCCACCCCCAATCATGATGTTCTATTACATCACTAGCTTATCACATGTGACAACAAAGAATAATATAATATTTTGCTTGCTCAGTACATCTGGACAACCCCTTTTGAGTGCATTATTTCAGGTATATGAGGTGGTATACAGGACATTTCTTTAACTTTTATCAAAAGCAGTTTGATGACTACGTACTAAATTAAATGCAAGTTTCTAATAGTGGTCATTTGATATGAAAGACTCCCACTTGTCTTTCAGTCCACTCAATGTAAATATTTTTATTTATGTTTTATTAACATCTAAACACCACAGTTGGACTGTGTATTCCACTGTAGCTTCGATTATTTAATATTTATTGAAGGGTTGTTGTACATCTGTATACAGATTTTATTCTACGGTTGATAACAACATTTGATTTCTTTACCTCATCCTGGGAGAAGAGAGCTACCAACACTTGTTTCTTTGCAGTCAGTCGTTCTCTATTTCTATGGATATTCGTTTGTACTGTTAAACTTTTATGATCGTCAGACAACAATACACAGTAGTTTGGGGGAAAATATTTATTGACTGAAACCTCTCACCACCACATAGTTTACATTCAGGCTATAAAAAAAAAAATATATATATATATGCATTTTATTTTATAAACATTTGTACATTGAAGAGCTGGTAGAGGGGGCAGGGTGTATTTTCCAGATCTGGCTTAGAATAATGTAATTTTTTCTTTTCTCCAAAATTCACAGAGGACCATCGGGACAGATAAAGTGAATGACAGCAGGATAAGAGAGGTAGAAAGAAGGAAGATTACACCATAATTCAGTAAGCGTGCTGAAGACAGGGAGAGTGTTCTAAACGATGCCATATTTAGCCAGGTCGCTGAGCTCCATGTCCCCAAATGCTTCCCATGGGCAAACCACTGTGATGTCAGTGCCGAGACCCTCCATGCCTGGGATGTCGTCGCCAAAGCTGGAAAAAATAAACGCTATTAATTGAATGTATGCCATTGCCACTACAGTGCAGGAACACCTTTTTTACATCATTAATGCAGAGTCTTTATCATGAAATGGTGTATATTTAGTTAGTGATGCAAACATTTATTGTGGCCACTCCTATCTAGAGTAAGAGATAACACTAGTCATGTAAAAAGTGTGCAGTTCTCTTTTAAATGCATGTCAAGCAGCAGAAAATGAAAAAATAAAAATGTATAAATATGATAATGTGATGCCAGTAATTAAATGTGCTCATTTTCTTCTGAGTAACATTGGAATTTGACATTCTCACCCCTTCTGGCCTGGTTTGGGAGCCTTGCTCTTGAAGGTGCGAGCAGTCCTTTGCTTGAATTTGGGAGGTGCCCTCTTGTCGGCGGGAGTAGCAACGGCTGTGTCTGCCATCTTTTCTTTATCTTCTAAGAGTAGAACAGTTGAGAACTCAGGATTAAGTCAAGTTTAGCACATGTTGCACAAATAGCCTTGCCTACTTTTAATCAACTGGCTTTAAAGATTATTTGAACAGCAGAACAAAAGTACAGGTCAGTTGTGGTTAATGCTGTAACAAATAATGGCTACTAAGGAGATTTCAGTGTAAACAAGTTATTTTTAACTATTATTTCAATTTTAATCCCTCAGATTAAGTCCTGATAGTCCCATTTTACAGTATCAGAGCTCTGAACTATTCCATGAATTAAATGTGCATTTGTGACTCACCACTGATGTCATCACAGAATTGGCAGAACAATTGTGCAATTACTTAATTATTCTTAGGTGCTCTATCTCCTTTCTCTTCTTACACCACTGGCAGTTCATCTGATACAGTTTATGTATTTGTAAAGTACTTTCTGCACAATATATGTTTTAATGTCTCAAAACATGGAGAAAATATAAAAATAACTGACAAAATAGGAAAGACTGTAGTATAAATTAATCTTACAATTAAATTGCATATATCAAATTATGTTTATTGTTAAGTTTGTGTGAGACTTTAAGTATAACTCTTACAATCAACAAGGAAAAAAAGAAAGTTGTTTTTTTTCCCCAACACATAAGCATCAATTTAAAATCCTGCTTCACATCTAGATAGGTTAATGCCTGCATCATAAGAGTATGCAAACAAGCTGAGTAAAAGTGAGCTTTTGCACTTACCTGTTTCTGCTTGCAGTTGCTTGTTTCTCTTCTGAGTTTATGTCTTTCTCTGTGGGGTTGACTCTCTCTTTATATACACCTCAAGAGTTAATCCCCTAAACTGCTCATCCATGCTGGCCATGTGTCCATAGTTTTTATTTGACACCTTCCCTCTTAACAAGGAGGGGCTCAGGGGTTTACCTCAGGGCACACAGTGATCTGTTGGATGTTTCCAACTTATGTAATGAAACATCTCAACCACAACAAAACACACTGCTGAAGAGAATGTGACCACTATTGACCTCCAATTCTTACTTTTTCTTTTCTTTTAGTTTTCCAATAACAATCGCTCCTGCTTAGTCATTTGAATGCACAAACTGGATTCGCAGTTAAACCTTAAAAGTGTGATTGCAGCTCAGGATTCCACTCTCACATGGTGCCATGAGACAGGGGATTAAGAGCTGACCAGCTAAGCGATCCTTATTTGATACTAAGTGACGATCACCTGCGTGGCGCTGCTCCAGATCCGCATGCAGGCTATGCCAGCCCAATCTGTTTGCTGGTATGGTGAAAGCAGTAGTATATCTTTACTAATTTACAAACGTTGAAATGCAGAGATGTGGGATTATAACTATCGGCTCAAACAATCTCGAGCACACATGTAAAACAATTATGGTGCCAGGTTGTGTCAAGGTTGGTAAATTACTCACATAATAAATACTCACACACATCATGAATCATCAGGAATTTACTTATTTTGGTGTATACCAGGGAACCAAAATAAGTAAATTCCTGATGATTCATGATGTGACAGAGCAAAGTGGGTAAATTGCTCTACATCCCAGGTGGAGCAAAAAAGAAATGTGATATAACCTCAGTTGACCTCAGACAGTTTAATGATCCAACATTTCTTTAAATAAATTGAAAGGTTTACATGACTCACTTCAAGTCACCACTGCTGATTAGTGACACCTTCAAAAATAAATATCTTGAACCTCAAAAGGGACCCCACATTTAGACATCTTGTTATCCTTTATCCGACCTATTTCTGGCTGAGCTGGTACAGAGAAGAAGTTGGCATTGTCACGAAAGACAGAATGAGCAGGGGGATTAGCGGGTCAGAGACCTTTAAAAGGGAAGACGGCTGCAGGGCAAGGCATCTCACAGGTGAGGAGCAGAGTAGACGCATCGCACCAACATCTGAGGAATTCCAAACTTCAGCACCAGGTATAGACCAACCTGTAGTTTTAGAATGTATTTCTAAATTATGTTAAATTAGGTGATTAATTAATTAACTAACTAATGTAAAATTAGGTTCTTAGAGCGCAGGATGTACATTTAAAATCCAGTTTTGGTATTGCTCAACCACGGAGCAATTCATCTTTATTTATATAGCATCTGAAACAATCAAAATTCTTCTCTTTCCAGCAATCCAAACAAAATGGCCGATGTTGCTACTCCTGCTGATAAGAAGGCACCTCCCAAATTCAAACAGAGGGCCGCACGCACCTTTAAGAGCAAGGCCCCCAAACCAGGCCAGAAGGGGTAAGATGGACACACATGCAAACATCTTTTTTAGTATTGATGCTTTTTCCCCCCCTGTTTTTTGTGCTGATCTGTTCTGTTTTCCATATAGATTCGGAGACGACATCCCAGGCATGGAGGGTCTCGGCACTGACATCACAGTGGTTTGCCCATGGGAAGCATTTGGGGACATGGAGCTCAGCGACCTGGCTAAATATGGAATTGTTTAGGTTGTCCCTGCTTCCTTCATGCATTCTGCACATGCTGTATTAAAAGCTCTAGAGAGGAGGCAGCTTTTGATGGTGTAGAGGTCTGACCTGGAAAAGGCACTCTCTTTTGTCTCTCGCTTGCCTCCGAGGAACCCCAGATTCTCCAGGGTCCTCGCTGGTATGCTTCATCGACTGGTGCACACCTAAACTTTCTCTTCCCATGGAGATAAAATCAGCTTTAAGTCTGTGATCTCTCATTTAATGAATGAGCCGACACTGTTTTTCTCCACTATTTCTGTACCTCTACTCCTCAAAACTGTTAACCCCACATGTGCAGATGTCTATTTAGTGGAATAAAAATCTATTTTAAGAGAGAGATTATTTTCATTTATTTTTGCATGGAAAACTTGTCTGTCCACATCTACTGTATTCTATCAGTAGGAAGTACTCCAAAGACAATAAATGCCATTTCTTTCAGTGTCAGTCTTTTGTACTTATTTACTTATTGACACAATCTTTTTTTGGGAGGGTGTGGGGGGGATGTCTTACAGTTTCTATCCTGTAGATCATGAGTTTTTATTAGAAAGGCCAAATCAGGCAGATTATTCAATCTCCACAGGCTGTATTATGAGTTTATTAGTACCATCAGGAATACGATGTTCTGTGAGGATATGCTGCACAGAGTGTCATTTTATTTTCTTAAACCTACCAGAAACTCTAATTTAAAGACCTTAAGGGATATATTTGTCCTCTGGTGTCTATTCTTATATTCTTGGTAGGATTAGATTAAGACTGTGCGACAAACAGTCTAATCGTGGTTTTGCACACTGTGTTCTTAATTTAACCAGTTTAAATTAGGTTTGTATTGTTTGCTTGATAATATCTTCAAATTGGCTGAGCTTTGTCTCACAAACAGATTCAAGGCTGTGTTCTATCTATCTATCTATCTATCTATCTATCTATCTATCTATCTATCTATCTAGCTATCTATCTATCTATCTATCTATCTATCTCTGCATGCCTTTTATGTTTCCACGAAGAATTTTGATGTCTGCATGACTGAAGAGGATTAAACCACATGGTGTGTGATCTTCGCTAATGCACCAACTGTGGATCAAAGCCTAACTGGCTTAGAAGTTGTGCAACAGATCTCTAAAACTCTGTCAGTTTTAAACCTGGACATGGTAATCTGTTGATTTTAACCGGCATTACATCACTCAGCTCAGCACTCCACATAGGTAAACATGATCTCTGACATGTCTTGTTGGACAGAGAACCATGTCACAGCTTGAATCAAGTCCATTTCTCAAAACAATTTGTACAAATAGCACCATGGACACTATGGATTACCAGCTAAAGCCACTCTCTTGATCAAAATCCTGTTCATTTCTCAAAAGTAAAATTTTGTGTCAATGAATATATCAGTGGCTACAGAATGACAAGTCCTGGTGTTATTGTCTAGAGACAAGACTGTCAAATTACTTATTCATGCTGTCAATATAACAGTGTTCTCTGGAGGCATGTTCTGATGGAAACTATGGATGAAGTTTTGATGACAATTACTGTAAATTGTAAGTTACCCCTTAGTGTATGTGATAGATTGATAAGAGACTGGACAAGATTCACATTTATGCTTTTCCTGTTTGTCCTGTAATTTGTTCACAGACCATGTGATTGAGATAAAGAAAGGAAAAGACAGCACTACATAGCAACGAAAAAAAGAGAAAACCAAAGGAGAAATTTGCACATAGAAAAAACTCCTCAGAAACTGCAGTGCAGTCTTCCTACAGCAGCATGGAAAGAATTTTCTCATCAAGCGTCTCATCCAGTCTCTACAGGCATCTGCTGTGATACGATGCTCGATACGGAGGGACACACACACGCACACACACACCATGGTTCGTAACATGTCACAAATGCATGAACTAGTTTCATCGCTTCAAGTCAGGATTTCTTAATTTTTACAATATTATGCAGATGAAAGAGGGTAGTCCTGGTCACTTGCTTTATACGCGAATCTTTGTCTCTTTGTCAGCCTGGCTACAGTGCTGAAAAGAAATCTACAGTTTTTTTGTAAGTTGATAAACTATCCTTCCAGGCTACATGAGCTTCAACCAAATAATTTATTTGTGTTGGAGTTAAATTGTGGTTGCTGTGATCCAGATGAGGATAAGGCACTGAGGTAAACAATGAGAAATTAACTTCTTATATCTAGTTACAGCATCATCAGATAAGTGTCTATCATAACGGAATGCTTTTCCAGGTTCAGAGTAACCTATTTTGGAAAATTCAAATTTTATGCGGAAATAAGCTGTCAAAAGAAAGTTAGGAGTAAATACTGTCAAACCTTCAGTTTCTATACCATATGTTAGGACCCGATCTATGGTGTAATTAAAACATTGAGTTGATCCGTTTACATTCTGGGAAAAGCCAATTGAATCTATTAAGGACATGAATGAAGAGCCAAGACTGTCACTACTAACATCAAGTCTCCTATCATAATGACTTTATCTGTTCTAAGCACTAAGCCACAAAAGAACTCAGAGAATTTGGCTAAAAATTCACATTAAGGAGCAGGTGGGTGATACACCACAAGAAGAAGAATTGTTTTTTTCTGTTTTCCAGTCTGGGTGAGCACGACCCATAAGATTAAGGCTTTCAAATGAATTGAACCTTTGCTTAGGTCTAGGATAAATAGATAATGTAGGAAACAACAGAAAATTCTACAGAATTATTTGCATTGATTTACTAAAGCATTTGCAATTTGCTTAAAGACATTTTTTTTTTGATGAACACGAGTGACATGATGTGAATATTGACCAAGTAGTTCTGAGAATTTCAGTTTTGATTTGTGACATGTACCAAAGTAACTGAGAATTAACTGTAACTGAGCAATTCACAGTTCACTTCTTGCATAATTTACCTAATCATATTTTATAAGGGGTGACACGGTGGTGTGGTGGTTAGCACTGTCGCCTCACAGCAAGAACGCCCCGAGTTCAAATCCCGTTTCAAATTCCATAAGGCACATTTAAGACGCTGAAATTTTGTCAAAAACGACAATGTTTCCTTTAATACGGTGCGCGGTGTGTGGACTTCCACAATCTGCTGTGCGCCTTTGCTAAGCGCACTACGGTAAAAGCTCCGCCCGGTTGATTGTGCAACACCGATGCTATGTATGCTAGGTAACAACAGGTGTGCTACTAATCGCCTCCCCCTGAAATGGCCCCGGTAATGTGACACGCTTATGAATACTTTGCTTAATTAAATTGATGAAACTCACTGTTTTGCTTCCGTTGTCATTTTGTTGCTGTATGTTTTAACATGCGTCTTATAATATGTTGGTTGATTACAGGAATAGACCACGGAATTGAGACTGCCCTATGAAACGGTGCGGAAAATAGGGTATATAGACCCTAAAATAAAGTGAGTGTTCTGACTGTTTTGGTTCCATTAATGTGCCTTATAATCCGGTGCGGTTTATGTATGGAAAAAAAAACCCATTCAGACCTGTTTTTGGGCAGTGTACCTTATAAACCGGTGCGCCTGTGGTCTCTGCAGCAGTTCGTTGATTTCATACATAGTATAGTTTTTTGTACATATATGTATATATATATGTACTGTATGATGTCACAATGGGTTGTGGCTCCGGGTGCTTTCCTTTCATTGGGAAATGGCTCTTAGAAAAGGTTGGAGGAGTAGAAAAGGTTGCCGACCCCAGGTCTACTGCAAAGGAACGTCAGTACCACCTTCCAAAGTCAAAGTGGGAGACACCTCCAAAGATTGTCTCAAATAACAGTACAGAGATTTTGTACTTCCATATCTCAGAACCAACATCTGAGACCAATGTCCAGAAGCGTTAACAACATCAGTCTCGGATCTCAGCATCTTATCCTAACTCAAGCTCCCAGGCCTCTGGTAGGAGGCCCAAGTCTAAAGGAGGAACAGACCACTCATGAATGGGAGAGTTATGTTGTGGTTTGAGGATTTTATAACACACCCTTCACTTAAAATATGTAAAAAGTGTTACAATAAGATGGTAGAAAGCCTCTTTGTGGCCTCTAAAAATAGAAAGAGACTATTTTAAAGTTGTTAAAATCTTGAAGGGGGAAATAAGGAAATATACCACATTATAGTGAATGAAAATAGAATCAACACCAAAAAGAGATGGGATGGCTGTCAGCCATCCCATATTCAGATAAGTACAAAATTAAAACTAAATTATCATGTCGATGAAAGCAGTTCCAATTCTTGTCTTGTGATTAAAAAAAAAAAAAAACTACTCATATGACAGAACTGACACTAAAATAAACACATCAATGATTTAAGGTTACATGAGTGGGGACACAGGTTGTTTGGCTTTTTGACCTTAATTCTCCTGAGATGTTTTTCAGCCCTTTGGGAGGGCTTTCGCGGTCATTTTCTTGTGACGCAGGTATGGGTGAACCATTTCAAAGCTTTGACTGGGGTGTGACGCTACAAGATCGTAAGAAGCTTTATTTCCACCTCCAAGAAAAGTCACATGCTCATGAAGTGGCGTTCACAGGAAGTCTGCTTGCCCCAGTTTCAGTATTGGTGTGTTCTACATGTTGGTCCATCTTGTTCAATGGTTTAAAATTGTTGAAAAGAAAGGTTCATCTGCTGCCAGACTGCACTCAAAACTATTGAAAAGCTCATACAAAAATCATCCTGGAAAAAAAACAAACTGTTGAAAATCAAGTTCACACGGGTCAGAACAATACAGTTTATTTCTGTGCATTCAGCTCTTTGTCTCTGCTCAGTGGTTGACCAAGCTATAACTCAACAGCGCTTTCATCCTTTTTTAGTAGATCTTCTAAAATTAAAAATTTTAGTTGAGAAGAATGTAAAAATGAAACAAAAATAATCATGTTATTTTATCTCCCTGAAATCATTCCTTGAAACCTTGTATCCACAGTATCTATTTCAAGAAAGTTCTATTGTTGCTTTCCATATTCTCAGACACTTTATTAGCTAGAATGTGAACAATAACAGGACAAAAACTAGCACAATCTTATCAAAAGGACGAATGTAAATTTCTGAATTTTAAGTCTGAAATGTGATTTTCACCCCACAGACGTTTGAATGGTTCAGACCTCATGACCTCAGTGAGAGCTCAGAGTGGAGGATGCGTCCCTCCAGTGGTGAATGCTGAAAAGTGCAGCCCAGCTAATCGCACAGGCATCCAGATAGATCATTAGAAATATGCTTTGCCTACAGCAATCATGTACGGCACACAAAAATGTATCATAAGAGTTTTGAAAGAGCCACCACAGTCCAGCAGCAAAGAGCAGTGCAGAGACACAGCATGGGCTGATTCACATTGACACGTAATCCAATGCTCCGGTTATCAGGAACACCTGGTTTGTTCACAAGAGGGCTTCTAGTCATAAAGGTCCTGCAGCCTGTAGTTCACTGCCATGTGGCAACTGTCAGAGAGAGAGTAAAGGTGAGGCGTCCCCTGCTGCAGTTAATAAAAGTTCTGTTGCTCAGACATTTCCTTCACAGGTATCCAGAATAGACCACCCGTATCAAACATGATGATCCCTCTTTTTCTCCTCTTCCTGGTGTCTTCTGGGATATCTGCAGAAAAGGGTGAGTGCCCCTCATCTCTGTGCCATGGTAATATGGGCAATTGCCTCAATCTTTTGACTACTACTGGTCCAGACAAGGCCACCAAGACATTGCCACAGCAGGTTGTGGTTTTTGAGTTTGCGCCTATGGTCTCGTCAAAGGTGCTCAAATTTTTACCAACCTCAGCCATTTAATTTATGGCCTGGTTGGGGACGTGATCCTCAAAGTAATATCCTCGGTATTTATAAGTGTTAATTTATCCTAGAACATTAGATGATAACATTCTACCTCTTCAGCTGCATTAAAGGTTTGTCCCATTGTTGCATGAATTGTGCTTCTGTTGCAGACAGCCCCCCACTGCAGCTGACAGACACCAAAGCTGCTGAAGCGTTCGTCAACTCTGCTGAAGTGGTCGTCATTGGATTCCTGGAGGTCGGGAGAGACTCTTGTATACAGGGAGAAATCTGAGCAGAGGCAAACAGTATGCATTCAGGCGTCTCATAAACATGCCCACAACAGCCGTTTTACAGCTGAGTTTATTATGCAGACGTGTATATCGCAAAGTATCCATGATAATTAGCAAGCAGTGGGATGGTAATTGGCCTGAAAATACAGCATTTGTTTGCCCTCTGTCTAGGAGATGAGGGTGACATAAATAGATTTTGAAGAAGAATGTAGTTTTTCCCTGCAGCCACACCTTTGGCAACACTGCCGCTGTGAGGACTGAGGCAAGGAGCTGAGGCGAGCCCGCTGGCCAGACTCTGTGTGCGGGGGAAGAAAGTGCACTTCTTCACAGGAAATATATATGCACCCCGAGGCTTGTGGGATTGGCTCTATTGACCTCCCAGTAAACATTTAAGAAAGGGAAAAAGTTCATGGAAGTTGGTTAGGAAAAGACAGGCAGAGAGCACACGAGGATAACAGTCAGCTGAACTGTGATGCTGGTGGTGGAGAGAGCAAAATATTGTTGCTATGATACAGTGGAAGTGAACATGGTTAACAGACAGTCCGATGGGTAATGGGATCGCCGGGGTGTATGTAATATTAGCTCAAAAATAAGACATGAATCACATTTTCTTGGTTGGTTCAACTTTCCCTTCCTGTTTTGTTGCTTCATCCATCTTCCAACTCAACCTTTCCCTATTTTCAATCTTATTTACTCAAATTACCCATTAGGGCACTTCTGCTGCAACTCAAATGGAAGAACTGACAGAAAAAAAGAATATACTGAAGAGCAACTACTAATTGTGCGCCAAAATCCTTAAGATGAGTGCGGCAGCTTACTTTTTAAAATTATGACTGAATTCGTGAAAACAGGCTGTTTATGAGCTGCCCTTGTCAAACTCACAAAAGAATAAAGCAATTACAGGGAATTAAAGCAAATATTTTGTGGTGATTTTGAAATATTTTTGAACATATTCTGTTTAACCTAAGATCTGCTCAGTATTTTGAGTATTATTAGGTGGCTTTTGAACAAAAATAAGCATGTACTCAGTGAATTAAAGCCCTCCCTTTTGTTTTTCAGGGAGAGGAAAGCCGTGGCTATCAGGAGCTGCTTGCAGCGGCGAAGCGGGTTCACTCCGTCCCCGTAGCCATATGTACCGTGAAAGAAGTTTGGGCGCACTACAACATCTCCACAGACACCATGGTCATTTTCAGAAAGGTAACCTTCACCTGCACCACAACTGCAGAGTTCTACAAAGATAAACCTAACTGATGATGATCATAATGATGATGATGATGACAATGGTGGTGATGGTGATGCAGGCTGATAGGCACCAAGAGAAGCTTGATTTTACCAAGGCCAACAAAGTAGACGCTGATGGTCTTGTGAACTTCGTCACAATGAACGAGATTCGATACATCACAGAATACAACCAAGTGGTAGGTCTTCCTCCTTCATCAGCACTGGTCTGTTAAACTGTAGTTTCTGCTTTTCATCCAAAAAGCATTGAAAGCATTGCTTATTTCAGATGGACACATTGGTTGTGCTGTAGGACGAATGACTTCTGCTGTCTTGGTATCACTCCTTACTGTTATTAATTTCTGTTGGTCTGGTCTTTGTCTTGAGACCGCAGTGGGCCTGTTCAACTCTGAGGTGAAGGCCCACCTTGTGATATTTGCCAACAGAGGGACTAAAGAATTCACTGAGCTTAAGGCCCAGCTGGGCAGTCTGGCTCCTGAGTTCACAGGAAAAGTGAGATAAAGTTTTATATTGTGATTTACACGTGGGAATATCTCTCAAATTCATGTAAATGCTATTAAAACCTGTTTTCCAGTTCTTATTTGTGTTGATGAATGGAGCAGTGAAGTCCAACATGCAGGCCCTCGGCTACTTTGGCCTCAAGTCAAAGGACCTCCCCCGAGTTGGGATCTATGATGCGGATTCTGACATGAAGTGGCTAATGCCTGAGGGAGAAATTTCTACTGAGCGTGTGCAGGAATTCTGCCAGTCTTTCCTCAAGGGGGAGTTAAAGGTGAGCAACCATGAAAGTTCAGTTATTTCTTCAACTTTATTACTAATAACAGCAAAGTCACCAGACTGATCCTTCACAGCTGGCTTTAACCCATACGAACTCACAGTGACATCACTGTCAAACACATCCTTGAAACACAACCGTATTCAACTTTATGTTGGTCCTTAAGGCCCTAAACAACAAATACTAAATATCCCGATCAGGTGACAATCATGTCTGGATTACACAGGAAATGATCATATTACCTGGATGCAAAAGTAAATGAAGGACCTAATTGCAAACTTGTTTGTTAATACCAAAGATAACTTTGACCTCCACTGAGAATATTTCTTAATAAATATTAAATAAAAGCATATTTCTGTTATTAAGCAGTAACATTTTTATGTTATTTTGAATTTGAAAATATATTCATCATGAATCTTAGGCCAAATGCAACATATATGTAACTACATAAATCTTAAAAAGTGTGAGTGAGGGTGTACTTTTAAAAACCAAAAAGAAAAGAAAATATTATAACGTGTTCTTTGTGGTCGATTTGGCCTATGGTTATTGCCCCCATAATTTTCCTTTAAAAGGAAATGAGTTTGAATTCTTCTGGGTTAAATCTCTCTAATCTTGTTTGATGCACAGCTGTATAGGATCTGCATCCAAAATCCTAAAAATAACAAACACATAACCTTTTATTATGCTGTATACATGCACCATGTTTTCATCTGCTGTGCCCTCTTTTTCCACATTTGTTTTTCAGGATGTGAAACAAGCAGGGGCAGAGGCCAAAACAGAGCTGTAGTACTGAGACTGAGACGGGTGCACTTCTATTAAAGGGAAACTGTCTACGACTTTTTATGAAACATTGCCTGTTTGCTGTGTCTTTGCTGTGTCTGTTTCCAACACATCACACTGAACACTTTGCATGCGTACGTGTGCACAGCACCCAACCATGTTGCTTATCTCTTTGTGTGGCAGTGTGAGGCTGTCTGCAGACTGAGCCACTGGGCACAGGCTTGCAAGATGCAGAAATGCAAAGCTGCATCAGCAAGCATTATTGTCAAGCCTACAACAGGTCGACTTTGGCGAGGAAGCAGATGAGGAAGATAGGGCACCAATAATCAACGACTTTGAGCACTTCAGGAAACTGCTGCAAATACTGGGCACAATGCTGGAAACATAATACAGAGGCAATGACCTCATGTGTGTCACAGTCTCTACTCAAAAACTCCCTGGTCAGAATTTCAGACTGAGATCAGTATAATGAGGGGTGTTGTCTTGCTGAGCGGATGCACCCAGGATAGGGAAAGCCTGGCAGGTGGATGCTTCTCAGACACCAGATGGAAACACATTCTGTGAGTGTGTGTGTGTGTGTGTGTTTGCGTGTGAGTGTGTGAGAGAGAGAGAGATAGAGAGTGTGCGTGCGTGCGTGTGTGTGTGTGTGTGTGTAGCATGAGTTTCCAGCTGCAGTTGAGACACTGTTACGTAAAGCACCGATGGAGGTCTGACAGCGAGACAACAACTTAAATATAAACTGTCAGAAATATCCGGGTTTTGTTTTTTATTCCCCCCCCCAGAAACAGCACAGTGATTCATGTCTGGAGAGTGAAATTAAGAAAAAAAGTAAGAGTAAAATAAGTTTTTTTTATGCTTAATTCTGGCTACAGCTACTCTGATGGATCTGCAGCAGGTCCTAATGGGTGGGAAAATAACAAGGAATTATTTAATCATGTTTTCATGTTTAAGTGACCAAAAAATTCACATGATCTATTTATATTTGTTCTGAACTAATCATACTCAGGTCATCAGTGTCAGTTCACATATAAGGCTGTGTCATCACTCCAGTCCTTTATCCTTTTAGCCTCTATCAACCAGGCTAATACACTTCTAATAGCAAATTTGTGTAGAGGTACTGACAAGGAAATTTGAATTTAACAAGACGTTTATCAGCCAATAACTGTTTGCTATTTTAAAAGCATCTTCCTAGTTACTCTGGAAATAATTGTGTAGACCAGCAATCCCAGGTTAGTGAAACCACTTGGGTTAGCTCTAACAGATATGACTGGCAGTGTCACAAAAATAGTTTACCAATAACCAAAGTATTCCTAACCTAAATTAGGGAAGGAATGAGCTTTTTGCTTAAATCTTCCACAACAGTCTGAAGCCAATCACCAAGCATTTATGAGATTTAAAACAAGCTCAAATGATAGTGGCCAACTTGTCATATTTTACTTTCACTATTTATGCTCCACATAAGAGAACATAGAACTGTGAAAGGTGTTCAACTGAATGAGAATGGGTGGTAGATTAATCATGCTTTGGGCTTTTGTGTTGCAGCCAATAGAATAATTATTATTAATGGAGGGGTGAATGGATTTGATTAAATTCCAATATGTTCTGGAAGCAAATAGAATTCCTTCAAAATAAAAGAACTGTTATGGCCATTGTTGTTTTGGTTTGGGTTGCCCTTGTGTTTTTTCTTTCCTATTTATGGGGATCCATTTCCTGGCCGTACTCAGCCTTCCTGATTGGTGCAGCAGGTAAAACAACCATCCGGCCTCCTCTTCCTGCAGCTGACTCCTCGTTCGTGCCGCACCTGCTCCAATTAGTCTTGGCCATAACAAGAACATACATTGGAAAGAGGATGGCTCCTAAAAATTATCCTAAACACATTTAAAAAGCTATTAAAATCCTGCTATTCTAAAAGCTGCTATTCTTTCCCTGTAATTTCTAGGCATTACAGGGAATTCATAGAGAGAGCCCATGCTTCTGACTGTTTATATACTCGTCTTGTCTCGTCCTCTTCCGCTTATCTGGGTCCGGGTCGTGGGGGCAGCAGTTTCAAGAGGGATGCCCAGACGGCCCTCTCCCCAGCCATTTTCACCAGCTCCTCCGGGGGGGACCCCCAGCCGCTCCCAAGCCAGACGAGAGATATAGTCCCTCCACCTAGTCCTGGGCCGGCCATGAGGCCTCCTCCGAGTGGGACATGTCCGGAACACCTCTAAGGGGAGGCATCCTAACCAGATGCCCGAGCCACCCCAACTGACTCCTCCCGACATGGAGAAGCAGTGGTTGTACTCTGAGCTCCTCCCGGATGTCCAAGCTCCTCATCTCTTAGGTTGAGCCCGGCCACCCTGTGGAGGAAACTCATTTTGGCCACTCCATGATCTTGTTCTTTCGGTCCTCACCCAGAGTTGATGGTCATAGATAACAGTTCGAACATAGATCGACCGGCAAACCTTCTTCACCATGACAGATCGGTTAAGCACCTGCATTACTGCTGACACCGCTCCAATCCGCCTGTTGATCTCGCGCTCCCTCCTACCCTCACTTGTAAACAAGATCCTGAGATACTTAAACTTCTCCACCTGAGGCAGGACCTCATCCATGACCTGACTCTAGGACCAGGACTCCCAGGACCAGGACCACGATCCGCATCCCTGCCGCTTCACACTCAGCCGCAAACCACCCCAGTATGCTTTGGAGGTCCTTGTTCGATGATGCAAGAAGAACGACGTGATCCGCAAAAAGCAGTGATGAGCTCTTCCGCCCGCCAAACTCGACACCCTCCACCCCCGGCTGCGCCTAGAAATTCTGTCCATAAAACCTGTGAACAGAACTGGGGACAAAGGGCAACCCTGGCGGAGTCCAGCCCTCACTGGGAACGAGTCCGAGTTACAGTCGGCTACACGGACCAAGCTCCTGCTCCTTCAGTACAGAGACTGGACTTATCAAGGGACCATCCATTGCATACTCCTGGAGCACCCCCACAGGAGGCCCCTGTGGACCTGACCTGGATAGGCCTTTTCCAAGTCCACAAAGCACATGTGGACTGGTTGGGCAAACTCCCAACTTATCTGTGGTTCCACAACCGGTGCGAAACCTGTATATATGCCGTTTTTCAATTTTGTTGATAATTGTGTGCAATAAAGTTCTTACTTTAACCCAGTGTTGTCTGCTGAAATTTAAATTGAAACTGAATGCTGAAGGTTGTGGCAACCTTCAGCATTCAGTTTCATACCAGAGCTCTGACAGTCTTCTGACTTTAGCATTGTTAAAAATCATGGATAGACCTAAAAAAAAATCAGTACAAAATCTCACAAAGTAAAAAGAAGTTTTATCTACCAGGTTACTTGCTTTAACTTATAAAAGTGCTTTTAAGTAGAAAAAAGAAATTAGACCAACATAACAGTATAACAGGTGTAAATTGGTTCTTCTCTAGTAAATATCTCCTCCATGTGTAGAGTTGCTGCACAGGAATTTTTCCACTCTCTTGGCAGAAATATTTGCAACTAGAGCAACAGCACTAAACACTGATTTTGGATGCCAGGATGCCACAATAAACAAAAATAAACCCACTCATGCAAGTGTCCCAGATGTTACATTCTCCGCCAATCCACAGCTGATGTGGCAATTGTTTTCTCCCTTTGTGTCCTTCATGCATCAAGATGCATTCACAAAAATGGTCCAGACATTGAAATTACATGGCACATGACCCAAGACAAATCCCAGACACCAGAAATAATGCTAGACTGTGAAACACAAGGGACATCAAGGTCACACTGCAGCGGCACTGAATTTGTCACTACTTGACAAATGAGCCTTTAAATACTTTCCTTTTAGGCTGTGTCTTAATTGCAATGTTTTCACTACCCAGATACTGTTTTCTTATAACTATAAACCACAGCTGAAGCCATGCAAACAAAAAACTAGATCCAATACAGTATGTATATCACATTCTAAGACATCGGGGTTTTCCTATATTTAGTTGTATACATCGTTTGCTCAAACTGAAATAAAACAAGTGCTGGAGAGCTCCGGCCCAGTCTGGAATTGGCTGGGTGCATGAACCGAGGTGGATCTGTAAATAGTGACTGGCTGCGGTCACTGTGGGACACTGCAACACTCTAATTAAACTCTGTCGCATAATGCGGCCGGCTGCTGCTCTGTGTCACTCGATTAGTAACCTGTGTTCAGCTCAGACCATAGTTTGGGGTTTGTGGGGGAAGGAGATCACAGTTGGGGCATTGCTTTACAGTCCCAGAGCAGAACTGGCAAACTTCCTGTTAAAGAGGCGACCCTGCAGCGAATCTCCCTGATTATAAACCGATCGCATTTATGAGTGTTTTACAGAATTCTGCGACACCCCTGTTTTCAGAACTTTGTGGATTTTCTTGAGCGTTATTTATACTCTACTGGTGGCAGGGCTTGGGCTGGCGGGGTAACAGGATCGCGACAGGGTGAATGGGATCAGTAAACAAAAAAGTATAAAAATGATTCCGTATAACCTCACTTGATTGACAGGGAAATTGTTGGATTTTCCAAGAAAGTATGAGAAAAATACTTTTCAGTTCACCCCAAAAACCAGAGAGAACTGGAGTCTATTTCAAGACGTCCATTCAATAAATCAGTTTGACCGTGTGCATCAGACAAACTCCACATACATCACATCGCTGCACTGCTTTATGGCACCATTCAGTGGGCCAACATGAATCACATGTGAAGGCTTACATGCAGACACTACACACTTACATGGGATCATACATGGTTTACACCCTGCACATCCACAGCACAAGCAGGCGGATGCCAGGAATGGTTTGTGGCTGTCTGGTATGGGTGAATGAGTTTTTTAGACTCTGTGCCAGGGATGCGTGGGTGTTTATGGGAGTTTTCATGACAAATAGAAACGGAAGTATTGACATTTGATACCTCAGCCAATCAGAGCCTGATGTGATCATGGGGGTCTGGTCTGAAAAAAGAGGTGGAAAACCATATATAATGAACCTAAATTTGAGGCAAAGGAACAGAGCAAATCCAGCAAAGGTTGAGAAGACTAAGCTTGTCTACAACGAGACCACCTGCACGGCATCATGAAGACCCTGACCCTCCTCTTCATCTGTGCCCTTCTGTCAGTGTGCTGGTCCATGGGAGGTAAGGACTCTGTGCTCTTTGGAACAGTGTTGACAGGCCGTTTGCATTGATTTTTTTTTTTTGTGTTCTGTGACCTACAGCTGTTGAGCCAGAGGTCATCGTGGACTCAGTTGATGAAGTTGACACAGTTGATGAAGCTTCTCCCACTGATGCCGCGGTTGTTGATGCATCCTCCTTGGCCTCTGATTCAGACTCTGACTCTGACTCAGCCTCATCCTCTGAATCTGACTCCAACTCATCCTCTGCATCTGATTCCAACTCCGATTCATCCTCCTCCTCCTCCTCTGAGTCTTCTGAAGCTTCCGAATCTTCCGAGTCCTCTGAGTCCTCCGAGTCCTCCGAGTCTTCCGAGTCCTCTGAGTCTGACTCCGCTGCTTCTGACTCTTCTTCTTCATCATCCTCATCTTCATCAGAATCTGCCAGCACCGAGGGTATGCATCACTTTTCAGCAGGTTTAAAGACATTTCTAGGCCAAATGTTTGATTCTAAAGCAGATGCAATGCTTGTCGCCACAGCACCTCAGGTGGTGATGAAGAGAGACTTGGCTGCTGTTCTCCTGAGGAGAAGAAGGGCCCTTGGGGAACCCACTCCTCTGCAGCTGGAAAGGTAAGCCTATGTTGTGTTTAAATGCACACTTTGAAAAATGACATCATATGCTGGCCAGATTTTGGTATGAACACAACACTTTCTGTGTCCACTCAGCCTCAGAGAGGTGTGTGAGTTAAACGTCGCCTGTGACGAGATGGCAGATACCGCTGGCATCGTTGCTGCATACACTGCTTACTACGGCCCCCCACCCTTCTAAATTAAAGACTCCTCCATCTGCACAGGATCTGGTTTCCCTGCCAGTTACTAACAGAACAACATCGCCCTTGAAACCATCTGAGGGAGCAGAAAAAAAAAGAAAAAGAAAGAAAAAAAAATGACCCCGTGCTTGTTATGATGTTAGATGGAGATTTCTTTTGGCACAAATCCTTGCACAAGTGACCGACTCCAGTGGTCCTGCATAAAGTGGCCTCCTTGCTTTAAGAGAGGAGACACAGAAAAGCTCATGAAGTACCTTGCAGCCAACAGAAGAGTAAATTATTCTTCATTCTACAATATAAACTAAATGGTGCTCTAAGTGCAAATGTATTTTATGTATTATATTGATGTTTTATGTGTAACTTTGATTTATAGTCCAGAGTAGTGATGAGTTATTAGAAGTATTGTAGTCCTAGTGATAGTCATAGTGTACAGTGTGTGTACATCAGTTATCTGCAATTTCTGTAACCACAAATTGCCTCTGGGTTGAACGTAATAAATTATTTTTTTGTGTGGAATATGCTTTTGTCTTCAATGTTGGTACTATATATTTTAGAGTGGTCCTATGCCTGGTGGAAAGCTCTTTATTTAATCCCATATAAAGGCAATTTAGATGCACACATCTAACCCTGCAGAGTAAAAACCCTGCAGATTTTTTACTCTGAGTACATGTAACAAACATCTTATTATCTATATCTATCTCTGAAAATACATTTTTGCCCTGCCTCCTGTGACTTTTGAATTTGACAATGACAAATATGAAAGTTTTATTTGGTGATGGTCAGTACCATTAGCTCATCAGACTTTAGTGTTGTGTTGTTCAATAATAATGAGTTAAGAGGTTAGAGAGGCGTACAATGACACAATGCAGCGTCATATCTTTCATTTAGTTCGTCGTGATGTGCGCTACTGATGTTCTCATATTGACCACTGGTCTGCACTGTTGGTAACGTTTGGTGGTGCTGGTCTGGTCTGAAAGATTAACTCAATAGAATTCAGCTTTCACGTTAAAAAAATTAAATGAAAAAAGGTTTTAGGGCCTGAATAATGCTAATAATTATTTATATCAGAATTAATGGATCTCATTTCAGTTGACCTAAAAAACAAACACAAAAACAAAAAATATGCTTTAAAATGATTTGATAATCCACATTTATATTTTAAATATTTATTTTAAATCTAAAGAAGTAACACAGGTATTAGAAGAAATTGTATCCATATTAGAGTAAGCATCAGTATGAATGAGCATCATCTGATTGGGCCCTGGTTTGTGCTGTGAGCTCTCAATAATGACATATTGATATTCCATCTAATTTCTTTGCACATGGCCCAGCCTCATGTGATGTTGTAGCTATCTGTCACTAGTGCTGCATGGATGGTTGTGTCTTTGTGTGTGTGTGGGTAGGTGTGTGTGTGAGTCTGTGTGTGTTTAAGTGCTGTGGGTATGCTTTGGGGGAAAGGTAGGTTTTTTAAATTCAATTTCACATTTCTGTTTTTATTTATTTGCATTTATTATGTATGAAAGGTGCCAACACTCCAGTAAAATACAATGAAGGTTTAGTGTGAAATAATTAGTCGGATGTGCCAGATGAATATCTGGTTTCAATTTACATATTGTTTCAATACAGTGAACATTTTAAATGACAAGATTTACACCTCAAAACGATGTGATTCATTTACTTATACACAATGAAATCATTCATAACACATTGGTCCAACAAAAAACATTGAAAATGAACTGCAAACATATTTTTGTCTCCTTGACTTTCATCCCTGAAACCTCTTAAGGCATAATGTGTTTTCTTTTTTTTTCTTAATACTAGCATGCTATCAAACTTATGATGAAGCTGCAGCTACACTAATGCTTAGTGAGTTCTGGACTTTACTATTTTAGTTTGGAATGTTTGGCTTCACTAAATCTGTACGTCTAACCATTAACACTACAGTTCATTTTTTATGTGAACACCACTTTTACAGATCATCTTTTATCCTTAAAATGGCCACATTCACAGCTGTGTAATTTTCAGTATATCTAGTTCTATTTTTGTCTCATTTCCCTCCTCCAGCCCCGCCCACATGGTGGGGTTAATGTACACCTCAGTGTTGGTTTTCTCGCTGTTTTCAACAGATTTTTTCTCTGTGTGTTCCTGCTCCACATCAGGAGCAATGTAGCAACATTTGCAGCAGCAACAACATGTGGCTGTAAAAACATCAACCACTTTGTCCCAGGGATCCAGGGAGTGGGTCCAGAGTGGCAAGAAGCCCCAAGATCGCAAAGCGGGGGGCAAGCATGCTGGCTTCCTCTTCTGAAGAAGGTTTATCAGCAGGATGATGAGCAGCATGATGACCAGAGGTGCACCCACCCCTACCAGCACCGGACATCCAGCCAGTGACAGGCTGAATACAAAGAGCGGTAGAAGGAAGAAGCAAAAGATGATGTAGACGACAGCAAACCAGCGGTATGATGCTGTGATGTTGCCCATGCCTTTAGCCAGTCTGATGGGAATGCGGGAGAAGGGGACTGGATACCACAGAAGGATGCCGGAGATGTTGAACAGGAAGTGCACAAGGGCAATCTAGACAGAAGATTCACAAACTTTGTGATTCATATCTCCATTTACCAAAAACCTGATTTTTCCTCAAATGAAAAGCCTATGCCTTGTTGAATTGTACTGGGATTCAGTAGACAGCAGGTCTATAATCTCAGTGGATTTTTATAATTTTTATAAATGAAAAAGAATGGTTTTAATTTCCTATTTTCTCTTTATAAATTGCAAAAATTCAAACACAAAACTGAATGCGCCTCTCCACATTATACATGTGGGTGCTGGGTGCCTGACCTGCAAAGCATTTGCCAGCCGTTCTCTGGGACTAGCCATAGCTGCCAAGACAGATGTGGTGGTTGTGCCGATGTTTGAACCCAAAGACAGCGGATATGCTCTTTCAATACTGATCACACCAATTCCTGGATTAAACACAGAACATACCTGCATGAGAGGTTACATCAGTATTAGAAAATGAAGCAAGCCACATTATGTGTTACATTCAGTTTCTGAAACAAAGCAGAATGTGAGCATCTGGGTGAACTTTAAGCATGAGTTAATAAATGATAATGATTTGGGGTGATCTAACCAACAAGTGGAGTGATGGCAGATGTGAAAATCGAACTGCTCTGCACAACGAAAGTCATTCCCGCTCCAACTAAAATGGCAATGTAGCCCGTCACCCAGCCGAAAGGAAAAGGGAAATCTGCAAACAGAGGCAAACCCCTCAACCTCCATGAGCAACACGCCCAAGCATCTTGATTGAGTGCTGTGTCGGCACTGACCGGTGTTTAGGATCTGCTTGACGGCGGCAGCCACCTGCCCCTTCAGCATGGAGTTGAGCAACTTGACAATAAGGACGAGGCAGGAGCAGAGCACCAGCAGAGACAGAGCCAGCAGCATCAGGCCTACTGCCAGATCAGGCAGATTCAAGTCCACGAAGAGGTGCCGACCTGAACACGTACCAAAGAGAAGCTTCCATTAGTCAATGTAATCACAAAAATACAGAAAATTAATACTGAATATAGATATAATTTTTAGTTTCAAGCATTTTGCGTGTTGCAGTGCTAATTGTCCTCCATAAAAACTGTTGATTTGACAATATACTTGTGATTAAAGGAGTTGTTCTGCAAAGTTTACTTATTCCTGACATATATAGATATACATTTCTGGAGTTTGTATGTTTCAGAGGTGATTGTCGTCGTGACAGTGTCGTTGCCATCAACCCAGCATAGAGATGGAGACGTGCAGTTCTCTGGACCGGGAACTGTCATGTTCATTAAGGTCTGAGCAACACAGAGACAGTCTGACAGTCAGGATTTTAAGTCTTTGAGAATATTTTGTGTGCAGCAAAATTGTTTTGGACGTACCGCATTGCTGAAGGTTTCACACAATTTCCTGATTAGACTCTTGTTACTGGCTTCTGGGTGACCAGTGGCAATCCCACTGATAATAGACTGGTCCAACTGAGACAGAGAGAAAAGGAAAGGGGCATGTAGATAATGACATTATTTCATTCATTTTTCATAACCTTCATAATCTTATTAGTATAGCTGCTTTAACTGTCACTTGTCACTGTTAACGACAAATATGTTTGTCTTGGTTCCAGAAAACATGTGTTAAGCTTTTGCTTGTCCCCCCCCTTTTAAGGTGTACACCAGCACTGTGCACTCATGTAACACCATGAACCTTTGGGTCCCACAGGTTCCAATAGGTTTTCATTTTTATTTGTTTATAACAAAGTCATAGTAATATGATCAAACATTGTGTATGTCAATAGGATTAAATTACCCATCTCTGACACATAGCTCCAGAATTGTTACTTCTTACTCAAACATAAAAATTAACTTTAAAGTTTGTAATCTGGACTTGAATCAGTATTGGCTTATAAAGCAGAATTAATTAATTGCTTGCTAATAGCTCATATAGTGATGATTTAAAGACATGATTTAAACACCTTCATGTGCTTTATTTTGTCAGCATTTTCATGCTTAAGTTGCTTTTTTTTTTATCCTTTCAGTTTCATTGCAGCCGTAAAACCAATCTACCTGTATGATTGAATCGGTGAAGACATCAGTGATGACATTCAACAGGTCTGGGGCTTCCCCACTCTGAATGTTGAAGGACTTGATGAGAAGCTTGGTGACCTTATATAGATAACCAGTGGCAACCTCCAGAGGTAGCAGCACCAACACAGACAACCAGTTGAAGAAGTCGTGCACTGTGGCCCCAGCAAACGCCCTAAACATGTGAAGCATAGTAAAAGAATAATATATAATATAACAGTCAGATGTTTGTTGATCACTCTCATGCAGATTCATGGTGCTTTTCACAAAGCAATTAAACAAGGAATATCTAAGTACTTAACCCCCATGAGGGTTACAATGCTAGAAGACAATATACAGTAATTTAACAGCTATAACTAAATAGTTTAGTTATTGCTGTGCATCTCTATCTCTGTCTCTGTCTCTGTCTGTTCCTAGAGCTCAACGGGTCAAGGCAGATGGCCACCCTCCTACAGTCAGGGTCTGCCCATGGTTCCTCCTGTTAAAGGGGAATTTTTTCTTGCCACCGTCACCATGTGCTTACTCACCGCCACCATGTGCTTACTCATGGGGGGAATGTTGGGTCTCTGTATGTTCATAATTTAAAGTTCGGTCTTTACATGTTGTATTTTGTAAATAGTTTTGAGGATCTGCATGTTCTCCATGTACTTTCATTGCTTTTTCCTCAACGTACTTCAGTTTCCCCCCTCAGTCCAAAACCATGAACATCGGTGCCTCAAAAAGAAACAAACTAACACTTTTCAGCACCATTGCATATAAATAAGAGTAAGGGGCTCCAACATAGTTAAAATAGTTAAATTAAGTTGGTAACAAATTAGGGTAATCACTCAAATCAATAACATTATTGAAAGCCTTAAGTTGAATTGTACTAATACCTTGATTACTAATACCTCCACATTTACAGAAAATCTAGATCATGATCTTTGAGCAGTCTAATTTTATGCCCAATTAGTAGTATAGTTAGAAACACTTAGTAGTCTTGTATTTCTATATACCATACTTGTATTGTATGTAAGAATTAGGGTTAGTGCTGCAGTTCTTCTAGAATTTTTCAATATAACTCCTTTTCAATGGACACAGACCTCAGAAAAAGGACAAAGTGAAATTATGATTCAAAAATAATCACCTTCGAAAGGCGCTGCGCTGACCAGCCTGTGTCATGGCAACCAGCGTGTTGGTGACCGAGGTGCCAATGTTGGTGCCCATAATGATGGGGACAGCCAGCTGGACTGTCAATACTGCCGGAGTACAGTGTCATTCATCATCTTCTCTACCTCACGACTCCAAAACCAGATGTGCTTGGCTAGTGTGGAGGCTCATACTCACATCCCGAGGAAACCATGCTCACAACAATCGAGGATGAGGTGGACGAGCTCTGGACGAGCAGGGTGACCAGAATACCAATAACCAATCCAGCCACAGGGTTGGACAGAACAGAATTGTCCTGGAAGATGTTACGTGCTGCTTTACCTGGATGCATTTAACAAATGATGATAAAGTTTGGGTCTCTCCTGAGGAGTACATCATCCAGTACACTCTCCTTCTTTAACAAGAATCAAAATGATGATGGCTTAGGTCTGCATGGGTCTTTTCATGCAGACCTGGTATTTCAGGTTTAAATTGACCCCCAGATGAGCCGTGCAATAAAAATCAGGATCACAAACACTACAGAGGAGACCATCCATAATGAATGATTTAGTTAAGAGAAGCAACAAAACTGTTTAAATAAAGTAAAGTGCTTACACATTTTTTAAGGGTGCCAAAAAATTAGAAATCACACACTGGAGAGGAGCTTTTTGGTTCAGGGGCAATCCTGTCTGTTCTGTCAATGATTCGCAGAAACACACAGCTTCTCCTTAGATTGATAGTGTAAATATTTGGTGTGAAAACGTTCCTGTGAGAAAAAAAGGATGGCGCTAGAGAAATGTGTTTACCTCCAATGAGCTGGAAAGCAGAGCTCAGGATGTTGAGAGAGCAAATGAACATGTAGAGGAAACCCAGCAGCAGGATCACCTTCCCCATTGAGACAGAGACCCTCAGCACTTTACCCATTGTATCCAGAGCTGAGCCAGAAAGAACAGATCTTCATTGCAAAAAGGGTCTTTTTTAATTGTATTTCCATAATCAGTGTAAGCATTTAGAATCAGGCAGGGCGTTAAACATTTTTGATCTGTCTTATTGAATGGAAAAAAATTAGGGTGGAAAAAATCTCCCTATAAAATTCATTGATAATTACAATATTTTGATTTGGGGCAGAAAGCATGAAGCATTCTAGAAAAGTTTTAGATTTTTGACAGAATCAAATGCATAGTCTAGTGAATCTGTTGTGATCTTTCTGAAAACATATCTGCAGTGCACAGATTTTTCAAACATGTTTGGTACTAATATCTAAATATCAGAGGATAGAGAGGAGCATCCGCAGTCCTTACCTGACCACGGGACACCAGTGTCCTGCAGCTCTGGGAGGTCCCATGGGTTTGAGTCCTCTGTCTCATCCTCCATCAACACCACAGTGGAGAGCGCAGGCTTGACTATGACATCTAACACGCAAACAAATTCAATCAACACCTTTCACTTCAACCTTATAAAAAACATTTTAAAAATGACTGCTTTTACATTAAATACAAAAATACCTTTGTTCACATTCTTGTCATTGTTGTCGCAGTTATTTTGTTTTTGAGCAGAAATTGTCTAAATGAAACAGAGCAACGTGTTTGTTATTATTTACAGTATGCAATATATTGACATTATAATAACAGTTTAGTATGTGTCCTAATGCAAACCTTAATCCTAATGTTGAAAATTCTCATTTCACAATTTATACTGTGTTACAAATATGGTCTAACAACTTAACTTGGTTCATTCACACACACACACACACACACACACACACACACACACACACACACACACACACACATACACACACATACACACACATACACACACACACACATACACAGGCTGTCCAGGATATTGATCACCACACGGTTCAACTGCAGTAAAATTCCATTCACATTACAGTGTGAAAAAGCACTAAAACCACCAGCTAAATATGTAATACAATTTCAACAAAATATAATCCATCTTTGCACCACCACCTTGAAGGAAAATATTACATTTATAGAATCAAAACACAAATAATTCTGAAATATTCATGCTCTCTTTACCTGTGGCAGGTGTAGGGAATCCATGATCTGTCAGGTCACCTGTACTTCAAGCCTGATCAATGCTGTGTTGCCGTGGCGAGGAGTGGTCACATCACCACTCTTATCATGCACAAACTTCTCAAACCCTGAGTAGTCGGACGTGACACCGTTGCATACTCACACATGGCTCAGTTTCAAGTGCACATCTGTTCAGCTGCGAGTCAGCGGTCTCTTCCTTAATTTCTAAAAGTATCTGCAATCGTTTCTTCTTTTAAAAAAGATGGCCTGAGAGGTACTCTGACTTCTAATGAGTATGTGGCATGGACAGCATTTAGACTGCTGGAGGCTGCAGATAGTGGACTCTGTCACCATCAGGGAGGAGTGCCATACAGAGTGGCTCCTCTGGCAAAGGTTTATCCCACTGACAGATAGGTCATGGAGGTGGGAGGTGCAGGATGTGCACTGTGCGGTACAGTGTACACTCATGTGGCCATGTTCTATTTTGGGCACACAATGTGATTTTTCTGGAGCATTCTATTGATTCTCCTAATACAAGCACCCATTGTTCAATACTTCTAAATATCAATGGCCTGTGTTTTGGCTTGTAAAGCTGTTCATGATGCTGAGAGAGAAATGTGCAAAGGCCACATTGATGCATTTACTTTTAAAGTAAATTATGATGTGACCATAGTAGTTGTATATGGGGGGATTGTCACAAATCTTTGTTGACTGAGGTGTAAAAAAATAGAAACAAAACAGGTCACTATGAAACTTGTTCTTTTTGTCCTATTGTATGTTTTCAACTGTCTCAACGTTGATTACACTATTCTAGTTGGAGATATGAATTGTACATTGACTCTTAGTACTGATAGATGCACTGGAGCTGATCAAGCGCACCACAGGGGCACACTTCTTCTTATCTATATTACAGTACTGCAATGACTGGATATATGGAGATCAGAGATTTAAAGCCAAATGCCAAATTTGTCAAAATACTTGAACACATTTCATATTCTATAATTTAACTAGTATCTAATTTATTTCTTAACTTTTCTGGCATCATTACAATCTTAGTCCACCAAATTATACTTTCAGCCTCCTTCAGAACTCTGTAAAGTGCTGAGGCCACTGCTCGTTGCCATATGCATGACCTCACTGGGGCCAATCATCCACTATCTTACAGAAGACACACAGCTGTACAAGATGTTTCCTGCAGAGGAATCCTTATCCTCAGACAAGATCTCAAACTGTCTGTTGGACCTATCCACATGGATACAGGACCATCACCTCTGACTTAACCTTGCTGAAACTGAGCTCCCAGCCAACCCATCCATCACAGCATTGACATCAAAACTGACACCTTGTTTCTTGCTCCTGCCAAAGCAGTTGTAATCCTTCGAGTCATGACTGATCATCAACTGATTTTTCTGATCATGTAGCCTTGCTTTCTTTTATTCAATAACAGAACTAGTTGTTTCTAACCCAGCCACCGCCTAGTTGCTGGTATGACCCCTGGTGAACTGCCACATCGACTACTGCAATGCCCCAGTAACGGGTGCAATGTGTGTGGTGAATCTGCTTCACATGGTCCAGAATGTGGCCTTTCTGGTCTTCAACCAACTGAAGTGGCCCCCCATTGTTGATGAAGTTCCTACCAAACTACCTGTTGTTGCCAGCATTAAGTTCAAGTCACTCAGACCTACAGAGGACTAACCAGATCTGCTCCCTCTTACTTGAACTTCTTTTTCGAGCCCATGCTATCTCTGTGTTCTGCACATGAATGTCATCTAGCAAACCCCTCTGAACCGCCAGAGCAATCCAGACAGTTTTCATACCTCCCCATATTTGCCCACTGGTGTATGATGTCCTGAACTCTGCTAGAGTCTGTTAAATTATTTAAATGTAATATAATTAATACAGTACAAATGGTAAATGGGATATATGTGACAGCGGTAGAACTAAACTAGTATAATAAAGTTATAGCATACAGTATATGCATGATGATGTATTTATTTATTTATTCATTTATTCATTCATTCATTCATTTATGAGAATACTAGTCTATTCTCTCCTCTTTCTGCTCCCCTTCTTTATCCAGCTGGTCATCAGAACTCAAAGTTAATGGTTCCTGTTTTTCTTTGCCGCTGTTGCTTGTTGGGGGTCAGGTCTTGTAAAGATTAATAGAATTTAATTTAATCAGGAGGTGCAAGTGGAAGATTTTGCTCACAGTCTGACTTTAACTTTATTGAAAATCATCAACTTTGGTACAAAATCTGACAAATTAAAAATAAGTTTTATCTCATAGTTTATTTTCTTTGACTTATAAAAGTGCTTTACATAGAAGCAAAAAAAAATATTTTTTCGATTTTTAAAAAAAAACATAGACTAATGTGATCATGCACATATATGTTATTCATGTGTACAGTTGTGCAGAACAGTTTTTCCACTCTCAGCGGAAACATTTTGAACTAGATCAACAGCACTAAACAAGGATTTTGGACACCAGGATGCCACAACAAAGACAAATAAATCCTGATACAGATGGACCTGATCCTGAATGATCCTGAATCCTGAATTCCATTACATCTGACAGTGTATAATAAAATGGGGTTCTAGGGCAAAGTTAAGGCTTTATAAAACATATAATTTCAAAACAAATTGTTTCGCTTTTCTTTAATATCAAAGAAACTTGGAAAGTTACATTGAACGAATGAAAAAATACCTATTGATCTCAACTTGCTCTATGTGAAAAGCTATTTTGCACCGTGTTGAATTGCACATTAAATACTTGGGGGAATATATAAAAAGCTGATATATACAAACAATTAATTGGATTTATTTAGAACATGAATGCATGATTTTCATTTTATATCACTGAAGCAAAATTGGAGATCATCTAAGTCTGCAGATTTTGTAATGCTAATACCAAACATTATAATCTTGTGCTTGTCCTCGACTTTTGGAAATGTTAGGGGACTCCCAGAATATTGGAGATTTTGATCACCAGCAGAGGCTGTTTGTTTTTAAACTGTACACCATGATATAATCTTTTAAGTAAGAAAAAAATCTGGGTGAACTCTGAAAATGCTATATACTGTATTTGATGTTAAGTGAATATAAAGCTGAAAGATAAGGTCTAAAGTCTTACACACTTTTAAATACAATACTAGGCAGGATCCAGTCATATCTACTGTATGTTCTCTGCTGATTCTCACTAACAATACCTACACTCTTCCATCCACCAGATGGCAGCTGTTTTAGGGTTTGTTTCACTGGACCAGTAAAAAAAACAGTATATTATAAATATATTATAGATCTTATATTATATATATACTATATATATATATATATACTATATATATGTATGTATGTATGTATGTATGTATGTATGTATGTATGTATGTATGTATGTATGTATGTGTGTGTGTGTGTGTGTGTGTGTATAATGTGTGTGTGTGTGTGTATATATATATATATATTTCATTTCAAGAGTTCAAAACAAAAAAAAAACTGAGTGAGGAGTGGCATTTATATTCTTACATGGGTCTCTTTTAAGATATGAATCTGCCCTATTAGGTTCTGTTTCACTGTTTTACTTTTGCAAATTTTAAGGATGAGCTATGTTGGCTCCATGGAAAAAGAGATTTTATGTGAAAGACATAAAAGACATCAGAAAAATAAAGGATAAGCAGCTGTCAGAAAACAGCCAGGCTTACAGGGATAAGGTTACTATTTATGCATCCTGACAATCCTGACAAAAAGGTTGAGGTTGGCTCAACAGACTGGACATTTTTGATGAGATAACCTGGTCGAGCAGAGGACACTGTAATGATTCCTTCAGTTTTACAATACGCCATGCCAGTAGTCGAAGTGGGAAAAGCAATGTAAGCTCAGCTTTTGCATTTCTTGCCTACTCCTATGGTAAACACAAACGCACTGAGGAACCAGGTGAGAACCCAGACCATAAACCAAATCCAAAACCGGGATAAAGAGGTTTAGTGAATGTGTTGTTGAAGGTGTGTAGTTGGACCATTTTGCCAGTGAAGATTGTGTAGAAGGATAAAATACCAGCATGAAAGTTCACATACACTGCTACTCTATGAGAATCAGAAGGGATAGAAGTGAGTTCTACCCTGTTGTTATTGTGAAGGACAGAGTAACCTTTGTCAGAACAGAGAAGACTCCAAGACTGATTATTCTCTCCAAACCAGCATTCAGGACTGCTTCCATTCCTCGAGATTCCTTTATATGCCACAGAAATATAGACCTGTCCAGTCCACTCCACTTCCCAATAACAGTGACCAGTCAGGCCATTGCTACACAGCAGTTGAGGACAGTCCGTAAACCTCTCTGGATGACCAGGATAAGATTGATTCTTGGTCACTGTTGTAATCAACCTATTGTCATTGGACAGTTTGATGGATCTGTGGACTGTGTTTGTATCAACTGTGAGTTTGCAGCCATCTAAAGAGGGAGAGAAACAACAGCAGGTCAAAAAAAGAATACCTACTAAAATGTGGAAAATCTTCTCTCATTGATGTGTTGATAAAGTAAAGTCTATACTTACACTTCTGCAGACCATTTTTCAGTCTCTCTTTCCCTCCGTGATCTAGTCTGGACACACACACACATGCACACACACACACACGCACATGCACAACACAAACAAAAATATATCTCAACTATTAGTTCTTGACAGTTCCTCCACAACAGTTCGTGTCACATGAAGACTCAATAATTAAGAATTATCTGACTGTATTACTGGTGTAATAAATTTACGCTTACAGCCATTTTTTTGGGCTTAAGTTAACTTAATGTCAGACATGTCTCTTTTGTTACTGCCCTCCCTGATAGCTGAAAGACAGGCAGGGTCAGGATTGCAGAATAAGAACAAACAAGATAAAAATAATTGTAATTGTACAAATTGAGGTTAATTAATTAAATATTTATGTGTATTAAATATGTATGTGTATATAATGTTTGACTACTCAATAAATACTGTTAAGGCTTAATTTTTGTGGTAGGAGGTTTGTATCTACCTGAGAACTTCCAATCTCCACTCTGGATCCTCTAGTCCAGCAGAGAGCTGCTTCATCCCAATACCTCCTGGGTGGTTGAAGCTCAAGTCCAATTCTTTAAGATGGGATGGGTTGGACCTCAGAGCTAAGGCCAAAGAAGAGCACCCAATCCCTGTGATGAGACAGCCCAATAACCTGAACACACGCACACACGCACACACACACACACACACACACACACACACACACACACACACACACACACACAAAGAGAGGAGGAACGAGAGAGAGAGAGAGAGAAAAAGAAAGAGAGAGAGAGAGGAATCTGCATTGGAAACAGTGTTTTGACCTGCATCACAAAGATTAAACTGGAGAAACCCTCAGTGCATTTTTGCTGCACACCAGAGAATTTTATGTTTTTATTTATGTTGTGCTCATTTCAGTTTTTCCTTCAATTCAGAATTTAATACTGTCATTCACAGGTAGAGTTGCACCCTTTATCTCTCTGATTGACTGGTCAAACTTCAGGAGCTTAAGTCAAAGTCAACATTCTTGAGAAGAAAAGTTCCTCTTCTTTGCAGATAAAAAATAAATATTTGATGTATCCGCGTCTAATCAGATTATTATCTCATCCCCATTTGCCTATTGAAACACTAACCTGAGGATCTGAAGGCGGCAGTTTGGACTCTTCAGACCAACAGTGAGCTTGTTCACCCCTGAATCCCTCAGGTCATTGTTACTCAGGTCCAGCTCTATCAGACTAGATGAATGAGCACTAAGGACTGAGGACAGAGCTTCACAACTCCTCTCTGACAGATCACAGTCACTCAACCTGAAAGAAGAATAGGAGATGAAGACAGAAAATTATCCTGATTCTCTTCTATACCATAACAGAACTGAGCATACTTCTTTCGTTAACCACATTTCTTTCGTTAAAGGTTTTCGTGATCAGTCATTAGCTTTAATTCTGGAAGGTACAATGATACCGAAGTAAATAATCAATTCTTGGAATAAATACTGTGACTGATATAACATATTTGATATAACATACCATTAACCATACGTGATGTAGAATTGGTTTCTGCAGACACCTGCAGGACACTTACAGGGCTTTTTTGCAGGCTGTAACCACTGGCAGCAGCCTCAGAAGAACGTGCTCTGAAGCAGAGTATTTCTTCAGTTCAAATAACTCCAGGTCTTGTTGTGAGGACAGTAATATGAAGCCAAGAGCTGACCACTGGGCAGGAGAAAGCCTTACTCTGGTCAGTTTTCCAGATCGGAGTCTCTGTTGGACCTCCTGCACCAGTGAACTATCATTCAGCTCATTCAGACAGTGGAACAGGTTGATGATTCTCTCTGAAGGCAGAGTCGCTCCAATCTTCTCCTTGATGTAGTCAATGGTTTCCTGATTTGGTTCTGAGCTACCTTCACTGTGTGTTATATGCTGTAGGAAAACCTGATTGGTCTGCAGCGAAAGACCCAAAAGGAACCGTAGAAACAGGTCCAGTTGTCCCTTTTGATTCCCTAAGGCCTTGTCCACTGCACACTTGTAGAAAACTGCTGGCTCAAGTATGGTTCTGCACAGCTTAGAGCGTAAATATGTTAAAAAGTTTGCTTTTTCTGATAGTAGGTTGATGCCAGAATTGGTGAATGTCAAATGGACATGAAGAGCAGCAAGAAACTCCTGAACACTCAGGTGGATAAAGCAGAACACCTTCTCCTTGTACAGTCCTCGCTCCTTTTTGAATATCTGTGTGAACACACCCGAGTAGGTGTCAGCCATTCTGATGTTAATGCCACAGTCTCTTAGATCAGACTCATAGAAGATCACATTGCCTTTCTCCAGTTGTTCAAATGCCAGTTTTGCCAGAATTTTTATGATCTTACTGCTCTCAGGATTTAATTGTGATTCTGCCCTGTCTCCACTGTTTTTTTTCAGTTTAGACAGAACAACCAGGAAGTAGATGTACATCTCTGTCAGTGTCTTAGGCAGCTCTTCTCCTTGGGTATTCAACATATCATTCAGAACTTTTGCAGTGATCCAGCAGAAAACTGGGATGTGACACATGATGTGGATGCTTCGAAATGTCTTCATGTGGGAGATGATCTTTCTGGCTTGCTCCGCATCTTTGGACTGTTTCTGAAAGTAGTCCTCCTTCTGCGGGTCTGTAAACCCGCGGACCTCTGTCATTATGTCCACAAAATCCGAATGGATCTGATTGGCTGCTGCAGGCCTCGTGGTTATCCAGAGACGAGCGGAGGGAAGTAGACTTCTGTTAATGAGGTTTGTGAGAAGGTCCTCCACCGAGTATGATGTTGTTACATCTAAGTCTGCGTCCTGGATTTTGTTGGTCGCAGCATCCATTTTTAGGCGACTCTCATCCAGCCCATCCAAAATAAACAGAAGTTTGAATTTACTACTGTCAAAATTGGTGTCTCCTGATGATTGTAGTGCTGTAAAGATGTGATTCAGAGTATCCTTTTTTATGTCTACATACTCTTTGATGCATTTATGAATGAGTTCTGCCAAACTGATATTTTTTCCCTCCATCAGGTTTAAGTAGCGAAAGGTGAATGGGAATATGAGATGCACTTCTTGATTGGCCCGTTGTTCAGCCCAGTCCAACACAAACTTGCGTATAAGAAAGGTTTTTCCAATCCCTGCATTTCCATTGGTCAAAACTGTTCTTATCGGTTTATATTTCCCAGCCGGAGTTGTAAACAGGTCGCTGGGTTTAATGGGTTGCTCTGCATCTGATGATTTCCCGACCATTTCAATCTGCGTGACCTCATGCTGTGTATTGATGTTTATGTCACCGCCAGCCGTGACATACAGCTCCGTGTAAATGTCATCCAGCCTTTGCTCATCTGCCTTCTCAGCCAAACCTTCTTGCACACACATAAACTTGTTCCTAAGGTTTGACTGAAGTTTTGATTGATAAGAAGAGATGGGAATGTGTTCATCTGTGGGAGCTAAAACAAAAAAAAAATTATATATGTGTGTGTATATATATGTAGATATATATATATATATATATATATATATATATATATATATATATATATATATATATATATATATATATATTTAAATTAAATATTTAGATATGTATAGTATTTCTTTATTCATTTAACTCACTTGTTTTATGTTTGTTTTTTAATTTTATTTTCTTCTTGTGGAAAGTGGGGCTTCACATTTCCAAAAGACAAAAAAATAAGTAAAACCCAAGAAAATCCAATAAGACCTCAAAACTATTGAAACAGCAGAGAACTCAAAACATTATTGAAACCACTTGTATCCATGAAAAAGGTAAGATAACACAAGATCCAACATGTAACTGTAATACTCTATGTTTGACAGCATTTTAATCTTGACATTAACGTGTGGCTCAGAAGCTTCTGTTACAGCAGTTACACTGCTACCTTCTCCATATCTGCCAAAAAAAATCTCACCATTTGATTAGGTAGCAAAAAACAATGATGATTTTTGACTTGACTTGTCAGGTCTCAGGTACTCCAAGACAAAACAGTTTTGATAATTAGTTATGAATATGAAACCAAAAGAAAGTGTCACTAACCTGCTGGTCGTGAAATGTCAGCTAAAAGATTTTCCAGAATATCATTTCGAGGTATCTTCTCTAAAATTTTTTGGGTGACTTCGATGGCTCCTTGAACTTTATAAGTTTTCACCATCAACTCCAAAACGACTGTCCTTTCTCTGGTCTCTAGGTGGAACCCTGTGATTGGGTTGAAGCCTTCTGTGATTCCAGGATCTTTAAGAAAAAATTTGAATTTTGTGAATTCTTCCTCAGTTAAATCCTCCAGAATATTCAGAAGTGTCACTTGGGTCATTGTAACTTCCCGCTTACAGTACCGCAGTTTTAAAATCAAGTTTGTAAAAGGAATTTGTCGGGAGCAGCAGACGATATTTTGGTTGGATGGCAAAGAATCTTTACACCATATTTCAACAGCACCATTCAGGCTTCCTCTTCAGAATCTATGGTGCCAAAGGTCATTGTACAAGAGATAACCCCTTGAGATAACCACTGTAAGTTTTAAGGTTGCACCATGTATCAGCCATAAACAATCACCTGCTGTTATAGGTCCAAAGTTTGCTGTCAGGATAATCAAAAAAGTACAATTAACAGCCTGAATATATTGCTCCTCAGCTCCCCCATTCCCTGTGGTAGAATTCTCACCTGCATGTGGTAGGCCTGGGCTTGAATCCTGACTGAATATGGTATGATATACCTAGTAGACCTCATTAAAAATAGTGGACAGTATCTCCACCTGTTATTTGGAAGAGGGGGTATGATTCTGAATAATAATAATAATAATAATAATAATAATAATAATAATAATAATAATAATAATAATTAAGAGAGGCTGAAACACAATTTGAGATAAAAAAAATCAACAGATGACACCAGCACTACCAATGCACACCAGATTACTTGGCTATCACTATTGAATATCTAGTCTCTCATCAGTTGACTTATAACCAAGCTATCTGGGGATGGCAGTCCGGCCAAATTTGGGCTACCCTGGGCCGATTGTAGTTGAGGTACAGGATCCACGTTGATTTTATGTTGTCAAACTACTGCAGGAATTTCTTGTGCGTATGTAAACACACTCATTGTCTAACAGAGGCAGAGATACTGTCCACTATACTAATGAGGACTAGCTATTTGTTATTGTATAGGACATTAATTCATGAACTAATTTTTCAGCATCAGTCCGTGTCAGGATATTCCTAATTTTTACGATATTAGGCAGGTGAAAAAAGGCAGTCCTGGTCACTTCCTTTATATGGGGATGAAAGATAGAGACAGCTGGAGGCTAAGGTAATGCTGTCAAAGCAACCAGGTGATTGGATAATGAATCTATGAAATGCGGGACAGGATAGTCAAAAATTGCCACATATTTTGACTATCTTGGTTGAATGGTTAAAAAAATTGTGCCTGTCATCTGAACAAAATTTTGATGTTTTTCATGGCCCCCATGTGGGGAATGGATTTGGTAGTCCTTAATAAGATTTTTAAACAAGTAATAATCATCTATTATCTGTCTTTTCTAAAGTGGTGGTTTATTTTTAAATTAACTTTTTTAAGAAAACTATTGTGGTGCTTGTTGTTTTAAGGTAGGTTGTTGTTTACAGTTTACCAAAAGTCATGATCACTCATAATGTTAATGCAACGATATATTAGCATTAATCATCATTTTAACTTGTCACATCTGTCAGTGAGTTCTCTCTTATTGACACTGATCCTAAATCCACTTTCTGTCACTTGTTTTTAACCATATTTACATCTGTAAGACCAAGGCCCACAAGCAGTCATTATTATTATATCGTACAACACCTTGTTGTGCCTTAATATAGGCCCATCATGAGTAAAATCTTGACGTTATATTTTAAGAAAAAAATATATATATTGGCAGAACTAGGAGATTCTCCAATAAATATTAAGATCTTATATGTTATTTCACTTGAAATCTTTGAATGCAATTTGTATATAATGATAATATAATAATTTGTATCATAAACAGACACGGTAAAACACTGTTGCTGAGCTTGGCTCGGGATTCAGGACCTACAGATGGGTTTGGCAAACAGAGATACTGTCCAAAGAGGACAATACTAACTACTAATCAGGATTTTAATATTGACCTTCCACATGGCAGGTGAGAATTCTACCACAGAGAATGTTATCATCTATGTACAATCATGATTCCAATACAGCAGAAAAAATTGTTTCTGAAACTACTTCTGTTAACCTATACTACCACTCGGGATTGGAACTCAGGGTTTTCTTAAATCAGATATTTCTGGAAGAACAATAAAAAAAACATACATACACATAGTATGATTGTGATAAAGCTAAAGACGTGCTGCTGTCAGTTGAAGTAGATATATGTCACTCTCTTCAGAATTAAATTACTGACACAAGAGTCGGAGAAAATGGAACTCCCCGTCGGGGAATCGAACCCCAGTCTTCGGCGTGACAGGTGGAGATACTGTACCGTTCCGTATCACCACCTACTGGCCCAGCATGCACATTTCATTAACAAAATACAATATAGTCAGTAATAAAAGCAGCACATCGGTTACATAGAACAACTGTTGACAACTTTTGGGAACACAGTAAAAGTACATCTTTCCAGGGCCATAATACTGTCAACATATCTAATAGTAGCATATCTAAATAAAGTAGCATAGATCAACAGAGGACACTAGCACTTCAGTTTATTAAAATCAAAGAAAGAATATGTTGTGTAAAAGAGAGATTAAAAATATCTCTGTTAGGAATTTCAAGAACAGTCCCGCAATTGTGGACATGTTTCATGCTGTGCTTGAAAGACACCAGCCAGATCACACTTACTTCACTATGCCCAGATGTGGCCATTCTCCAAGAAATGACAACTGGCTGCAACCATCTGTCTGGAACAAAGTGGCATTGTGTTGTCATTGACTGTAGTTGTTGTGCATGCATGTGTGTGTTTAGTATGCAGTATTACTCACAGCAGCCCTCCTACAGCCCTGCATATGAGATCTAGTGAGACAAGCTGGTCAGTCATAACAGGAGGAAGGAGTCATCTCTACACATCACGCAGAAAACCCACAAAGGATCATCAACCCGTTGTGTGTGGACTTTGGGATTGTTGAAGAACTGAAAAGAAAGTTAAATAGAGCGTTTTCTGCATACTTTTTATATGTACTATAAGTATTCGATATTTGTGTGCAATATTCTTTAATACTGTTTAATCCTTTGTGTGAAATTTCATGAAGTTCTGTCATTCTAGGTTTCACAGACAACAAAAAGGGAATTCATTTCAACAAGATCAACCCTGTGGATGACATACTTGATGACTGTAGCTGTTCTCAACATCCAGCCAGAGCCTCAAGCTACAGACAGACAGAGGTTCTGACAATTGGTTGACAGTGCCAACGACCCAGAAGTTTCTCCAGAGAACATGGCATCTACGGGCCTTCAGCTGCTTGGACTGGTGATCGCTGTGATGGGATGGGTGAGTGGCGTGTTGGTGTGCGCCGCGCCGCTGTGGCGAGTGTCGGCATTTGTGGGTGGAGAGCTGGTGATCGCTCAGGTGCTATGGGAGGGACTGTGGATGAACTGTCTGTCACAGACCACTGGCCAGATCCAGTGCAAGACCTACGATTCCAGCTTGGCCCTGCCCAGGTCTGCCCAAGCTGCGAGGCTCTTCACTATTCTGTCGCTGTTCCTCTGCCTCCTGGCCCTCATTCTTGCCGTGGCAGGAGCCAAGTGCACTCACTGCATGGACAACAGCAACCAGGCGGCCAAGGCTCGGCTGGCTCGGACCGCCGGGGTGCTTTACATCGTGGCTGGCCTGGTCTACCTTCTGCCCATTTGCTGGACGGCCTACGGCATTATCCGGGATTTCTACGACACCAATGTTGCTGCACCTTTAAAGCGGGAGCTAGGACCGGCTCTGTACCTTGGTTTTGTAGCCTGTGTGCTGCTCCTATTGGGGGGGATTTTGTTGCATTTGGGCTCCTCCCCTCCAGGAGGAAGAAAGCTGCCACTTCTCAAAGGAGCAGCAAAAGACAACCCACACGCAACTGTGGCGGGAGAGGGCAAGCAGGACAAATCTTTTGTGTGATACATTTTGTAGTACGCCTTTAACAAATATTTAGTAACATAATAATACATAATAATTCAAAATGTAAACCAGTTTTATTTGTCTACATTCACAAAATACTATATTTATAACTTTTGATTGTTTTGTTTTTTGAATGTGCTTTAAATGTACTCATGCAATCTGCTTTAAAACAGGTTTCTGAACATATTTTTTGAAAGTCACTTTGTTGTCTGTATAAGCCTTAATAAGTTTTAATCACCAGTTTACAATACATATAACAAATCAATGAATTAAAAAAAGAAAAAAAAAACTTTATCGTGTGTTTTCACAGATTATTTAAAAAATATATTTTTATGGAGGTACAAGCGTCTTGAGGCATAAATACATTGTGTGACAATCTTGCGGAGAGCAAAATTCAGCAAAGACAGGGGACCTATTTTGTAAGACTGCGAAATAAATAAACGGCCAGAAAAATAGGAAATGACATTTTGAACTTTTTGCGAGGAAAAAAACCTCATGGAATGATTTGCAAAAAAGAAGAAGGAAAAAGAAGACGTCGGTAACCTTTGACAGTGTTTAAACGCAACCGTCACGTTCAGAACTGCACCGCACATGACTTTGGTTACTCGACGGGTAATTCATTTTGCATATGAAGACCATGTGTCTTCGGGAAGCCGCTTCAAGAGACGAACAGGTTCGCTCCGAGGACGAGAAAGGAGGGTGCTTTCACTTTAAGAAAAAAAAAAAACCTAAACAAAAAAAAAAAAAAAACTAACTCATGCAGTGGTCAGTTTGCAGTGTACAGTTTGCAGTCCTCGTAGGCTGCCCACGACCTTTGGATCGCATTCCTGCAAGTGCCTGCGCGCCTGACCGCGGTTTGGCCCGTTTGGCCCGTCACCTGCGTGCGCACCATGCGTCCGCGCTGCGCACGCATTCCTCGCTAAAAAAAAATTTTGTTCGACGTTTTCCGCGCCCCGCCGCACGCTCAGCTGCACCCTGCAGGCCGGGACGAGGAAGTTAAGTTCGCCGAGGCTGCGAGGAAGGCCCTCGCCGCGGTAGCAGCGTCACAGTCTAACGGGGCGACGCGGGGCCATGGCCGAGAAACGCTTGTCCCGGTGGTACTTCGGGGGGTTGGCGTCCTGCGGAGCCGCCTGTTGCACGCATCCTCTGGATCTGGTGAAGGTGAGGGGCTTTTATGTGGAGTGTAGACCATGACACAAACCAAAAAAAAAAGGACAGCTGCTGACAACCTGCTGACTATTACTGTGTGATAACAGAGCTAAAGTTGCTCGCCATAATACACTGATCATTTCTAGAAATCTGTTGGTGTGGCTTCTGATCTGTGTCTGACATCTGGAACTTTGCCTCATTCTCAAGGGTCCTACTTCAGTGACAAAGTTAGGTCATGTGCTGTAGAGTGACAAGTTCGAGCTGAAGTCTGATCATGTTTGCCGTTCTCAGTGAATGAATGAATGAATGAATGTACTTGATTTATCGAGGATAGATACAACTTTCACCTCATGCCAATGATATCCCAAGCTTGTATTTTTAATAAGTGCATCTATTTATTTTGAATAGTAAAGACATTGCATATTGTCACACATGAGCTTTCCATTCTGCCTCATTTTTAACGCTATGCTGAGAACTCTTCTACTTGTGAGCGGCTGTGAAAGCTCAGTTCTCACAGCTGTTGCACTTTTGACAGAGACTCAGACCAACAACACTCTCACTGATTCTAGTTGATTTACTTGCCCATGCTCACTAAATGTAGACAAATGTTTTGTGATTCATTTGGTTGCACAATTTGGCCTTCACTTTAAGTGAATACTTTAACTTTTTGATGATATTAAGCATTAAAAAAAACATGTTATCAGAATGGAATGAATCCTTCCATATGCAGTCTGTCATCACCGCACAGCTGTGTGTGTGTCTGGGGCCACATCCGCCTGTACCTGGATATCTTTTTTTCGGGCTGTATCTTTTTTTCTGTCTCAGCCCTCCCTCCACTCCTGACCCTGAAACAAAGTCATGGTCAGGAAGTCATGTGCCGTTTCAGACAGGGTCAGCATTTCCTGTGAAATCCTGACATGAAGACCTGAGGTCAGCGTCAGATGGCACTCTGCTGTCAGTTTGCACATTTCATTATCTTTCGTCCTTCCTGTTGATATTTCAACTGATTTTTTTCTCCAGTGCTGCGATTTAAGGCTACTGGAATAACAACCACTTCTGGGTTTTTTGCTGTTTGGTTCATCAAAATGGCATAGATGTGAAGTTGTTTCAGGCCAAATCTTAATGTATATATTGTACAGATGGGGTGTCTGTGTAGATTCTCAGTCATCCAGGTCATCATATCCAAAGTGGTTTTCTCTGTCAATTGGACTGGGTTTCTTCTCTTGAAGACGTTTCGCCTTCTATCCAGAAGGCTTCTTCAGTTCTGATGGAGATCAGAACTGAAGAAGCCTCTGTCATTAAGAAGCAGATGGGGTGGTTTGCATTGTAGGGTCAATACAAACTTTTAAAAGTTAAAGGAACATTCTTCATGTTGCTGTGGACAGACAGAGAAAAAAAATCTGATGCAAAGCCGCTTTCCAGCAACATTTCCTGGTGATATGTTTGTGTTTCCAAAAAAATTTGAAAATCTATTCACATTGAGGTTTTTTGCTTTGTTTTTTTTAATGAACTTGTTTTGCCTTGTGTTTACCATAGCTCCACCAGCTTATTGATTATTCTTCCACAGTCTTTCAGGTCGCTGAATCAAACTCCTGATGAATTTCCTCCTCTGCAGATATGCTTACAAGAGCTTGACCCTCACATCTTTCAAATAGCTTATCTTCCTCACAGCTTTCAGATAAGGAATTCAAAAAAGTGCTTTTTTGCAAGGAAAGTTTGGGGTCAGAGGAATGTCTTTCCCTCTGGGTAATTTTGGTGGAAACAAGCTGAGGATTTTCCTAAATCCCGGATTAAAAAAGTTTGCGCAGTGGAAAAAGAGTTGGTGAATTTACATTATGCTCTCTATCAATCTAACATTACATTGATTCCACATTTTAAAAAAAATTGTCTCTTGTAAAGACTAATTATGCAGGCTTCTGTATAATCAGCCTGATTTGCTGTGACCCCTTTTAAGGAACTTTTAGCTGATAATTACTTTTGTCTTTGATCATACCTCTGCACACTCAGTTTCATTCTGCTCTTTGTTTAAAAACCAGTTTGTTTTGAACGTGTTGCTCCCTCGTGCTTCCCTAAAAGTAAACAGCTTAATGTGTCAAAAGGTGTCAAAAGTTGAAACCTATACTCTTTCCCAATATTTCTTGATTGCTGCCCCCTCCCATCTCATTTTAAATTCTGTATTAAAGACAAAATCTATAATTTACTGTCATTAAAATATGCTCTACTAGAAATCAAGTTAATGTTTTTTTTGCACTTTAGATTCCACATCATCAGAACTTTGTTTTGCAGTTTTCTGCAAAGAAACAAGTAAATATACTTACAATAAGTTCAGTCATACAGTTTTTGTCAGTGCATTTCTCGAATCATCCTTGATATTTGCAAAACAGTAAGTGCATTTCTCAAAACAATGAGAAAAATCTATGGATCTAATTTTGATGACAATTACTATAAAGTGTAACTTAGCCCTTAATGTATGTTAGAGATTGATAAGAGACTGGACAAGATTCACAACTTGCTTTTCCTGTTTGTTCTGTAATTTGTTGACAGACCATGTCATTGAGATAGAGAAAGGAAAATACAACATTACATAGCACAAAGAAAAAAACAAAAAGAGAAATGTGAACATAGCTTCTTTGTGAAAACTATACATGCAGCACTGTAGAAATTCCAAAGCAATGTTCCTACACCTCCTGATGTTCCTGCCTGGTGGGCCATAAATAGTCATCCATATCACAACCAACATGGGTTGAAACTTCTAGAGTGTCTCATTCAGTCTCTGCAGGCATCTACTGTGATGTCATCACATGCTGCATCTATGGCAGCCAGAAGGCTCATCTGTATATCTGTGACACAACGTGAAGATTGACACAATATGAAGATTGAACACGTACTTTTGCAACATGCAACAAAATCCCCCCCCAATAGAATTTCAATTCTGACTTGAAAAATGCGCCAAAGTGACTGAGAACAGCTGTAATAACTGAAGACACTTGAGGGAATTAAGTAAACATGTGCTGCGTGTGTCAAAGCTACCGCTGCAACACTGATTCACGCGTGTCGTTCTAGGTGCACTTGCAAACCCAACAAGAGGTCAAGAGGAGGATGATCGGGATGGCCATCCAAGTGGTGAAGAACGACGGACTGTTGGCCCTTTACAATGGCCTTTCTGCCTCCCTCTGTAGACAAGTACGTGTGAAGAGCTGCCATACAAACACATAATCAGAATCAGACAGAATCAGTTTGCAAGTATACTGTATATACCCAATGTATTCTCACATTTCAGTGGAGGAAGACAGACAGAAAGACATTCAAGTCCAGTTTTAATGTGATTTAATCCTGAGCTGTTTGCCCCCCTCCCCATCAACCCCTGCCCATCCCCACCCCCTCCCCATCAACCCCTCCCTTCAGATGTCCTATTCTCTCACCAGATTTGCCATCTATGACACAGTGAGGGACATGTTGGGTAGCAGAAATCAAAGCCCCATGCCCTTTTACCAGAAGGTCATGCTGGGGGCTTTTGGAGGTGTGTCAATGCTCACACACACACACACACGTACACATGTTCTCTATCAACGAAATGGAAACGTTATCAAACTCTCTGCAAACAGGGTTCACTGGTGGCTTCATAGGAACGCCAGCTGACATGGTGAATGTCCGGTAAGGCCATCTGCAGTAACACTACATCAAACAATCAGACAGGTTTTGATCAGGTGTGACCACAGCAATTGAAAACAAACTCTTTTTTTGGCTGTAGAATGCAGAATGACATGAAACTGCCCCCAGAACTGAGGCGAAAGTGAGTGTTCCAGAACCTAGAAATGTCCTTGTTCCAAACGTTTCCTTGAAACAAGAAAAATAAGTGTCTATGTTTGTCGTCTTAGCTACAAACATGCCATTGATGGACTTTACAGAGTCTTCAGGGAAGGTAAGAAAATCAGAATTGGAACTCGTGTACGCAACTTTCATGTCTTATCTGATCTCTGACCTGTGCCCTGTCTCACAGAGGGCATGAGGAAACTGTTCTCGGGGGCAACCATGGCATCCAGCAGAGGAGCACTGGTCACTGTGGGACAGGTACATTTGCAAACAGGAAGGCACAAATGACACCACTCAGATAAATGAAACCTTTGTGTGGGCGGTCATTTCTGAATGACATCAGGTCGAAGTTGATCCTAATCCCCTATCCCCTGTTGGTCAGATAATGTTGTGTAGCAGAAAATCCTCTAAAATAAAAATAAAAAGTCCACAATGAGAATAAATCCATTTTCATGCATAAGAAAAAAATGACCCGATTTCAACAACAGTAAAAACATGAAGACATGAACACTACGAGGATATTATCGTCCGTGTTGTGCAATAACGCTAGGGGGAGCCAAATATCTATTATTCGTTATTGGTAGTAAATATAAAATTACATATTTATGATACCTAGAATATGAATAATACTTTTCAATACTGTTTTGTCTCACAACTTCAGTTGGCGTGTTACGACCAAGCCAAGCAGCTGGTCCTGGGAACAGGCTTAATGGGAGATAACATATTTACGCATTTTCTCACGAGCTTCATCGCTGTAAGTATCGCATTTTCTGGTGCTTTTATCGCAGATGTAAAGTTTCATTTTATTTTTTTCCTGCAGGGGGGCTGTGCCACATTCTTGTGCCAACCTTTAGATGTGCTAAAAACCAGGCTGATGAACTCAAAGAACGACTACACGGTGAGTGAATCTATGTTTCCTCCACTGAGACCAACAATTTATTTTTTTCAACTGATTCAGCATCTTTCTCTCTGTTTGCAGGGGGTGATCCACTGCTTGCGGGAAACTTTTAAACTGGGTCCACTAGCGTTTTATAAGGTGATTGAAAATTAACTGCATTGATCTAGCTTGTGGGGGCCTTCTGGCAAAAGATAAAATGTCTGAAATGTGTCTCTAATAATTTATCCAATGAATTGATAAATTAATCACTAGTAAAAAAAAAAAAAAGTAACTGCTCCTTGGACGCTTGGGTAACACAGTTTGCACTTTATTGCAGATACTAAATACTTGCTGCCCAGCATCTAATTCCAAATGTTTCCATCGGCAGGGTCTTGTTCCTGCAGGAATCCGGTTGGTCCCACACACAGTGCTCACCTTCATCTTCCTGGAGCAGCTGACGAAAAACTTTGGCATTCGCGTAATCTCTTGAACATGCTGAGGGGAAAAAAAGGAGTCCTGCGCTGGTTCATTAGGGGGTAATGGCAGCATAGTCGATCACTTGTGTGCTGAAAATTGCTGGAAAGGAGAAGGGAGACATCCACTGTGGATTGAAATGTAGACAGCCTTAACATAGATGTCCAGTATCATTTCAGTCATAATCAGTAGGAGATCACTTCCTCTTTGAAATGCAAACACCCTTTATTTCTGAGAGAAAGGGAATTTTATTTTCATTTAAGTTTTTAATCTTTGCAGTACTCTAGCTAACTTTTAAGGCCGATATCTTCCGTCCTGTACCGCTCTTCATTACTAACATATGTGGCCAGAACTGAGTTTGTCTTTTAATTATAGTCACCTCGTCACCACGGCCACGCTGTCATGAGTCTACAAACTGTTACAATGGTGAGCATTCCCAATGATATGTGGTGACCAATGTTGTGACTGGTCCCTTCTTTTTTAAAATTGAATTGTTTAACTATGATTGACCACTAGCTGGTTAAAATGTCTTTTGATTTTTACGGGAGTGTCGTCTCATTCCAATACTGTCATCACTTTCATAACCCTCTCAGAAAGGAGGACCAAGTTTCCTGAGATCCTAATGAAGGCATTTGAGACTGAGAAATTGCGTCTTCATTTCAGAGTTGTTATTGTTTGGGAGAAAAGTTGCCTGTGCTTAAGTGCCACATTGTGCCAGTGGATGCAGAACATATTGTCTTCTCCACCAAGGGGCATTATAGCCCCCCTGTGAATGACGATTATATGATAAACTGAGAAGTCCCGTTCCTCACTGTGGATGAACTCCAATGAAGATGTCATGTCAGTGTTCTTCAACAATATATTTACTATGTTGGCCATGTTTTTTTCACTTGATGCAGTTAAACTGGAGAATCCACCCTCAGGACTCTGTGTGCTGTGAATTTGCATTTTGTGAATAACTTTTTTTTTTTTTACAATAAAAATACTGAAGTGAAACAAATGTCAGTTGTGTTTGTTTCTTTCCAGAGCAGTTGGAGACACTTGGTCATGAATCAGTGTCACTCAGTCAAATTGCGCACAAATCCATCTATTCAATCAGTGTGTTGCTTCAGTCTGAAAGTTCACATTAACCCTTCTGTGTATTTGTTACTCCATTTTTATAGTTCTGGTTGATCCATATTATGTATGTAAAATAAATGAGCTGGGTTAATTCTCTCTCTCTCTCTCTCTCTCTCTCTCTCTCTCTCTCTCTCTCTCTCTGACACCCACACACACTGAAGTTGAAATTTCACACTTTATTTGGCTGAGATTGCAAACATAGTGTGAAATCAAACTATAAACCTTACAATTGCTGCAACAGGGAACAGTCCTAATACAATACCAATGACGTCAAATGAAGGAGTTTTGTCCCTCATACATACATACATACATACATACATACATACATACATACATACATACATACATACATACATACATACATGTCGCCAACGTTTTTCATGAGGGGGGTATTTTTATTATTTTTTTATAATTTAATTTCATCTTGGATTCCTATTGGCCTAATTATTATTATGAAAGTGATCCTGATCATCCTCTAGAGGGCGCAGCTTCGCACGATCTTGAAATGAAATACTACGTTGATATCTTGAACGCGCTCAATTAGATTTATGCATATTCGTCGAAATATTCATCAATTTAAGATTGGTGATACATTTTATGTGAAAAATTAAAAAAAACGCGAAAATCGAGCTATTTAAAAATTAAAATTGTCGTTCGTGGGGCCAATCTACTTCCGGGTCAGAGTTCTGTGACACAGAAATGACATTGTATCAAACGTAGAGTCAGTTAGATGTTCGGGTAGCGTAATGTGGGCTCCTTTGTGCAGTCTGACAGACTAAGGTAACCAGTATTGTCACCAACATGTCCCCTACCACTCCAGGGATGATGGAGGGTCGGCAGCCCGGAGAAGAGCAGGTAAACACCCGAAACCCCTGATGCTAACGTGTTGGCCGCTAGCATCACCTGTCTCCTTAAGGAGCTACGCGCAGGGCTGTCTGCTCTCTAAATGTCCTTAACTTGTGTGAAATGTTGGTCAATCGACGTGTCTGTACTCGGCTGCAAGGGTAGTAAGTCGGTGTGGCAATTGTGGCTGTGCAGGCGAAAGTGGGTTTGGAGTACGTCCCCACAGAAGAGGAGAGGAGACTCTTCCAGGAGTGCAACCACGAGAGCTTTTGGTACCGCTGTAAGTGTCCGGGGCCCGCTGCTGCTCAGATTAACGACAGACTGGGCGAAATCAAGGCTGCTTTTCTCCACAGCGGTGCCCTTCTCTGTCGTCAGCATGGCCGTGACCCAGACCCTCGTCGCCAACGGTAACGACGCACCTGTTGACGTCATCACGACACCCTGAAGTTGGCTTCCGGTTCGACGGTGAAGGGAAATTTAACTTTAGTTTCTAAGAGTCAAACCCTCCGTTTTAGACACATCTGACTGTTGTGAAAGTGTTTCTGATGTTCCAGCATGATGCCATAAGATCAGGTCCAGAGCAAAGACCACAATCCAATTTCAGTGTTTGTTTGTTTTTCTATTGTAGACCACGTGAACGAATCTCACCTCTTTTTATATATAAAGTGATTATAATAAAGGGTTTGGGGTTCAAGATCTAGGCATTTGCTGGAACATCCAAAACACTTTCAGAACACTAAGATGTGCTTGAAACGGAGGATTTGTTTCTCTGCGCAACAAGTTAAATTTTCCTTCCCGTAACTCTTCACTTAAATGCTGAATTGAAAGCCGAGAACTAGATGTAAACTTCAGCGTCATTATTCAAAACAGATGAAATTTCAACTTTGTCTTCATGATGTTCTGTTTGCATTTGAAGGGGCTCTTTCTGCATCTTTAAGGTTTGGATCCCTCCCTAAAGTGGCCTGTAAGTCCTTAAATGCTCAATCTGTTACTAAAGTGTTCGGTTGCTTTTATGAGCTCATATGATATAATTACAACAGTATATAATTGTGATGCTTTAATGGTCATCATGTCTGGATTTGTTGCATGACTGATTAGACTGTAACATTGTGTACTGAAGTTCTAATAAGTGTTCAGCAAATATGATGTAGACAATAGTTTAGACTAGTTTGTATTTAGATGTGTGTTTTGATGTGTCACCTGAGTGCATCTGCATTTAGAGTAGCATGATAGGTGATCAATATTAATATGAAAATTGCCTCCATTTCAGTTGCGGGCTTATTTGGCTACATTGCCGGTAAACTATCATACATGAAGACATGCCAGGAGAAATTCAAGCGTCTGGAAAACTCACCCCTGGGTGAGGCCCTCAGACAGAGAGGAGGGCTGCCTCTGCAGCGGTGTGCACCACACGCATTCTTTGAATACTGTGTTTTCATCCACCAGCAACCTCTTCACGGTAGAATTTTGTGCTCCCCACCAGCTCTTCAGGTGCTCAGTCAGAACTGAGTGACCCTAATGATCAATCATTCAAGCCTATGTTCCAGCCAGCAGACAATGACAGCCAGAAGAGCTACTTCACAGAATCACCAGTCGAAATGGGAAAATCAGACGACTTTAGTGCACCAGGCAAGTACATTTTTGAGCTTTTTGAAAATATTTCAATATGACACAGTTAAATATGTATATTTTCTTCAGCTGAGCCATATGTTGAAGAGGAGGAACCAAAAAGGAAAGGCATTCTCTATGAGGACCTAAGGCTGAAGAACAGAGAAAACTATGAGGTCATGCTATCTCAAAAGGCTGATCCAGTGCAGAAAGCATCCCCTGAAAAGGAGACAAGAAAACCTATTAAAACAGGTGAGCCCACGCTGAGCTTAATACACCCACAATTAGACAATTAACTGTTTCTGTCTTGTCTCTTTTATGTTACAGTGAAGAACATCTATGGAGACACCTGGGAAGAATGAAAGTCGAAAGTCATACACAGACAAAGCGTGGGAGCATTCTTTCAGTATGACTTTACCATTGTAAAAATTTCTCACCACCAAAAATTTAGTTGAATAAAATTGTGCTATGATTTAAAGTCTCTTTTACATGCAAAATAAATCACCAAAACGTGTAAATGTAAAAGTATAAATTATTTTATTAGTTTCAATGCATGCCAGATCCTCAGTTTAATGTGTAAGAAAAACTCTAGCACACTTAATTTTTAGTTGCGTCCTTATCGGTGAAAGCTTTCAGTCATGAAAAGTAAAAAAAAACAAAACATCTGGAGCTGAATTACCTGTCTTTTGGGCTCTCGAATCTGTTGCAGCCATTTCATGTTGTCTTATTTGGTTAAAAAGTTATGGACAAGATGCTTCAAAAGGACATATTTCTTTGTCATTTCTGTACGTTCCAAATCACAACACTAAAAATTAAGTTATTATAAAGGCCGGTAGGCGTTGGCCTCTTAAAATGCTAGGGCAGAGCCCGAGGCTGTGCCACAACTCGTTCTTAACCGAGTTGTCATTTCTCATCCAAACGACACTCAACACGGCGCTGCACACACTCGTACCAGTGGGATGGCACCTCCCAAATCTGAGATCCATCAGGTGAGCAGTTTGAGTTACACGTGGAACAGGCAGGCGTTCCTTGCACTAATAGATGGATTTATCTGCGTGACTGTGCAGTTGCACAGAGATGACCATAATCACAGTTGAGCCTGAGTTACTGTAAAGCTGTGGTCCAAATGCTGCTCTGACCAGTCCGTGGCTCAGTCCAAACACCTCTCTTCCAGTTTGTTAAGCTCAGGTGGTGGCTTTGGAGCAGCAGGTAAACTGGTCACATTTGGCCAGCCTTCATAGAACCTGGCTGTTGAATCACCACCATTTAAGCTGGAGAGAGGGGCATAAGCTTGGACCGGGTAGGATCCGGGTGTTGGGTTGATCTGTGGGAGGATGGCTTTCCTGCGCTCCTCTGTGGAAGCAGGGACAAACGTGACACCACCCATCCTCCTCAGTAACCTGAAGAGCATCATCTTCTCCAGGACGCCCGCTTTGGCCTCTGACAACTCCACAAGAGAGAACCATCCTTTCCCGTGCATCCAGCCGACCAGAACGGCCGTGATGTTGCAGGTCAGGCTGCTGCGGGGAGCGACCGAGGCCGTGAGCAGAAGTATCCAGGGAAGAGCCCTACTTGGGAAACTCATCCCACAGAGGAAGCCTTTGGTCACTTTTGTGTGCGTGATCGTGAGAGTCACGCAGGCCAGGACCGCGGGGATCAGGCCCTCCGTGTCATGGTGTTCACCTCCGCCCTGCAGGAGATCCTCCAGGCTGTAAAGCAGGCCGGTGGTGGTCGACAACACCGGGAACAAGAACAGGAAGCGGACGGTCCCGACGCCTTTCTCCAGGCTGCCGCACAGAAACAGCAGAGCAGCAAGGCTCACGAAGAGCTGAGCAGGGGTCTGGTGGTAAAACGAGTACGTTGCCATTCTGTGGATGTGTCCGTTTAAAAACACGGAGGCGCCAACGCTGAAGACCCCCGGAGTCAAATTGAAAGAGGTTTGGACTCCAAATAAAACACACGACAGGACCGCCACCATGAGAATCCCGCACGAAGGGACAGGAGCCAAGTCTTTCAAAAGTTGAAAAATCATTTTTGAGCGTTCAATACATGTTATAATTCGTCACTAGGCTGTCGTGAATAAGTTAATACTGTTTAGATTTGATCGAAAGTGTGACTTTTCTGACGCCGCTTGGTTTCGTTTCTTTTTCTTCTTCGGCTCCCTGAAACTGTGACTGAAGGCGTAAACACCTCCCCCTGGTGCCCACCAGTGTTACCGTCGTTTGAAAGACAGAACATCTTCAATCGAAGACCGAAATAAAATGTGAAGAAAAAAAAAAAAACGTATTTAAAATAGAAAAAAAGAAGTTATTTCACTCACACACATCTCTTCAACAGCATTCTCTTGTCCACCACCCCCTCTAAACACCTTTCTGTATGTATTATTTAAGTTGTTTGATATAATAATGTTAAAGGACTGAACGAATTATATACCGATCGTTTTTTAAATCGTACATTTTATGAACAAACGCATTCAAGAAGCATTTAAAATATTTTTAAAAAGCAGACGTATGAGCATGTACATATAAAACTGTTAGTAAAACAAACCAATTTCTAATTATCTCTTCGTTAAAGTCATAAGTCATGTTTGGGGCTTCAGCAGATTTAAAGAAATCCTCATGATGTTGCTGGGATCCAACTTCAAAAGAATGGGATTCATAGAAAACCTCAAAAAACACCATTAAATCAGTTGGAGAGAAGGCCAAAGCTTTGTTTATTGGTACTTTATTACTGTACATACACCTGCTTAGGAGTCATATATACATCATCTGTCTCTCTCTGACACACACACACACACACACACACACACACACACACACACACACACACACACACACACACACACACACACACACACACACACACACACACACACACACACACCAGATAATATATAAAAAAAGACTTATTTTCTGTGCAGGGTTCAATCACAGTTTCAGATCTATGAAGAACATTTGCATCTACATACACCATGCATACATACTCAAACACACCACAGATATCTGAATATGGCCTTATGCCTGAATTAACTCATAATAGACTGCAACCCATAAGACAAGTGACTGAAGAATAACTAAGCAGCCCAGTGGCAATGAAGTGACTTTGGTTCTTTGAACATATGCTTTGCTATGGAATGTGCTTCCTTAAAAATTAAACAGGAAGATTACCAAAACTTTTCTTTCTCTTGGATTATTTTAACCGCATATGCACCTTTTTATATTACTCAAATATGTGGTTTGTACACTAAGACTGACCACTTGGTGCAATAGTTGACTGGAAATACACTTGGAAAGCGCAGACCTCTGCCTAGCAGCTCAGTTTCCCCACATGCTGTTGCATGTTACAGCGAGATAGGAGACAATGAGTCTTGGCCTTGATGGTAAAAGTTCCTCAAATCCTTTGAACATCATCCTTGTCACAATATCAACATTTCCTGAAAATTCTGGAGTTATTTTGCTAACAGACAGACAAACAGATAAATGCAGGCTATCGCATAACCTCCTTGCAGAAGGTATATATAGTTAACCAGTGCTACATTTTTTGTAGATTATGATCCCCTGAGTGTGACCCCATTCTCTAACCAGAGATGAGTGACCGTAAATTAATCTGATCTGTTCAACCCCATTTTGTTTTTATAATAAATGATGAGGTTTGCTATTAATAATCAATATGTTCATGTCCTTTCTATATTTCCATTTACAGTTTTAGGTTATAGCAGAATTTTGGAAATCTGACATGAAATATATTTTTGAGTTAAAACTGACCAAAACTAAGATGGAACACAAATTTGCTTCAATAACACATTGGGTCCATGTGGCAGTTTTGTTTGCCTCAATAAGATGTTATACATTTGAGATCTGCACTACTGGGTAATAATTCTATAGGTGTGTTATGATTTTAAACTGTTAATATACTGTTAAGCACACATTACTGCAGTTGTTAGTCCACATCCTTAAAGTGGGAGTAACTTGGTTTAATCTCAGCTATTGCAGTTAACTTCATTAATTCCCTGGTATTGCATTAACATCAGTCACCAAGAACATATTAGTGCAGTCAGAATCAATCAGATATTATTAAATACCTTAATCTGTAAAGATTATGTGAAACATTCATATGAGCCAGTCGCAGCAGATAAGAAAGAGGCCATTTTAAGGTGTTAAGAAAAGCCAACTGTGCTTAGTGTTGACATACGACCATCAAGACAGAGTAAACAACAATTGTATACCTTTAAAAAAAAACTAAAAGAAATAACAGGTCTATTTCTGTAATGCACATATTCATATATGCACACTTGCATTTATAAATAACTTTAACAAAAATAACACCGGTTATGGCAAAAAAAAACTGTCAAAACGAAAGAACCCTGCTTCACAGAGCAAAGAGAAGTCTCTTCATGTCTGATTTGTCTCGTTTAGCTTGTATCGCTCTTGGATCCACACACGCGCATGCGCACGCACACACACACATACATACAACAAACACAGTGAGCAGTTTTTTTTGCGAGTGTGGACTGTCTCCTTTTCCCACAAAATCTGGAGATGCTCCCAACGGTGTGGCCCTTTTCCAGGTGACTCACTCCACTGCAATCCCACAGCGGCTGTCGGGCAGCCCGACACTTGAAAAGGATTGAAAGCAAGTCGCCCCGGGTAAGCTTTAGAAAACAGAGCCACTCGCCGTGTGGAGAGCACAGTCGAGAGTGTGTGATTGTCACTGACACTGGGTTAAAGTGGTGCAGTCACGTGTTTAGAGGAATAAATGACAGCGGGTGTGAAGATGTTTGGTAGCTGTTGAGGAGACTGAGTCACAGGTTCACTATGATCCAGCAAGACCAGTTGGCCCGCTTCAGAGTTTATCTGAATGAAGTTCCTTTCAGAGTTTTGTGTTACATTATCTCCACAGCCTCTAGTCATAACCTAAAGCACCAAACCAAAAGCACTGGGGTGTTTCGTTTGTTGTTTTTTTTTGCAGGTGAATCGTGATGGGGTGAGACTGCATGTGAAAATGTTCATTTAATCAGTGTCTGTGCTTATGTTAGGGAACAACCAAGATATAAAATTCCAGTTGAAGCCCCCTGGGAGTCCAGTCTTCAGGTATAGGTCCAAAATCCAGTATGCTACCCATGGCTGGTTCTCCTCTGACATCCCACAGGCTGGTGCTAGTGAGCATGGCTTGACAATATGCCAGCTTGCCTGAGTTCGATAGTTATTTCCCTCCAAAAGGTGTGGATGCTGGATTTGTAAACAAGGGTACTGAAAGAATTATGAGGAGGGAGGGGCAAAAACAATGCTGCCATGTAAACAAAAATTTTTTTAAAGAATCTTGGGAAGGGCAGTGACCATGGGAGTTTGACAGCCACTGTGATGCAGCAGTGGAGGTTTAAAATCAAACGTCCAGCTAGTCCGGTCTGAAGATGGGGATCTTAGGCAAAAATTCTATTAATATAACCTGTGGGGGGGGGGAGAAAACCATTTTGTGAATCAAGTCACCATAATGTGGTTTTAGAGAGTAGCACTGAAAAACAATAATAACAATAATAAGCACACACTGACATCGGGGAAGGAATGGCTAAATCGAGCAACAACATGTCATGTGACAGACAAATGAGATCTAAAGTGGTTCTTGTTTGTCAAAGAAATAACATCAGAAGAAAAAAGTGAATTGCTTAAAGCTAAAGAACAAAAAGCCAGGATGTCAAGCCATTACTGCCATCTAATTGGAAATTACACATCACAAATGAAGTTGGCGTTTTTGGCTTTTTGTTGTCGTGTTTAAAAAAACGATTTCTATTAAAGCACATTTTATGTTGATGGCTGTATTTTGTGACATCACATAAAATAAGAAGTGTGAGAAATTGCAATCACAAAACTTACATTGCTTTAGATATAACATTTTAAGTCAAAAAAGCTCATCAGATACTTACATACTCCATCATGTTGTTGGTTTCACACTTCCTTTTGCTTAGCCTCCAGTGCAAACACAACTGAAAACACATGCAACAGAACACAGAGTTTTTAATATTACTGCACTATCAAACACATTAACATCTATTTGAACCTTTACTTCTTACCTTGTGGTAAAGTCTGCTGTTTTCCCACTCCAGAACTTTCTCAATGGATCTTCTCGTCTGTGAGACAACAGTAGCATTAGATGGTATTCTCCTCCTGATTTTTCACTGACAGATCCAAGGCTTCAAACTCTGTATGAATACACCTTACCCTCTTGCTGAGGCAGATGACAGGCCACAAACTAAAGCCTAATGTGCAACAGCAGCAGAGGCAGCCACACAGGAGCCACCTCACATTCACTGGCAACGTCTTTCTCAGACAGCTGTTAACACGGTTGATACTGGCTTTAAATTCTTCTGGTGCCACCTGAGGACAAACGCATAGGTACTGTAAATAAAGTACTTTGTAATACCTTTAGAATATTTTGATTGACTCCACAAGAATCTAATATGAACTGAAATATTATTTGGTTTTGTACTACATGTGCCAAAAAAAACAATACACATAGAATATGTGTCTATGTATACATTTTTAAGTACTGGCTGTTGTTAAACAAAGACACTGTCATGGAAATGTTCATTTACAGTCCTTGTCAAACTACTAAAAATGCTTACCTTTCCTGTAAGTGCTGAAGGAAATTCTGACTCGAATTTGTTACTTAGCCCAAACCTGCAAGTGAAGTAACATATATCATGTTAGATCATAAGATTGACTAAAATAAATGCAACCAGAGCATTACCATCTCTATCAATGTATGACCTTTGTGTTTACATGCTCCATCTTAGTTTTCAAACGTTCAAAACTTTCAGACCAAAGAAACTATTGTAACATTCTTTGAGAGGCACCAAACTCTATCCATATCTCAGGATCAAAGTTTAATTTAAATCCTTAATGCTGACTACCAGCTGAGATAGATGTGGTACCACCTGAGGCTGTTTGAGAGGAATCAATGTGACAACACTGTCAATCAGACCTGATAATCAGTGCATCGATGCTCCAAGCCCACTTACACGTTGTCGTGAATCTGCAGCTAAGAGTTCCCACACCAGGGTGTTCCCTTTGGAGAGCAATGTCCCTTTCGACTTCGACAACAATGAAATGTTTTCAACACCTACGCCCCAGACCAGGTGCTAATTCCGTGTATCACTTTTCGTTTCCCTTTTTCACAATCCCGCAATATCAACAATAGGGAAGTACTCTCCTGACATCGCTGAACAAATTCACAACACGTCGCTTTGAATATAATTATCGTGTCCATGTATCGATGTGTATAACTTTGTGTGTAAATAACTGTGTCTGTAAATGCCAGTCGTGGCTGTGGTTAGCTCGACGCTAGACAGTTAGCCACTAGGTCACCAGCGTTGGCTAGCTCCGTTAGCCGCGTCCTCCGCTCCCTAAATTCCCCTCAAGATGGCCCTGGCTGTCCCCAGATGCTTACACAGTGACGTGGCCGGACCCTCGCACCACCACTGGGTCCGGAGCGTATTTCAGGAGCTGCTCCTCGGCGGCCCTGTCCTCGTCCTCCTCTTCCTCCTCCTCCTCTTCGTAGATCTCGTCAAAGTCCTCCATCATGGCACGGCTCGGCCTCCTCGCTCTGCCCGGAACACTCGCCGGGACAGACGCGACGGCGACGAGGCAGGGACCCGGACAAAGAGGCGCTCAGACGGCCGGGAGGGTTGGACTCGTCCCGCAGACCTCTCGGCTCATACCGCTCTTTGACTCCAGCTCCGAAACAAAACATCAACATCCGCCGTCGCAACTTTACGTCACCGGAAGAAGGTCGATTTTTTTAAAGAGGTTTTACGCTGTCTTTTTTTTTTATTGACAAACACCCCGTTCTCCAGCAGCTTCACTGGCTCCCGGTTCATCTCCGTATTACCTTTAAGATTCTTTTATATACTTTTAAAGCCATCCATAACCTTGCCCCCCCTATTTGACTGACCTTCTCCGGTGTTACAGCGGTCCCTCAGGTCTTCTTCCTCCCTTCATCTCTCCGTACCATCTTCACGTCTCAGCACCATGGGGGGCAGAGCTTTCAGCCGCTCTGCCCCTAAACTTTGGAACTCTCTCCCACCAGACATACGCAACATCGCCTCTCTACCCCAGTTCAAATCCAGTCTCAAAACCCACCTGTTCAAATCTGCATTCTCCCTCTGATTTTTTTTTTTTTTTTTGTCATTTAATTATCTGCTGTACAAATTATCTGCTGTTCAAATCTGCCTTCTCCCTTTGATTTTATTGTTGCCTTTTAATTGTCTGCTGTTTTTATTTATTTTAGTGTCTATTTATTCTTTGTAAAGTGACCTTGGGTGTCCGGAAAGGCGCTGTTAAATAAAATGTATTATTATTTATTATTATAACACATGGAAACGCATAAGTGTAGGTAGAGCAGTGTCTCGACAAATTAGTACAGAATGTTAACCTCAAAAAATAAACGTTAAATAAAGAGAATAAATAAAAAGTCACTAATGAACACCATAACTGGAATTTAAATGGGACATGTGCAAAACAGCTAATTTCAACTAACTAACTAATTCAATGTTAAATTAAATGCCGTAGTCTGTAACTGTGTCTGAAAACGTCCGTTTTGCACTTCCGCCCGACTGTGACGTAACATTGGGTGATTTAAATAATCCCGGGGTATCCTCTTCCTGCACAATCACAGCGGAAGGATCTGCATACAGGATCCGCTTCACGTCTTCTTCCCCAGCAGGAGAGACGGGCGGAGCAAAGAGCGTCTGTGGGCGGAGCAAAGCGCGTGTATGGGCGGAGCAAAGCGCATCTGTGGACGGAGCTCAATGACACATTAGGTTTTAGTGGGGAAAAACGGCCGTTCTCACCGGGGTTGTGAAACTGGCATGCTTAGAGCTCGTCTGTTCTCATTCCTTTGTTTTTTTCGACCAAAAAAAGGGCGGGGGGTGGGGGGGGGGATTGTCCTCTTCAAGCTCAGGTCCTCTATCAGAGGCCTGAGAGTTTGAGGTTTCTGTGCAGTATTTTAGCTGTTCTGAGGACTGCCCTATTCTGGAATGAGGTTTTGGACGTGGATCCTGAAAAATGTAGGAGCCACTCTCCCACAGTCCCCAGTGCCCCATCACCACAGGGATGACCTCGGTTTAGACCTTCTACATTTCTTGCAGTTGTTGCTTCAAACCTTGGTACTTCTCTATCTTTCCGTGCTCCTTGATCCTGATGTTACTGTCCACTAGGTGGTTGGCCACCAGCTGTTTCTCAGTCTGGATTCTGAAGTCCCACAGGACCGTAGCCCTGTTATTTTCAACCACCTTTGGTGGTGTGTCCCATTGGGATTTGGGGGATTTCTAATCCGTACTGGGTACAGATGTTTCTCTACACTATCCCAGCTACTTGATTATGCCTCTCCATGTACTCTGTTCAAGCTTGCACCTTACATCTTGCTATTATATGCTGTACTGTCTGAGGGGCATCCTTGCACAGACAAGACCAAGGGGGCAGGGTCTTGTCTTCTGTGGTAGATCTTGGCCTCTGTGTCTCTTGTGCCTGTTATTCCAGCATTCTCCAGCCATTGGTAGCACCTCTATTTGGTGGTAGTACATGCCATGTTGGTGTTTATCATTCGAAGTTGTTTGCTCCCATTGCATCTGCTGGTTTCTGCTCTCTGAGACAGTGACTGAGTAGCTTTTTGTTCCGGGCCGTCTTCTTGATATACTTATGATATACTTTGATGTCTCATTTTGGATAGTTTTTCTGAGACTCACTTGTCCTCGGCCTCCCTCTTCCACTTTGTGTACAGCCTCAGGGCACTGGATTTGGGGTAAAACCCTCCATGCATGTTAGGAGCTTCCTTGTCTTGATATCTGCAGCCTCTACCTCCTCTTTTGGCCAGTTTTTGACATCATCGATACCATCTGACCACACTTGTGTAGTCTGAATGACATGCCTATGTTGTTGCTGTAGATCCTGGTGGTGTGGATCAGCAAATCAATTTCTCGCTTAATCTTTGCATAAACCTTGATGTCATCCATGTAGAGCAGGTGGCTGATTGTTACCCCATTTTAGAATTGGTATCCACATCCACTCTGATGATCTGGCTGAGATTCAGATCCATGAGGAATGAACAGTAATGGGGATATGGGAGTGTCTCTTTTGTATATGGTCATCTTCTACAGTTCGAGTTCTTGATGAATGTCTTGAGTGTCCTGTTGATGTTATACAGTTCTGGTATCCAGCTGTGCAGCATTGAACCATAGGATTTCTTGCAGTCTTTCCAGAGAATGCACAGGTTGGTCCTCCTGTTCTTGCAGTCTCAGTTCACTGTTCTGTCAACCAGTAGCTGGTGTTTGGCTTCTCTGGTGTTACAGTGCCTCACTAATGTATTGACCCATGTGCCTACTCATCTTTGCTGCAATGATGGCTGATTCAATGTTGTGCAGAGACAGTTTATTGGTTGATAGCTGGATGGGTGGCTCCCCCTGGGCTTCCTTCATAATTAGGACTGTTGTGCCATGGGTTAACCATTCTTGGTGGGTCCCATTTCTTAGCAGCTGGATCATTACTGCTGCTTAGAGAGTCATGGAGAGTGGTTAGTTTCTTCAGCCAGTATGTATGGATCATGGATCATTTTTACCACTCTTTCTTGAATGGCTTTCCTTGTGATGTCTTCCTGTTCCAGGAGATCACATCAGTTAGCTGGCTAACCTCTCTCCATGCTTCCCTTATCTTTCCCTCTAGCCATCTCTTCCACGGAGGGTATTACTCCTTCTGGGGTATTTCCTTGTATCCAAGCATCTCTAGGATAACTGTTGCTGTACTGTGTATCAACTTATTGTATAAGTGATGGTTACTGCCCCAGCACATCTTACTTATGATCTTCAATCTCTGTTACCCAGTCTCTGAATGTTGTCTTGAGTGTGTTGTTACAGCCAGTGTGAGGTAGGCAGTTATCATTAAGGGCCTTGCCTAAGACACAGGATGCATTTGAAGATTGATGATTACCAATTACCCATGCCTTTAAGTGATAAACACTACAGAAATTAAGTAATACTGTCTTTGATATTTGGAAGGAGACCTTTGAAGCCATTGCTCCATCACAATATTGTAATTACCACATATGCAAGGATTTCAATAGAATACCCTTGACAGTTAATATTATTTTGTAAACATATATTTGTTTTGGCTAAGGTTGTTATACCCCTAGAATCAGAAAGTTATCCTTTGCTTTCATAATACATAATATCCAAAGGATCCCTATTTGTGGTCAAAGTTTTCCTGGGGAAGTTATATGAATAATATGAATATATATGAATAACATGTGTAGTATCTGAAGCATCTGTACTAGTTTTTTGCAGGCCTTATCTGCTGTACTATTGTCTTCAACACATGCATTTAAACATCATATTCACATAAGTATAAAAATATCAGTCAGTATCTGTCTTCTGCAGCCTTGACCGCTGTAAGGCTTTTAATTTGTTCTTCGATCAACTTGACCTCGCATCAAACATGCTGTGTCCTGTTTCCTATGTTCACATGGGCTTATGGAGCCATCTGTATATTATGTCTCCTGTGTTCGTCAGTGCTCATGATTTAATGCCTTGTTTTTCTTAAAGAGGAGTTGATATCATGAAATGAAGAGATTCACATGTTCCTGGGTTTCCTTCTAACAGCCTGGGTTCTAGCTTAATCGGTTTACCATATTGCATGATGACGTCATCAGGAAAGAACATTGTTTACTTCACCGTATAAAAGGCAATATCGAAATCAACACTTCGGAGGAGATCTTCATCATCAGAACCAAGAAACCTCCCTTGGGCAAACTGCAGTGTCCAATTGATACCTGACTGTTCTCTCCATTAAACATCTTTATATCCAAGTCGGTGTCTACGAAGATTCCTTTCTCATCAGCACCTCTCGACCACCAGAGGAAAAAAATTTACCACAAATGGCAACCCCTGATTTGACACAGGCATGACAAATCATTCAAATGCAAGCTGCAAAACAGCTGATGATCATCCACATCTAATGATATCTCAGGATGATAAAGTAGCAACATACATAAATACAGTACAACATAAATGATGAAGTCATCTGCAACATTCACCTCATGATGTTGGCAATGTCTCAGCATGGCCCTTGTTTATGAAATCCCAAAGGGTCCTCTCACTTCTGGGAAATATATTTGGAATCTTCAATGTGTATCAATAATAAGTTATGTTAAAACTTTTGCATTTATTTTGCTTCCAAACATGAAGTTTTTACTGTGAAGGCTGATTCCATCTCTCCACTGTTCAATTTACACTGTTCAAGTTGGATAAAGGAATGAGCACTTTGACACTTTGCTGTGCCAGATTGCATTGTGCGTCTTATGTCAGTCAAATAGTGTATGTTTTATTATACAACCTGAGCAACACAATTTTAATTATAATATGTACATGGACTATATTATGATCAGCTCAAACAATGTGGCAAATAAGGCAGAAACCATGCAATTCCTAAAGGTTCACATATCTTTTACAGATGCCATGAATTTATATTGAGAAAATAGCACAATGTTTATATTGCAGTTTAATTTATTTGTGAAATCAAATATATATGTTATCGATGTAACAAAAATGGTAAGCAGGAATGATACAGTTGTATATGAGTAAGTATAAGGATAAACAATTACTTTTTTAAGCATTAATTGTTTTTTCTGATTGAACTTATGTGATGAACTGGGTGGTTTAAAGAAAACAATATAATATGCAGTTTGATTTTAATCTTGTGTGTTAGAAGTACTTTGCCAAAAGCATCTGGGTTGAATTGTTCATAATTCCTCATTTATCAATTTGACATAACTAATGTATGGAAGCATATATTTCTAAAGGGGTTAATTTTCCTTTCCTCCTACCAAGGTGTGGTAGATCAACTTCATTAAGGAATTAGTTCCATCTTCATCCTTGGTTAAACTCTCAAAGACATTGAAAAGGTCAGGGCCCATTTCATTTAAGAAAGAGCTGAGATCTCTCTCCTGTGTGTCCTGAGAGGTGGAATCTTCTGGGCAGAGCTCTGCAGGGAACACAGGTGGTGAATTCACTTCAGCCAATTTCCTCTGGACAGCACAATATTTTTTAAATGTATCTGGAGTTAAATCTCAGGTTTGACTCATTTAACTATTTGACATGCATGATTAGCCATTCAAAACAAAGACCTATTTTTAAATGATTATCTTTTTAACATTATTTTTTAATCAGTTCAAGGTAAAAACTGGAAATGACCAAAATACTGTCTTTTTAAAATTTTTTGCACAATACCTTTTTGTGGATCCAGTACAGCAGGAGGTGGTAATTTCAGACACTCAACCTGTTTGTTATATTCTTCCAGTTCTGCAGCACTGACATTCTGTCTTCTGCCTGAACGATGCAACAGGGAGGGTGTAGATATGTCAATCAGCCACAAGAAGAAAAAGTTAACTTAAACTATACTGATACTATAATCTGTGCGCATGTTAGTCCATTGTTATTACATTACTACTACATACTACATTATATTCTTTATTTTAAAATTCTTAGTCTTCTTAGTGTGCTTTATTTGGTTTTAATTAAAGTTCTTTTAAGATATAGATCAGTCTCATGTAATCATAGGATATTTGTATAAAATAAAGGGAATTTTTTTCACAACACACTGATGTAGACAAAAAAATCCATGTTAGTAATAATTTCCATTTTTCGTGTATCTCTAAATATAAAATAAATACTGAAATTAAATGCTTACAGTATGGCTGAAGATATATGATTGTTGAATATTGCGTAAAGTGTTTTTAACTTTTCTCAGATGGTGCTTTTTCAACATTCTACATGAAGATTTCTTACTGATGAGCTGGAGAGAGTTGTAAGAGCTTTTTCCCTTGAATTGTGTGTAGACAACAAAGCAGTCTGGGCAGCTGGTTTTCAGCAGGACCTCTGACACTTTTAAAGGTTTCTCTGAGGGGGGTGCAGAAAAAACACACATGGCCAAAGTTGTGAAAGGCACTGTTCTAATGCAAGACGCAAAGTCCAGAACTGTTGATCTCAACATATTTGTCCACGGTTCAGTAGTGCAACTCACCCATGGACAGAGTGTTGTTTTTCAGGGTCATGTTGTATTTAAAAGTGAAGCACTGGCCTAAACTTTTATCAGAATGAATAGGAGCAAAAAGTCAAAATCACACAGATGCGTGGATAAACATTTTGTGATGACCAAGTCTAACCATGCCAGCTGTGAGTTACCTTTTCTGAGCCTGAAAAGCAAAGATGGCATCACTCTCGTTGTCAGCTGTGAGTTTCACCCAGCTGCTGTCCACGAACATCCCAGCCATCACTTTGGAAAAAGGGATATCTGTGCTTTCTGCTATGATGATCCACTTGCCTAATAACTGAAAGAGACAACTTCAGCCTCAGCCTTGTCGAATCGCATTCAACAATCCTCAAGCAACAGTGGTGGTGGGGGGGGGGGCTTTTAAAAATATAGCAGGTCAGATAAAGGTGTCTCACCTGATCTCGCTCTTGTATTTCCAGGCGTTCAGTCAGACTCTCACATTTGTCCACTGGAGCTGACTGTCCACTGGACAGCAGACTGAGCACAGCCACAGCCATGTAAATAGACCTCATTCTGGCTTGTTATGTCTCCTTAAATCTGTGTTTCTGTGCTGCAGTAGACTCCAAACCTGATTCTGTGCTGCGAATCTGTCACATTTAAATCTACTGGCACATCCCACAGAGAGAGAGAGAGAGAGAGAGAGAGAGAGAGAGAGAGAGAAAAGAGAGAGAGAGTTTTATATTTAAACATGTGTTGCAACCAGGTTGATAAATCCAGAAAAACAGTCCCCTCCGCAACCAAAACACACCCTCATCTGACTCTACTCTGTGTTCTTCTTCTTATTTAGATTATTGTGTGTCACCCATATGCTAATGGAGCTTATATTTTTTCTCTTCTTACATGAAATAGAATCATGAGATTAAATCCTAAAAAAATCAAATCCTATTCTCTGAGTCTGGATGCAACAGACAGTAAATAGTAAACCTGTAAAATTTTGGCAATGCCATCTGATGATTTTGGAAGCTAAAATCCATTTTCAAATGAAAACAACACAAATGCAACATTTTAAATGTTTCAGCAGAACAAACATGTCATTTTCTGTTTGGAATGAAAATGCCCACACCCGTTTCATTTCTCACAGGTTATCATTTATGAAATTAAATGTCATGATACTGGATTGCATTATAATTCAGTTCACAAGAATATCAAACAGAGTGTCCAGAAATCTTGCTACTTGATATCCCATTTTGGCTTCAAGCATGGAGTTGAGGGCACTAAGCCCCTCAGAAGGTGGGATGTCCTCTGGGCAGATATCTATGTGCACAAATATGAAGGACCCATCAGCAAATATGTAGAGTGCATGGTAGAAGTGGCACGTGTCGTGCTGCATTAACTTTAATCTCACCATAGTTTGGGTCAACAATTATAGGTGGAGGCATCTTGAGACATTCTGCTTTTCTTTTGAGATCCTCCACAACAGCAGCTGAGACGCTCTGTCTCTTGCCTGCATTTACAAACGTCAAAGGTTAGAATCATCTCACGTCATCTGTCCTAAATATAGACAGCTGCAAAGACAGACGAGTCCTACTGAAGAGCAGGAGGCTGGTGAAGGTGTCTTGACCAGAGACGATTTCTTCATGAACAACCAGACAGTCTGAGCACTCGGTCGGCAGGTAGACTTCTTTAAGGTAGAAAGGTTTCTCTGTAAAAACAACAACAACAACAACAACAGAAAAAATCAAACAAACAAAGAGGAAGTCATAAAAGTTAGTGTTTGAATGAATGCGTGTGCCTGGAAATAAACGGTCCCTCTTACCAATCACCATTGTGCTGTTCTCAAACTTCACATCATAGATTAAACTGGAACATTTTCCAGATCTGTTCATGCAAAAAGAATAAATAAATAAGACATCATAATCTCCCTATTCTTCATCTGGAAAACAAAACTATCCTATCCATGCATTTTCTGCCACTTTTCCCTTTAGGGACACATTCATTTTTAAGTTATAAGAAACATTAAAAAAGAGAGAAAGATAAAGTTAAAAATACATCTTGGAAAATAAAAACCACAATTGTGTTTTATTGCCTATTTCTTAAGCCTTAAGAGACATATTTTTGGAAAAGATGTTTTGTTCCTCTGTAAAAAAAATATTCTGTTTCAACATTTGCATGTATGTGTTTGTGTGTGTGTGTGCTCTATCGCCATGGTGATGTTAGTGTGAATTTACATCCTCTGAGTCTGGAGGAGAGTGAGGATGTTGCTCTGGCTGGTTGCAGTGATGTTAAGCCAGACGCTGGTCATTAAATAGGCGAGGGAGCGGCTTCCTGGAATATCAGAGCTCCCCGCAATGTACAACCACTTCCCGAACATCTGGAGCACACAGTGAAATATGCAGGTGTGAAATTTAACATCAGCACTGTTTGTTTATTTGAATGATTAATATTAACTTAAAAATATATATATATATTGTTGTCTTTCACAACTTAAAGTTAACAGCTTTTCATACTGATATTACAGCCCTCTTCTTAAAAGTACTGAAAAACACCATGATTTATGAATAATAACAAATTTAATTTGAAATAACAGACAGCCTTTTAAATGTTTAAACTTTACTATTTTTGTTCTATGTTTGAATAACAGCTGGACATTTGGCAACAAGAAATTAGGAACTGATGAAGCCTCTTAGATGAGAGGCAAAATATCTTCATGAAACTCAACCAGTCCAGTTGCTTTGATCCAACTACCAGAAACAGATTAGGAAAGCTGATTTAATGAAAACTGGTTGCTGTTTTTTGAAAAGTTGCACCTATTTCCCAAGCCTTTATCAGATATTAATGTTGGAACTTTTATTTGGAATAGATGTCCATGAGGCCAACTTCAGTAAATATTCACTGTACTTACCTCTTCATTGCTGATTGTTATGGGTTTCACCATATGATCACAGTTCTCCAGAGGAGCACAGGTTACCAGCGACAGAAGAGTCGGCAACAGAAAAGCGTTGTTCCTCATGGTCCGATTTGGTACCCAGTGCTTTAAATTCTGAGATGTTTGGTTGGTTATTTTTCCTTCCCCCTGCATGTTGTGACATAATCAGCCAAGTGTGACATAATCGGGGGGCCAGAGGTAGACTTTGACCTGCTTGTGGAATTGATGGAATCTCTTTTGATTTAATCTCTTTTCCCTGTTGAAACTCCTGCTGAATTACTTTTTTTCCTTTTATGAATTTGAAGATTCAGGAAGAAAGGAGCAGGTTGGATTAGCAAGTTTGAAAGGCTATTTTTGGTGGCAGATCCATAAAGTAAGTTTTAAAAACAAATTTAAATTTAGCTAAAGCATTAACCACATTACAACTTCATAGTTTTGTGCATTGACATTGCAAATGAATAGAAAATATGTTTGCCACTTATTTAATAAATATGCAAAAGGATTTCTAGATTAAATCTCAACTACCAAATACAAAAAATGCATTAAAAAATCAATAGAAAAAGTTTGTAGTTGGATTTATTCTTGCAATTGTTGCTAATTTGCAAATTAATACATTGAAATTCAGGTGATAACAAAATGTTCAAAAACCAAAGTAAATATTTGAAGTTAATTTTACAGAGATAAATCTTCTCTGTGCTACACAGTCCAAAGTGGACTCTCGGAACACTGAAAATATTCAGCTAACTTGTTGTGGTCATGTTTCTTTTAGAGCTGAACTAGCACATGTAAACTTAAATAAAATTTTATATTTCAGGGATTTTTAGATATTTGTAAGGATTTGACACTGGCCTAATTGGACCATAAGTTTAAGAAACAAGGGTCAACAGTTCATATTATATAACCTCCTCTAATGTTGATTTAAACTCTTTTCTACAACAAATAGAAACTTACAACTTGGACAAAAGGGATTGATCAAGATGACTTAAAATGAGACATTATTTCCACAAATGCTAATCCTACTGGGATAAATGGAGCGAAGCTGGTGTGAATGTTTACTGTCACAAATAAAAGTGGTGCTAAAAAAACATTTCTAAGATGTACTCCTCTCTCAATCTGAGAGGGGTCACTTCACAATGTACGTTAAGTCAGAGTGGGGAAAAGCCGACATAAAATTAACATGAAATAAATGGCCGCATTTGGGGCAAAATTTGTGGATAAAAAAAGAGAACAAAGATTCTTTGCATCTGCCAAAACTAAAATGTCATGGAGCAATACCCAGGATGACGGTCAATGTTAGAGAATGCGTGGTAAAGAATCTGCTAGTTCAGATCAGTTTATCTTTTGGGACTAATGTTTTATTTAATTGGACAGATATTAGCAAAAGAGATGACAAATTTAAAAACAATAATTTGGACTGAAATGTGTTAATAAGACCACTAGAAGTGAGCAAAAAATAACCAAGAAGTGGTTATTGCTTAATTTTCTTTTTTTGCAGCCTTTCTATTGGAGATTAAAAGTGGAAATGTGGATCACAGGTAGAATTGTGAAGATCTAGTGACAAATTGCATCCCTGCTCTTGATTACTTTTTTATATTGCATGCTTAAATGCAACATATGTATTTATCACTATACATACACATTTGTGCCACCTACATTCAGGACCTTTTTTACCCTTAATGACCCTGCTGTCTGCTTTCTTTGTCTTTCCCACCTCTATATGCATGGTTGTTTTGTCAAAAGTCCCAAAACAAAAAGGCAGTTGTAAAAACTGGGGTGTGACCATTTTAAAAATAAAGTTCATTACCTTAATAAAAATGATCAAGGTTAACTTTAAAACATCCATAAATTCATCACCCTGGACTTGTTTGTTTATGTGAAAACCCATTTATCTCAAACGCATTCTGCACAGAACTCAAAAGATATTAAAAAAAACAACCACATGGAAAACTTATCAAAAATGATTTTTTTTAATTCAACTTTAACTGAGACCCTCTATGTCAAGTAGAACAATAGCAAATAAACAACAAAGGACAGAAAATCAGAAAAAATGGATAATCGGGTTGATAGAGTGAAGTCACTGAACAGGTTCAGCTTTATCACAGGAGGGTAAGACACAGGACTTAGATTAATGTCCTGTCTGATGAAAAAAAAGCAAATGGAAGGAAAAGACACAAACATCCTGCCATCATATTTCCCCCACTCCATCCATCTTGTCTAAATAATAGAGATGGATGAGGATTGACACCGATGGTCAGTGGAATGACAGCAGGTATCAATCATGCCTTTGCTTTTCATCTTACGCAGACAGAATAACAGACATAAGAGAGGGAGGAGAGAGAGAGAAAGACAGACAGTAAAGTGGTGATCGCTACTCCATGGCATCCTGGTTCTCTTGGTCTGCATTGATGTCCTCACTGGCCTCTTTGCCCTCCTTGCTCCTCTTGCTCTTCTTGTGTTTGTGCCTCCGGTGGCTGTCGCCCTCCTCACTGTCATGTCTCCTCCTGCTGCTGCTGCTAATGGGTGGAGAAAGATGAAATGGTAAAAGGGCAGAGGAGGTAATGGGGATGGGGGGGGGTTAAGAAAAGGTAAAAGGATAAAGAGGAAGAAGTTGAGTAAGGAGTGACAAGAAAAAAAAAGTAAGAAAAAGCTGAATTGGTTTGAAGTTAAATTTAAGGAAATGTTTTTTCATATTTTAAGTTCTAGGGATGATCTCTGGTAAACTTCAGGAAGACAAAAGAAAATCTTTTGCAGGTTTCTCACACTAATATAAATAAGTGTCACAGTGAACGGAATTCATAACTACATATCAGCAAAAAGGGAGCATTTTTGTTTCGTTCTTTCAAGGCCTGGACATTTCTTATGTCACAAGAAACTTGTAGAACTCCTAAAGGTCCTCACAGATCCCCTCCCACTACAACACACACCATGTGCTCTCTTCCTCTTTTGAGTTTGTGACAGATGCTCTCCACTGCGCAAAAAAAATCAAAAAAAAAAAATCAGGATCTCTCTTTCTATGCATCTTTGTGTATTTATAAGCCTTACATCAGGGGCTACCACCCCTTTTTAACTCCATGGACCAGAGCAGCTCTGGTATTTTTGACGGTCCAGTGGGGGTGTGTGATGTCATCAGTGCATGTAGGCCATGTTAAACCAGAAGACAGTTTTTATTTAGTCATAAAAAGAACATTTGCCCATGCATAAAAGTAGATAAAATGGGGTATATTTTGCTCTTTTTTTGTTTTTAATAAAAAATGGGAAAAGTGGTCAATCAACTGACACTAATGTGAAGAAACTGCTTCCTGATGTCAAAAGGCTTCTTTGCTTTTGCAATATGATGCACTACCACGCATGCAGCGTTAAAAGTTGCAGATTTCATTCCTTGCCACACAACGCGTTGTATAAATGCAAGTATTGTATTTACTACCTTGTTACTACCTCTGCTGTTCCTCAAAACTATCCACAGCTGTTCAATATATGCACCACTATCAAATTACACAATAGGTCCCAACAATCGATGAGAAAAAAAGTTCTGCCTATTAAAAGTGTTGAGATCAAGCAGCATGTTCCAATTCAAGGCTGTCAGGAAAAAAATACTTTTCTCTTTCCTACTTCTTGCAGAGCAGAGTATGTAGCAGCCTTTTGCCACCCAAGTGTTAGTGTAGTCTCTTTACCTGCGGGAGGACTTGTGTCGTCCCTCCTCTTTGTCTCGGTGCCGCCTCTCTCTGTGTCTTTCCTCTTTCTCGCGGCTAGATCGGTCACGATGACGTTCGCCATAAGCACGCTCCTGATACTCGCGATAACGATACCGTTCTTCATCACTACATAGCAGAAAAATAGATTTAAGTTATATGTTTGAGTGTAGACATATAATATGTTAAAGTGGTTTGGATATTGCAAAAAAACTTTGCAGTAAATGTATGCATGTATCTATATTAGTGGTCAAGTGATAAAATGTACCCACATCTGTATCTATAATAGTTATTTTGTTAGTTAAATTGAGCACTGTGTTACATTTGTTATCAATGTCATTTTTATGATGTAAATGGAGGGAGAAAATGCAAAATCGGCTGCAAATATCAATTGGTATCGGCCATAAAAAAGCATCCACTAATGCATATATTATTATTACATATATTATTATTAATTCCCACTATAGGTGGGTGTTGGTGAAAGACTGAATTCACCTGGTGTAGCTTATAGCTGAAGGACTGTGCTCCCTCTCCCTCTCACGCTCATGTGTCCTTTCTCTGGGTCTGTCTCTATCTTTGTCTCTCTTGTCTTCTCGACGGGAGTAGTAGTCCCAGGATTTAGAGTTGTCCATCATAGGAGGCCAAGGAGGAGGCACACCCCCTGTCATAGGTGGAGGGTAAGCCCCTATCAAAGAGAAGCGTAAAAAGTGGTTATTAATCTGTCAAATAAGAGGTTTAAAAAACAATAAAAAGAGAAAAAAAAATCCACCTTGAGGAAACGTGTAGGAAGGGACAGAGCGACCGTCATACCCTCCAGCATGGCCACTGCTGAAAGAAAAAACGTTTTATTTTAATTGGATTGATGACAGCACATTAACAGCACAGGGATAAAGAACGAATACAAACTGACAGACATAAATGAAATTGCTAGGTCAAAAGAATTATAATATCACTCATAAATCTTATTTTTTTTTGATTCCAGACATTCTGAAGCATTCAGCAGCCTTTATAGATAACAATATAAATATTGTTTTATAATTAAAACAATATTTAGGAATGTTAATTACATATTCTTCAAATTTTTAACGTTTTTCAATATAATATGTAAAGATATGGACTTGTTCCAACAGCATTTTTCTGTTGCAGCTATATTCTGCATTCATGTTTTTTAAGCTGTGGCGTACAGGGCAGCAACAGCATTCTAATAATATTCAGCAGCCTCTAATGAAATTGCAGCAGTAACAGTCGTTTGCCCCCTCTATTGTAAATCAAATGCAAATGGCATTAGGCCACTACAAATAAATCTAACAGTTTTATGAGGCCAATTATCATATACTTCTGCTGCATACTTCCTTTCAATGAAGGAAACACCATACAGCATGTAGAACAATGAGTGCCAGAGATCAACTATCATTGTGTATATATATTTTTTTTTTTTTTACATGTTTTACCTGTCCATGGTGGGGATGATAGTAGGAGGAGGTCCAGTGGGTGGAGGAGGAAATCCTGGAGGAGGGACAGTTATGGGTAACCCTACAACCAAAGAGAACAAAGTAAACATCGTGAAAACAATCAAAGGGTCGATCAGGCTAAAATCAAATGCTGTGTATCTTACTGGGTGGAGGGATGAGTGGGGGTGCAGCACTGACACTGGGTGGTGGAGGGAGGAACGGAGGTGGTGGTATGTTTGGAGGAAGTGGTCCAGGAGGGAAGAAGGAGGGTATCTTTGCTGCAGGGGCTTCAGCATCTGACTGTTCAGCGATAACCTGCAAGAAGTCAAAATAATAATACACTGCAGAAAAGATACATCCTGATTTTTTTTTTATTTAAAGTATTGCTGCAGCTTCTCTGCACCTGGATATTGTTGCCATCTAGATTGTGTCTCCGTCGGCCTTCGACACGGCTGATGGTGGCTGTCTGCCCACCTATCACATCTATAGTGCCACTTGACTTCCTAAAGGGGGAAAAACACAAAAATGTGTTTTGCAATGAGAATAAACTACATAAAAGTCATGTTTCAACAATGTGATGTGTGACAACTGCTAATACTGGAGTTTGTGGCTGATACAGAAGTTGATTTTCATAAATGGCTAAACCCACAGATAAACCATTTAAGAACTGTGTGTGTGTCATTAACAATGTCTCCGAGAAGTCTGTGGTCATTCAGTATCAGTGGTCATTGGTCATAAAGAATAAAAACACCAGGCCTGAAAATAATTCCCAATCAAGCCTGTTTAATTATATGCAGGGCGGCCATGACTACTTACGTATAATACGACATGTCTTGAACCGGTGTGCCATTCCACTGAGGGGGAGGAATCCTACCATTTTGAAACAAAAGAGAGGGGGTAAAGGAGATGAGTGCAACACACACAAACATATACAACCAATCGGATGGTGATCTATTACAATCTAAAAGACAATTAAAAATCTGGACCTGACCAGAGCTCTGCTTTTGCTGGGCAGGTTGGGGATGACCTCAAACTTGTAATAAGCCAATAAAAACAAGCCCTTTTAAAGACTGAAGTCAACATAAGTGTGTGTGTGTGTGTGTGCTAAAATATTCAGTAGCCAAAAGGTCTAATTGAAATCAACTCAATCAATTATGACAAAGAACAGCAGAGGAAGAGTGGGTTTCACAACCACTAAGTAGCACTTTAGATGATTCATGAGGAATTAAGTATCTAGTCATTAAAAGGTAACTGACACATTGTGGAAATAATTGTCATAAAAAAGAATACTTCAAAAGCAGGCCTGACTCCTCTTTAATCCGTTGCTATTTGGCTGCCTCATTATTTTTTCTGCTGAAGATATAACTTTGTAGGATAACTTTAATTGTAATTTATGGCATTTAGGGATTTAGAAATTTAGGGACACATCATTCTTTATGTTCTTTATAAAACAGTGTATAATAAAACATGTAGATCATAATGCTTTAATTAATCACATACATTTGTAAAAATATTTGGTGTAAATGTAACAGGTTAAGCTGAAATTTGTAAAGAATGTGAGCAAGTGCTTGCTTGTGTGAAACTATTTGCTCCTATATTTGGGGCATGATAAAAAGAACCTGTGAAGTGTGAAAGTCAGAACTTAGACTTTGGTTGGATTTTCCACATTAACCAGCTTAATTCAAGTTAATCTTCAAAACAATATAATTTAGCATTATTTGACAAACTTGCTTTTATGGAGCAGGCAACAGGAGTTTTTAAATGCGGACTAAAGTGAAACGTTACCTGGTGACCTGAGTGACTGCAGACTTGTACTGGCTAACTGGAGATGTGAAGTCCGGCTTTGAAGTGAGAACAGGTACACTGGAAACATCCTTCTCATTGCCTGTTCTTCCTTGCTGAACCTTAAAAGAGAGACAATGATGACGATTGTGATGTAATGTTGTTTCAGATGTGTTTACCAGATGCAATTTCTATACAAATTAAAAAATAGGATTAATTCTGTAATGAGCATTTTTCATAATGTGTTCAAAATCAGAAAAAAAAAATCTGGTGGCAAATATTCTCATCAAATAACAGATCTATTTTAATACACATTAACTTTAAGTGTCATTCAATGTATAAACAATGAGTACTGGATGATAAAAAGAAATTGAAATTAAAATATTAAACTGTAAACTGCTATCTCACAGTGATCTTGCTCGTCACTGAACCAACTGAAGAGACCTCGAGTCCCATTCGCAGCCTCTTCTGTTTTTCACAATATGCCTTCCATGTGTCCTCATTAAAGCCATAGTTAAAGTAATCTGAGAGGTCCGCTCCTGCAAAAACACACCAACAACACCCCATACACAAATGTGATCCAAACAAGTGGCAAATCTATATCCTTAAAAATGAGGGCTGTCAAAGTTATCACGAATGTATCGCATTAACGCAATATTTAACTCCAATTATTTATTACTGGTTATTATAATAACCACAGATGTTGAAAGATACAACATGTTAAAAGTTAATTGAACACAAACATACCTGGCTTTCTCCAGGGCTTCTCTTCAAAAGACTCCATGTCCACATCCACCACAGAAACCCCATTAATGTTTCCTGGGGCATCCAGATCTATGCCCTTGAGCTTGGTAGCTTATAAAAATGAAAGACAGGAGATTAGCACATTCCATTTGTTCCTACCTAATATATATATCCCTTCTCGAACTTGTGTGCAGCAGTAAACATTATATATGAATAAATGTAAATAAATCAGCCTTAGTAAATGAGCATGTAACTAATTATGAGGCTAAATGTGTTTGACATTTAGATTGCAGAGATTCTTTGCAGATGTAGTGTGTAGTACAGGCAGAAAAAATGTGTTCGAAGTGCAACAGCCAGGTTTTTTTCTTTGCTCTATTTAAATTTAGTCATTTTTTTTGCTCACAGCTTTCAGGTTCATTATAATGCGGAGACCAGGTTTTAAGAAAAAGCAGTAGGTAGTGATAAAAAGATGACTGTGGTGATAATGTTAAAGTATTATCTTTGTTCTCGATGAACAAATGGTCTGCAATAAAAAGTAGTGATGCAGAATGCTTGGTAATGTTAGATCAGGTGTTCCTAGTTCTTTGTTGTCAAATTCTATTGAAAATGAAAAATGGAGAGATAATGAATAGAAACAATTGTGGAGAGACAAACCTTGTCCATATGGCCTGGAGCCTGTTGTCTTGATATTGAGGTTGACTGGTGGAGCACCATAAGTCCTGGAAGAAATGACACAATCTATTTATTATCATATTTCTATGGTTTATGTATAAATTACTGGGTAATGGGTAAAGTACTGTAACTCTCATTAAAAAATAGTCTAACTGTAGATAAGTGATAAGTTGATTTGTCAGTGAAGTCAGCAACTACCAAAATATTACATGATTTAGAAAACGAGACAATGGGGGGGGGGGAGAAAAGTATATTATATATTATCAGGGCTATTTCTTAGGGTTAGTTATAAGCAAATTCCCAATAGCCATTTTACTACATAAAAAAAGCAAATGAACCACAAAAGTGAGCTGAAATTAAACGAACCCCCAAGAATAACTCAAATACCCTCTGAGAGGCAAAAAGCCCCGCTTAATATGAAAGAAACAAAACCACTAGTTTTATGATTCAGGAAAATCGCTAATGGTTGAAACCACAGAGTAAACGATTACTGTTCAAATGACACTGGATAAAACCTACGTATACTGCGGTGCCCCAGTTTTTATGTCTCCAATTGTAACACGGACGTCATCATCATCATCATCACTGTCGCTGTCACTGTCACCATCCTCCCCTGCAGCCTCCCCTGCAGTCTAAACACACAGAGGAAAATGAGAAATTCTATTAACAATCCTGACAATAAAAAGGTCACATTTAAATTTTAGTACAAACTACAAACATGTGCATGCACATCACTTACCTCAGAGACCACTCCATTCCCAGTAGTATTTGTAGATTCATCTTCGGCTGTAGGATCAGCAGGGGCACTGAAGAAGAAGCAGTGGCTCTTTATCGTCATTACATATTGTATAAATTAGTGAATAAATAAATTCTAACACTCACACACAGCTATAATCCAATTATTCTTATTTTTAAGATATCCATAAAAATTTTACATACCATAGCTGTGGCTAAAATTTTTAATTCTCACTTTTCCAAGCACGGGCAAACTAAACTGAACAGCCTTTTTAAAAAACTTTCATTAAAAACAACTAAGCAGAGTTTATCAAGCCTGTCATACAGCCACTTGAATTTTTTTTTGTTTGTTGTAACAACTTCTTTGGTTTTTATAAATTGTAAATGGAGTGCTGCACTATGAAAAACAATCCTATAGGTTTTGCAGCAATCGTAGACCATGTACACAGTATAGAATCAGGTACTTAAGAAATTATTAATAATTGTGACCCAATGAGAATGGAGTTTCACTTAAAAACATGACAAACTCTGAATGCATTGTAAATTCACACTAAAATACTTAAATTAGAATTGTAAAATTCTAAATGTATTGTATTTTGTACAATTATGTTGCCTTTTTCTGGGGTTAAAATTGTAATCTGAAAATTGCATGCATGTGATGCATGCATACATACTGTACCTGACTGCAGCATTCAGTTTGGCCTCTTCATCCTCATCTTTGCTCTCAGACTCATCTAACAGAATGAAATTGGCAGAAATTTACAATGGCTGTTAAAGTTGACAGTTTCAGTTTAACATTATGCACAAAAATCAATCAGACTCGGAATTGGTTCCCTAATGTGGCTTAAATCCACGTTTATATGACCAAAACAAATTCAAAACCCAGAACCAAAGAAATAAAACGATTAACCAGTTATCAAACAGATTCGAAATAAAAACTACAATACAGTAAGGGTAATAGTGATAAATTAATTAAAAATAAGATATATAAGACACAATCGCCATTACCATTTGCAAGCATGATGCGTAGGTGTGCCAAAGTTTAAAACATGTTGTAAGCGTAAAGTTTCCTTTAATTGTTGAAAATAGTAAGACTGTTGTAATCACTAATCTTAAATGTAGACTACAAAATAAAGGCCGACAAGCCATTCATCCCCACACTGTTAGCTTAGCATCAAGCTATCAAACCAAGTCATGCTGCTAAAATGTCAATGGTTCATTAACTCGGATTACCGAGTCATGAACCATCTCGTACAGATCACCGGGGACCAGCAGTAAATCCCTAGATTGGCAGACATGAGTTTATGTTCTCTTTACCTCCGTACAGCCATTCCTCCTCTTCATCACCGCCGCTCGCATCGGTGGTGGCTGTTTTGTCCGCTTCCTCCGCAGACATGTTTAGACAACGAAGGGGCGCTTAAAACCAACACAACCCCACGAAAACAACGTGCAACAAAACGCTCGGGAGAAAAAGACGCAGACAAAGGTTTACTTTTGTTGGGGAAATCTGCTTGTTGTGAAAACCGCTTTCAAAGGTTCATCCTGAACCTGTTACTCGATGAACCCGGAAAGGATTTTTGACGTCCCGCTTACGTCCAAGAGGTGGGGGATAAACCACAGTGCCCCTGGCGGCCAAGGTGTGAAACTGCTTCATCCAAGTTGTATAATAAGTCCCCTGCAGTGGTCATTCACTAAACAGCTGCTGATCATAATGTATCTAAGACCCGATTATTCTATTATTAAAATTGCATTTTTTTTACATTGAATGCCATTTTGAGGAATATTTCCTCTTTCACTAACAAAGGATGTACCGCTTTGTGGTATTGTTGCACAAATCTGCACCTTTATTATCTCTTCATTTTAGTAATGTTTTATTGTTGGTTAATTTTGACAAATTTGATGTCTCTGAATTTGTTGCAGCAACGATTTTTATCTACTGACTGTAACAATAAGTCTAAGCACTATGTTCATTGACTGTAGAAAAAGTCATATTTTAACTAATTACTGTTGGAGAAATGTGCAACTTTGTTCATGCATTTATTGTAACAATAAGTGGCATTTTATGGAATGCTTATACAACTTTATGTGGCAATTTAGGTATTCTCATGCAACTTTATGTCAATGTATTTATTACATCAGTAAGTTGTACAATATGTATTGTTGCACAAATGTGCAATGTTATTATATTTTTATTTTAGTAATAAGTGTTATTTTTGGCTAACTTTTACAAATGTGCAAATTCGTTGTAGCAAAAGGTTAAATGGTAAGTAGTTTGTTATAGCAATAGTTTCATTGTAAATATTTCTTCATGCACAAAAGTGCAATTTTGCTATCTCTTTATCTATTGTAGCCATAAGTAGTATTGATTATTTTTTTACATGTGTGCAACTTTGCTGTCTTTTTTGTAGCAATAAGTTATATATATATATATAGTATATATGTGTGTGTGTGTATATATATATATATATATATATATATATATATATATATATATATATATATATATATATATATATATAGTAAATAATTCTTCCTGGATAAATCTTCAACTTTGTTATATATTTATTATAGCAAGTGGTGAATGTAGGTTTTGCAAATGTGAAACTTTCTTTGTGTATTATTTGTAGCAGGTTCTGTCTGAATAATCCATTAATAATTCAGAATTAGCCCTGCGATTGGCTGGCGACCAGTCCAGGGTGTACCCTGCCTCCGCCTGTTGCTCTGGGATAGGCTCCAGTCCCCCCGCGACCCTCAGTGGAGGAACAAGCGGTAGAAAATGGATGGATGGATGGATAATTCAGAATTATTCATTCTGTCTGAATGAATAATGCTCCAACCTGCCCATGATTCTTCATATAATCTCAATCTGTTACACAAGATCATCAGTTATATCCTGTATAGTCTTTATATTCATTACCAACGTATGCATGTGTTAGATGTCTGTTTATCTTGCCTCTCCAGCCCTTCTTCTCTCTCATCTCTGTTTTCTACTCGGCTGGCCTTCAGCAGATGGGTCTCTCCATATGAGCTGGGTTCGGCTCAAGGTTTCTTGTCACAGCTGTGAGCAGCCCAGCCCTCGGATCTGCCTCGGCGCTGCGCACCTGCGGCCTATTTGTACCTTGGCCGAACATTTCGCCACTGCCAGATTGTCCGCTGTGATTCACATGACTTTCCTGCGATTTCCTGCCTGTCTGCCTGTTATCGACCCTGCCTGTTCCTGACCTTCCGTTGGCTTCTGTTCCCCGGTAAACCTGACTGCCTTCTGTCCCTGTACAACCCTGCGAATAAAATGGTGTTAAACCGGACTTTGGTGTCGCTCGTGGGTTCTTGCCTGGTTCGTGACAGTTTCTTCCTGTTAAATGGGAGTTTTTCCTTCCCACCATAGCCCTCTGGCTTTCCCTGGAGATTTCAAGCCGGGTCTTGTAAAGCCTCAGCAATTTTCATATCTATTGGCATTATTTTTTTAAAAAATGCATTGAAGTTAATTGAATTTTTGCAAATGCAACATTCTTTATGTATTAATTGCATTCATTCAGATTGTAAATAATTGTTCTTGTCTTGTTGATGTACTGATTGTAGAAATAAGTTATACAGTAAGTAATTATTGGAGAAATGTGCAACCTTGTTCACATATTTACTGACACAATAAGTGGCATTTTAGATATTCTTCTGAAACTTTATGTATATGTATTTATTATATCCATAAGTTGTACCATATATATTGTGGCAGAAGTGTGCAACTTTATTATCTCTTTATCCATTGTAGTAATAAGTGCTCCTGTTGGTTATTTTGACAAATGTGCAATTTTCCTAATGTATTTATTGTTTACGTATTTATTGTACAAATAATTAATATAATTATTCTCAAAGAAACATGCAACTTTGTTCACATATTTTTGTAGAAATAGCTGGTATTGTTGGTTATTTTAGAAACAGTAGGACCTAGTCAGTACTTAGAGTCCTTCTGTCCAATTGATCTTCACAAGCTTACATCAATAAGTACAGCATCTAAACCACATGTGTCAAACTCAGGCCCGCGGGCCAAATTTGGCTTGGAGTGTAATATAGTTGGCCCACGGTATATACTGTACCGTTAATACTACAATCCCACAATGCTTTGCTAGTATGTTGGCGCGCAGTTGAAACCGGCAAGTACTCCTTTTTTCTGTTGGCAGTCATTGACAACCATGCTCCAGTCACATTGGACAAATTAATTTTACCCTCCACAAAAATGGCCAAACGAAAGATGGACAACAGGAGCTTTCAAGACAGGTGGGAGGCAGATTATCTGTTTACGAATATAAAGGACAGACCTGTTTGTCTTGTGTGCGGAGCTAATGTGCTAATTGAACTCCAATGTAATGACATGCTCAAATCAAAATATGACTCTGTTGGTGCTGCGTGGTTTCCATGTTTTCTCCACGACACAATGCCTCAATTACACACCCAAGCTGCTCAGATGCTCTCAATGGGCCTCATTCACGAACTGTTCTTACGAACAAATTTGTTCTTAAGTTCCACTTACAAAATTTTACGAAGATTGTGGCATTCATGATTTTCTTCTTATCCTGGATTTATGCGTAGGTAAGAACAAATCCTACGAACACTCAGGAGTACTTTCCCGCACATTTCAGTGCCAACATGTTGGCATGGTTGTGTTTTCTTCTATTGTGCAGTTCAATAAAATTCAATACAGTGAACCCTCGTTTATCGCGGGGGTTACGTTCCGGAAATAACCCACGATAGATGAAATCCCTGAAGTACATGTAACCCAGGTCCTGAAATAACCTGTTTTTGTTAAAATGTTCCTTTAGATAATTCACTTTATTTATATACATTAAAAACTGTTAAAAGTTGGTTAAAAGTGAAAAATTGCAAAAAAAAAAAAAAAAAAAATGTAAATGTTTTGTGTATGATTAAATGTAATATACACGGGGTTACCCCGTTTAGCCAATCGTAAGTCGTAAGTCGCGACAGGACGTCAGACCACCGAGCTGCACACCTGGGCTCACGCAGCTCGGTGGTCTGACGTCCTGTCGCGACTTACGCATTCAGGGTGTGTTCATGCTGTTGCCTCGTGCTCCCTCATGTGAGTTGAGAGAGCCAAGCGAGTGCATACGGTGATTTAGCGGCTACATCCACATTCTGTCAACCATTGGAGTGTTCCTGTGGATTCAAGAGAGGCTCCCAGGAACCATCCCAGGAACCAACCCAGGATTCCCAGTGAGAGCTGGGTGGCGAGCCGCATTCGATTCCTAGCATCGCGAATGATTCCTGACCGCCCTTCCTCATTGATGGTGTGGTAGCAGAAAGCCATACATTTATACACAGACATTGTTTGGAGGGAAATAAACAGCAAGGACCCCAACGTTGACTCCGTGAAGAAAAAGGGTGTTATTTTTGCCGGCTTTATTATTTTAGTTTGTTATTTTTCATTTATTGTTTCAGAAATGTTCATGAATGTTTGTATGTTCACAGTGTTATTGATTATATAATAATAATTTACATGAAAAAACTTTTAACTATTGTTGGCCATGTCTTTTAGTTTCTAAATAGTAAGGGCTCTTACGAATTTTAAATCTTCTGTACCGGTCCATTCATCATTATAACTTGATACTTACCTGTGCTCGGTTATTGCATCAGTAACCAGGGTTACAGATTTGGCGAGCCAGCCAGGAGAGCCCAATTGAGTGTGAAATTGTCAAAATTTATTTTGTGTGTTTGATCTCTACCCAGCCGGCCATCAGCAGGAAGGTCCCCCTACATGAGCCTGGTCCTGCTCAAGGTTTCTTCCTGTTAAAGGGGAGTTTTTCCTTGCCACTGTTGCTTGTCTGGGGTTAGGCCCTGGGATTCTGTAAAGCGCCTTGAAACAATTTTGATTGTATAAGACGCTATATAAATAAAGATTGATTGATTGATTGATTGATTTACTTACCCTTAAGGCCTAACTATGGCAAAATGGAAATTGTGACACAGGAGTCAGTTGAAATCCCTTGCTCAGTTGTGGTTGGTGGGTTAACAGGGACAGATGAGTGATGAGGAAGCATCAACTTACCTTCAGAGATATGGTTCAATTAAACGTTTTTTGCATATAGATAACCCCAAATCAGATTACCACAGACACATCATAGTGGAGTACGTGCACAGCACTGCCATGGAGTCTTTAGAGCCTCTGTTGCCCCTTAAGATTCAGAACCCCACCCAGCCTAACGCTGTGTTCGAAGTAAAGAGCTTGGCAAGTGTTTACGCATCAGATGCCCACAGCAGGGCTACCAGAACATACATGGAGCAGTTGTGCGACATTGCAAGACTGAGTGGAAATTCTGTGGAGTGCTGAAAGAAGAGCTGGAACATCTTGCTTTGTCTACAGTCAGCCCACTGCCTCCCCCTCCTCAGTCTCAGCCAGAACCCCCTCCTCAAAAGAGCCCAGTCTCTCACACAGAACCAGTCGATCCGGTGAGTGTCTCCTCCTCTCCACATCCTCTTCCTGTGAACTCTGATCCTACCACTCCTAAACCTCCACATGATGCAGGCCAGCCTCATACCTCTTCGATCCACACAAAAAACCTGACTGACTTGAATTGGTCACCGATTCCACGAGTTACCACTAGCAGCACGACCCAGTCCACCATCGATGTCCACCCAACGTTCAACGAGTAGTGGTTGAACATGTGATACACAGCAGCGAAAGCCCATCCCACCTTGTTGCTCCAGGTAGGCTTCAAGCTTTTTCAGGGAGGGATCCACGTCCAAATAACGAAGTGGATTACGACACGTGGCATGCTAGTGTTGAAGTGATGAAAGACTCTTCAATCTCTGACTCACACTGTGCACACCACATCCTTGACAGTCATCTTCCTCCTGCTTCTGAGATGACTAAGCATCTTGGCCCACACCCTAAACCTGCAACCTATCTTCAGCTACTTGATTCAGCTTACGGAACAGTTGAAGATGGCAATGAACTGTATGCCAGGTTTATGAGCACGCTTCAGAATGATGGGGGAAAGCCATCTGCCTTTTTGCAGAGATTGCATGTAGCATTGAGCACAACGATGAGATGTGGTGGTGTCTCCGATCATGACTTCAATCAGCAGCTCTTAAAGCAGTTCTACCATGGTTGCTGGGAGAATTCCTTGATAGTCAACCTCCAGCTTGAACAAAGGAAGAAAAATCCACCTTCTTTTGCAGAACTGTTGCTGCTTATAAGAACTGAAGTGAAACAGGCAGTGAAAATGAGCCGTATGAAGCAGCATTTGGGCAGTGCCAAGCCTGCTTATAGTGTCAGCAAACAGCGCATCATGTCTCATTTACAAATGGCACATTCCACAACTGATTCTGAGTACAACACTGAAGTTGAGATGCTGAAGAAACAAGTAGCAGATATTAGTGCCCAGCTTGACAGCATGGCAGCTGAGAGCCAAAAACATAAACTGCCTAAACCTAAAACCAAATCCTCTGCTTCCAGTGTCAGAGTCGAGATGCACACTGTGGAAAAGAAGGGTGCAGGTCAGCAGAGCCCCACTGTCAAAGCAAACAGCAAACCACGCCCTTGGTACTGTTTTCAGTGTGGGGAAGATGGTCACGTTGTTTCAGCCTGTGAAAATGAGCCAAATCCTTCCCTTGTAGCAGCAAAGAAAAAACAACTAAGAGAGAGGCAAGCCATGTGGGAGGCCTCTAATTCATTTGGAAATCAGGCTCATTTAAACTGATGTCCGCTCCCATAGAGGGACATATGGGAGTGACACCTGACAAATCTAGTCCCGAAAGTAAGAAAAAAGCCTGGAAGAGAGCTCAAACCAAGAGGAAGCCCATTAAATTTCCTCGTGGCCTGGTGGGAACCAAAACCACAGCTCAGGTAAGCATAGCAGGGAAGGACACTAGTTGTCTTTTAGATACAGGTTCGCAGGTGACCACTGTACCCAAATCTTTTTACGAGCAATACCTTTCAGATCTGACCATTCATCCCTTAGGTGATCTTCTGGATGTGGAAGGTGCCAATGGCCAATCAGTCCCTTACTTAGGATACATAGAGCTCTCTGTCACGTTTCTTAAGGACTTTGTGGGGACTGAAATTGAGGTTCACACCTCAGCCTTGGTCATTCCCCACCTCCACTCCGCCATCCATGAACAGGTCCTTATTGGCACCAATGCTCTTGATGCTCTTTATGCTAGTCTTCAAGATGACCTAAACTGCCCCACCTTCCAGCCATTGTCTTATGGTTATAGAGCTGTCCTCAAGATCATATGCGCCATGAATGCTCTACTAGTAGTAGTCTTGGCTGCGCAAAAATGGTTGGAAAGACACCTGAAGTTGTTCCAGCAGGACAGTCAGTCATTCTTGAAGATATGGCTAATGTTTCTCATGCTTATTCTGAAAAGTACGTCTTTATTGAACAGCCATCAGCCTCCTCCTTACCCAACGGCCACTTGGTCTTGGCCAGCTTGGTCAGCTTGCCAAGGAAACAGCCTTGCTATTTACCGGTTGTGTTAAAAAATGAAACAGAACATGACATTGTCATTCCATCCAAGACAGTATTAGCAAACATTAATGCTGTGGTACGAGTAATACACAAAGAACAAACAGTAAAGGAACAAAACCCACCTGACCTGCAAAGGGAGTCCCCCCAACCAACAAAACTGAGTTTTGATTTTGGAGACTCACCCTTACCTCCTGAATGGAAAGACCATGTGATAACTATGTTGAACTCCATGCCAGAAGTCTTCTCCCATCACGACCTGGATTTTGGACATACAGACAAAGTCAAACATTGGACCAGACTCAGCGATGAAACACCTTTTAAGTACCAACCCTGTCCAATACACCCTCATGATGTGGATGCAGTGAGGAAGCATCTTCAGGAGCTCCTAGATTCAGGGATTATACAGGAGTCTGAATCCCCGTTTGCATCTCCTATTGTTGTCGTTAAGAAGAAAGGAAGCTCTGTTCATCTTTGTATAGACTTCAGAAAGTTAGACCTTCTGACGATCAAGGACGCCTATGCTCTCCCAAAACTCGAAGAAGCATTCTCTGCTGGGTCGAAGTGGTTCTCCATTCTGGACCTTAAATCAGGGTATTATCAGATTGGAATGGAGGAATCAGACAAACAGAAGACAGCAATTGTTTGCCCACTGGGGTTTTGGGAGTACAATAGGATGCCCTATTGTAGAAGAAGAAGAGGGAGACAAGAGGAGAGGAGAGGAGAAGCACAGAACACAGAAACACACACAAAGATACAAAAATACACTATACAACAGGTCAGCAGGCCAGATGTCATCATGCAGCTCCGAAGGCGGCGATACCTGTAAATAAACAAATGGGGGGGGGCAGAAAAACTACACAGGAATCTACATAACTAGTCTGCTTGATGAAGAGGAGGAAAGGAGAGGAGAGGAGAGGAAACCATGACCCAGTGGGGTGACAGAGGCCTGTCAGGTGATCATGTTTCCGGACCCCGGCAGCCTCAGCCTATAGCAGCATAACTAAAATGTGATCTAACGATTAGACGACCCCCTAAGTATGATAATTTGTCTGTCTATAATAGTAACTGGAACTACAGAATTAGTTACAATAAGCTTTATCAAAGAGGTAAGTCTTAAGTCTGGTCTTAAAAGTAGCGATGGAGTCAGCCTCCCGTACCTGGACAGGGAGCTGGTTCCATAGCAGGGGGGCCTGGTAGCTAAATGCTCGGCCCCCCAATCTACTCCTAAAGACTCTGGGAACGACAAGTAGACCAGCGTTCTGAGAGCGGTCTATTGGGCTGATAAGGTATCACTAGCTCCTCCAGGTAGGATGGAGCTAGGCCTCTGAGGACCTTGTAGGTCAAGAGGAGGGTTTTAAAAATTATTCTGAATTTAACGGGCAGCCAATGAAGAGACGCCAGTACAGTAGTTATGTGATCTCTTTTGTCAATACCTGTCAGAACTCTGGCTGCAGCATTTTGGATCAACTGGAGGCTTCTTAAAGAGTTGTTTGGGCACCCTGATAGTAAAGAATTACAATAGTCCAGCCTGGAAGTAACAAAAGCATGAATTAACTTTTCAGCATCATGCTGCAACAGTATCTTCCTGATCTTTCTGATTTTCCTCAGATAAAAAAAGGCACTTCTAGAGATTAATTTGATGTGTGAGTTAAAGGAGAGGTTTTGATCAAAAGTTACTCCTAGATTCCTCACAGAGAGACTAGATTCTAAGGAGATACCATCTAGTGTGATAATGTGATCTAACCTATCCCTGAGAGGTTCAGGACCAAAAAACATGACCTCAGTTTTTCCTGGGTTGAGGAGGAGGAAATTTGAAGACATCCTGGACTTTATGTCCTTAAGACAGGTCTGGAGCTTCACTAACATCTCTGTCTCTTCTGGTTTCATGGATAAATAAAGCTGGGTGTTATCAGCATAACAATGAAAATTTATCCCATGCTGCCAAACAGCGCTTGAGGCGTGTCTTAGAGTGGCTGAAGGAGTACGGACTAAAGTTAGCACCAGGAAAATGTAAATTTTTTCAGACCTCTGTCAGATACCTTGGCCATGTGGTTTCCGAGAGGGGCGTGGAAACAGACCCTGAGAAAGTAAAGGCCCTGACAACTTGGCCTATCCCCACTAATCTTAGGAACTCCAGTCCTTCTTAGGTTTTGCGGGATATTACAGAAGGTTCATTCAGGGTTACTCACATGTCACCAGACCCCTGGTGACATCTGGGTATCCACCCTTTCGGAAGGGAAGCAAAAAGCTTAAGCAAGCCACAACCTAGGAGTATCGTGATCCAAAGGAGCCTTTTGCTCAAAGATGGACGCCCCAGTGTCAGGAAGCATTCGACCTTAAAACCTACCTCTTTGAAAAAGCTTATTGTTACTAATTCTGTAGTTCCAGTTACTATCATAGACAGACAAATTATCATACTTAGGGGGTCGTCTAATCGTTAGGTTAAGATATGAGTTATGCTGCTATAGGCCAAGGCTGCTGGGGTCCGGAAACATGATCACCTGACAGGCCTCTGTCACCCCACTCGGTCATGGTTTCCTCTCCTCTCCTCTCCTTTCCTCCTCCTCATCAAACAGACTAGTTATGCAGATTCCTGTGTAGTTTTTCTGCCCCCCCCACCCTCTATTTATTTACAGGTATCGCCGCCTTCGGAGCTGCATGACGACATCTGGTCCGCTGACCTGTTGTATATTGTATTTTTGTATCTTTGTGTGTGTTTCTGTGTTCTGTGCCTCTCCTCTCCTCTCCTCTCCTCTCCTCTCCCTCTTCTTCTTCTCCTCTCCCTCTCCTCTCCTCTCTCTCTACCCAGCCGGCCATCAGCAGGAAGGTCCCCCTACATGAGCCTGATCCTGCTCAAGGTTTCTTCCTGTTAAAGGGGAGTTTTTCCTTGCCACTGTTGCTTGTCTGGGGTTAGGCCCTGGGATTCTGTAAAGCGCCTTGAAACAATTTTGATTGTATAAGACACTATATAAATAAAGATTGATTGATTGTACAATGGCTGCAGGAGGTGGGCTGACCTAAGGAGAAAATGGTTATAAAAATTCACCATCCCCAAGAACTCCTGCAGAGCCTTAGCGGAAACCAGACAAGGAAATTCTGCCACTACCTACACCTTAGACGGCAATGGAACTGCACCATTGGAGAAATACAGTGGTCCAAGAAATCAATCACTGGTAGACCAAACCAGGCTATGATCTGCCAGTCGCCTAAAACCCTGCCGAAGGTGTGTCAGGTGCTTGGTTGCCGATGGACCGCCCACCAAAATGTCATCCAAATAGATGAACACAAATAGATGAACACAAAAGTCAGGTCACGCAACACAGAGTCCATCAATTACTGAAATGTCTGCACTGCCCCCAGTCCAAAAGGCATGCACATGGAATATCAAAAAGCCTAAACGGGGTGATCACCACGGTCTTGGGCACATCCTCTGCACATACTTTGAGAGGTTGGTAGTGCCTACCAGGAAAACAGAAAAATCTTGGATGTGTGGAATGGGGTAACGGTCATGAGCTGTGATGTTGTTAAGACGATTAGGCGGAGAGGCCCATGGGCTGTTACAGTGCTGCACAATTCCCAAATGCTCCATTGGGGTGAATTCAATCCCTAGCCATTGCCAACTTCACAGCGTCAAGCCACCATGCACGCGTGTACCCTCGGTGGGTATGAAATGCTCCACCATGTGCTTCATGACCACTGTGGAAAACCCGGGCATAGTCAGTGACAGAAAATCAGCCAACAACCGGTGAAAAACATTACCTGCTACAGCAAAATTGGCATGTGCCAATGGCCCTAGTCCCCCCATCAGACATGGAAGGACACAGCATCGATTAAATGGTGGTTAGCAACATCCACTACCAGACCATGCAAACACAATCAATCAATCAATCAATCAATATTTATTTCTATAGCGTCTTATACAATCAAAATTGTTTCAAGGCGCTTTACAGAATCCCAGGGCCTAACCCCAGACAAGCAACAGTGGCAAGGAAAAACTCCCCTTTAACAGGAAGAAACCTTGAGCAGGACCAGGCTCATGTAGGGGGACCTTCCTGCTGATGGCCGACTGGGTAGAGAGAGAGAGAGGAGAGGAGAGGAAGAAGAGGGAGAGGAGAGGAGAGGCACCGAACACAGAAAACATACACAGAGATACAAAAATACAATATACAACAGGTCGGCGGGCCAGATGTTGTCATGCAGCTCCGACGGCGGCGATACCTGTAAATAAATAGAGGGTGGGGGGGGCATAAAAACTACACAGGAATCTGCATAACTAGTCTGCTTAATGAGGAGGAGGAAAGGAGAGGAGAGGAAACCATCACCAGTGTGGAGGCCTGTCAAGTGATCCTGTTTCTGGACCCCGGCAGCCTTGGCCTATAGCAGTATAACTAGTATCTTAACCTGAACCACAGAACACCACAGAACAGTAATAGAGGCCAACACAAAGTCCCATGTGAAATTACGTCCAGAAAAACAAAGAGTAGTACGCATGTAGACACAGGAAAATGTTCAAGAAAAGGAACCCCCCCTTGTCTGAGCCCAGCAATGACAGCATGCTGTCCATCAGGTCCACTGCCAAACCATTGCCCAAAGCATCCAGGGAAAGCAGTTTATCTGCCCTTTCTGCGGCGGACAGTCCATACAGTGTACTTTCTGTGCAGTGCGGGTCCCACAGCAGCTGCATGGCAAGTACAAGTGCAAGTGTGGACTGCTGGTCCAGAGCTGCAACAAAATAATATCTGGAGTCATCCTCTGTGACTCCACACAGGTGGAACAGTGCTTCGACCCTGTTTGGAACCACAGAGCCAGGGCGCTCTACCAGAACTCGGGCAGCTTCACAGACATGGTGAAGCAGGCCAGCTGCATGAGTCAGGGCGAGATGGCCAAAGAGGAGATACCTTCATCTGCTGCCTGGAACATGTTGCCGGTGGTTTTATATCTTTATTAATAATACCGCCAAAAGACCAAGTAGGCACGTGAACGACTGCATTATATATCAAAGGGCTAACCAGGCCTCTCCAAACTATAATCTACCTGGGTGTTAGATACGCCCCCAAATGTCCACTACAATATCAGTAAGTTGTACCATATATATTGTTGCACAAAATGTACAACTTTAGTATCTCCTTATCTATTGTATAGTTGTATAGTTGATATAATAGTTGTTATTTTTGGAAAATGTGCAACTTTGGTGTCTATGAATTTGTTGTAGCAATAAGCTATGTATTTATTGTATAAATAAATATTTTTGTAATTATTCAACTTTGTAATTATTCAACTTTGTTTATTTAGTTATCGTAACAATAAGAGGGATTGTAACTATTCTTCCACAAATGTGCAACCTTGTCTCTTCATTGTAGCAATAAGTGGTATTCTTGGTTATTTTGGAAAATGTGGAACTTTGTTGTCTATGAATTTGTTGTAGCAATAACTTATATGGTAAATGTTTGTTCTTGTACAAACTTTATTATCTCTTTATTGTAGCAATGAGTGGTGACTGTAGGTATTTATTTTTGCAAATATGAAACTTTTTATGTATTAATTGAAACAGTAAGTCATAGTTTGAGTATTGTGTGAATGTGCAAATGTGTTATTTATATATTTATTGTTATTATATTGGCCACAGTGATTTGGTTGGACATGTTATTATTATTGTATTGAAATAAGTAATATTCTACTTATTCTTGGAGAAATGTACAACTTTTTTCACATATTTGTTGTAGCAATAAATGGTATTGTTGACTATTTTTGCAAATGTGCTTTCTTTTTGTATTGATTGCATCAATAATTCTAGTTGGTCTTGTGCCAATGAGCAATGTTGTTGATGTATTGATTGTAATTATAAGTCTTATTGTTGTGCCAATATGCATAATTGGCATATGTATATATATGTGGTCTATGTATTTATTGTAACACTAAGTCATGAAGTATTCTCATCAGGTAACTATTCTTGAAAATGTGCAACTTTGTTTGTGTATTGATTGTAACAGTAAGTCATATTGTTTCTCAACTATGCAACATTGAAGTCTATTAATTTATTGTAGAAATAAGTCATATTCTTGGAGAAATGTGGAAGTTTGTTCACATATTTATTGTAACAATTTGTGGGATTGTAGTTATTCTCATGCAACTTTATGTCTATGTATTTTTGTATTTGTAAGTTGTACCATATGTATTGTTGCACAAATGTGCAACTTTATTATCTCTTTGTCTGTTGTAGCAATAAGTGGTATTTTATAATTATTCTATATATTTTGGTTATTTTCTCAAATGTGCAACATTGCTTTCTATGAATTTGTTGTAGCAAGAAGTTATAGGGTAACTATTATATTTATTGTATTTGTTCTTGCACACATGTGTAATTTTGCCTTTATGTATTTCTTGCACCATATAGTGGTGATTGTAGGTTTTTTTTTCAAATGTGAAACTTTCTTCATTTATTAATTGTAGCATTAAGTTGTATTATCGTGCAAATGCACAACATTGTTGTCTATCTATTTATTGCAGAAATAAGTCATTTTGAAATTATTCTTGAAGAAATTTTCAACTTTGTTTATGTGTTTATTGTATCATTATTATTGTAGCTATTCTTGCACACTATGTTTATGTATTGATTTTACCATTAATATATAATTGTGATCTATGTATTTGTTGTAACAATAAGTCATGTAGTATTCTTTTCAGTATTCTTGATTTTTTTGTGTGTATTGATTGTAGAAGTCCTACAATCAGAGGTGTATTCTTCTCTATGTATGCAGAAATGATCAGTGACTGTCAGCAGGCTCAATGGAGAATGAGGTATTTCCCAGTAGAGGCGGGGTACAGAGGTTTCATGGCCTGTTCTTTAACCAGAGCCTTCAGCAACCTAGGCATCAAGAGATAGAGAAGATGGAGAGCCATTCGCCGTGCCACCGAAGCAGCAGAGAGGACCTCAAGATGGCTGTGGCTCAAGAGAGGGGAACCATGGAGGCGACCATGATAACTAGTCTGCCATCTGGTCACAAGTTGGGGTCTGATTAGCCCCAGCTGGGTCACCTGCATGAGGATGTATGATGTTGAAAGATCCAAAACACCCAATGATTCCAGGAACATCACTGAAGATGTGACCAGAGGCATCAGCAGATTTTTATTTGCAGTGTTTTTGTAAGTCATCAGTTGTAAGTATTAATTCTTGAACAAATGTTCAATTGTCTGTGTATAAGTGTGTGTGTGTGTGTGTGTGTGTGTGTGTGTGTGTGTGTGTGTGTGTGTGTGTGAACATGCAACAGCTGCACCATTAGTGAACTGACTAATGAATGTTGTTGTGGTTCTGCTTTTCACAAGAAGTTGCTCTTTTACAAAGAGGTTTGTTAATACATTTATGGATGTTAAGTGGAGACCACTTTGTCAGGAGATCTGTGGATTCTCTTGCTTTTCTGCGACTAATTTAGATGTTAGCTCTTCTCCATGGTGTCGATCATGACGGGGATTCACACATGCATTTTGGAATTGATGTGGCTTACAGACTAACTTATTAACAACATTGTCTGATGGTGTTTACAGGAACAGAATGTTGTTTCATATTTGTGGGAAATTATTTGTTGAAACCTGGGTCCATATCACATTATGACTATAAATTTGAGTCATATTTATGTTAATATATTGACATGAAAAAAGATAAACACAGACATAAGCACAAACACACACATGCACAAAATGCAGAAAGCAGGGTGCCAAAGATTGTGATTAAACTGAGCAGAGAAATGAAATGTATTTCTATCTTTCCCTCTAACTCTCCCTCTCTCTCGCCTCCCTCCCTGTGTCTCCTCAAGCTCCTTGGTGTCAAATCAAATCAAATTTCATTTCTACACTACCTTACAACAGCCAGACGGTGTACAAGGTGCTTCTTGAGTAAAAACTTGAATAAAAGCAATATTAGTAAAACATAGTTAAAACACAAAAACATTGAACAAAGAGCAGCAGTCCAGTCAGTGGCTAATTAACAAATGGCAAATGAGGTACTTGAGAGAAGGCGTGCTGTTGCATTCTGGACCAGTTGGAGTTATTGGAGGAGATTGTGGTGAAGTCCAGTGTAAAGGGCATTACAGTAGTGTATCCTCGGGCTGATGAAGACATGAATTGCCTTTTCAAGGTCAGTACGGGACAGGAATGGCTTGACTTTAGCCATGAGCTTTAGCTGGAAAAACTTGCCTTATCCACTGCACTTATTGATTTATTATCAAATATTATGACAATTATTTGATTTTGTGGTCATAAAGGTCATGAAGTTATTTGCCTGAGTTCATGAAATGTTCATGTTTGCATGGTTACATTATGTACACCACATGTTATATGAAGTATAGTGTATAACCACACCTCCATGGTTTCAAAAACATTTCTACAGCAAACAGAAGAGGTGAAAATATGCGAACTAAATGAAGAAATCAGTCTGGTACAGCTATAAGATGAAAGAGTTCACCTGGAGTCATTCTTGGATGTTCAGTTTGCGCTATTGACACCTTCATCAGTATCCTTATATTGGTCACAGTGACAGGTTGGATATGGTGATATTCTTTATATCTTGTGTTTAAAAATACATTTGTCGTGATGTTCTTTAAGATTTTTGGGCTTATCGCCATTTAATTTTCCACAACTGAATCCTCTTCTTCTGCCTCTTCATCCCCCTGCATCGTCTTCCATCGTATCCGCCTTTGTTATTCATTTCCTCTTTACCTTCTATATAATCCCGTTTGCTTCAGTGTCTTGTGAGCTCTGCGCTCCCTCCCTCATCACATCTATCCATCTCTCCTTACAGTGGATTAGGGCGGTTACACCCTCGTCAATGCTAATCAGGTTTAACCAGACAGAGCATGATCATTGGACTGTCAGTAATTATGCTGAAATTAGCTCACTCAGATATCTGTCCTGGCACGTTTTTAATCCACATCTGCAGATCAAACATATGGTTTTCATACATGGCAGCTTAATGTAGAACTGCTTTTGTTTTGCAGCACAAAGATCCATCTGTTGTGAGATTTGCCTGTTTGTTTTGCGCTCAAGCCTTTAAATATGAGATAACTGTTGGAAATGCAATTACAGTATTTTTTCCCTACTAATGTGAAAATAATTTATTTAACTAATTTATTGCAAAACAACAGTGCACAGACACTGTTGCACAGAATCTCCTTAAGTCTAACATGGCAGAGTGGTTAAAGAGAGTTGAAGCCTTTCCTAAAGTAGCTAACATTCAGTTAGCTTGTGCCTTCCACCTAAAGGTCAAACATCACAGGATATTGGTTTATATTCCTGAAAAATATGCCAGTATTGAATAAGTTGCTTTGTTTTGGTCTGGATTTTGTGGCTCCATTTTTTTATATCAACTAAATTTTCTATCTCTTCTGGAAATGTTAACCTTAACCTCAATACAATGGGACAATTAATACAAAAAGGACAATTAAGTAACAATTAAGGAAGGAAATGTAGACTGTACACTGTTCAGCATGTGACAGCTTGTGCACATATTTATGATGTAATAAATTCATAATGTGTTTTTAATACCAGTTTGGGAGTGAAATCAGTGAGCATCAAACTTACACATTGTTCAATTTTCTCAGAAGAAATATTTTTGCCAGTATTCAATCTGTTCCACTAGTCATAATTGATAATTGAAATACCACAAGAGAATCATGCCCACACTCTTAAAAACCACTCTGACTGGGCTGAAAACACAATGAGAAACAAACATCTCTAATGAGGGAACTGTCACAAACATACATTAGGTTCATGTCCAGTCAGGACACAGAAAACAGAGATGGCCTGCGTCACAAACGTTTCTGCTGATCTTTTATCCAATCAGAGATTATGTGTGTGTGTGTGTGTGTGTGGGTGTGGGTGTGTGTGTGTGTGTATGGGTGTGTGTGTGTGTGTGTGCATATGTATGCATGTGTGTGTTTGTGTGTGTGTGTGTTTTCCTGTTGAGATATCCATGCCAGCCTGCCTGAGGGTGTGAATATACTGTAGCTTGATTTGTAGTTGATTTGGTTACTGTGTGTGCATGCAGATGTGTGCACATTGTGTGTCCTTTTCTGAAAATAGGAAGAACAAGAGAGAGGAAGGGAAGAAAGGTGAAAGAGAACAAGGAGGAGGAAAGACAGAAAGGGAATGTCTTTCATTACGTAATCTAATATAAGTGGCAATTTTTCTTGTATAAAACCTCTGTTGCCCTCTTTGAGACTGCTGTCCTCATCTGTCTAAAAGCACTGAGTGACTCATACTCACGCACACACACACACATACACACACACGTACACACAGACCAAATCATAGTGACTCAGCCACGATCTGCTATAGACGCTCACCTCACTGATGAATAATGCAATGGGCAAAGGCATAAAAACTGCTCAGATGACACGTGAACCTGGTGGACAGCTATACTCAGCATGCACACAAGCACACATACACACTGTAGCCTCCCGAGAAAGCATATGGACAGCTGGAATGAGGTGCGGGAAATGGGCAGATTGTACTTTGGCACCTGGTGGTGTTTCCTTTGTCTGGATGCAGATAATTGAACAGGTTTCCAGCTGGATGTATAAAGTTCTTACTGAAGCGGCAGCTGTTGTTTTATTTTTTTTTAATTTCCATGAAACAGCAAGGTTATATCCTTTGTATCTCAATTTTTGTTTCATTTGTAAGTGGTAATAGGACAGAATGATAAAAAATAAAAATAAGCCAAAAAGTATCTATTAAAAAAAGAAAAGACTATTGGTATTTTGACTGAAGGCTGGCTGTAAATAACCCTAATGTTCAATGTCAAACAAGAAGCATTTTGTAATGAAAATTTGGAATATTCCTTCAAGGCAAATTCTCCAGTCAAGCACATGACTGTGCTGCAGTGATGCCCCCCTGCAAAATTCGCAGTTGGTTCAGCTAAAATAGACCTACCGCAAATTAAAAACCAACTTTTTTCCTCACTTAACCAACTACAAAGTCCTAAAAACACTGTACACAATCAAAGGCCTTCCTTGGATTGGATGTCACATCCAAGTAAAAAGTGAATTATGCGGGGTTTTATGCATTAAACCATCGCAATTTTAAAACAGCAAGGAAGGACTTATCAGATCTTCTCATTCGAAAGGGAATTTTGTCACAGTTAAGTATTAACTGTGGAATAATGGAATACTTGTGTGAAATAATGTTGTGCGCGCCAGAGAGCGGGTCCACGTCTGACCTGATGAAATATGAGCAAACTGTTTGGGTGTGCTGCAGGTGAGATCAATTACTTTTTAATTAATAGATAATGACAGCTTGGTTAAGAACACAAAGAACGAGGTAAAGATCATTTAGTGCCACGTTTTTCCATCAGCAAAATTTAGTACTAAAGTATCTGATTTTACTTCCACTGAATGTTTTTATTCATTATGCTGAATCTATTTTGCGGCAACAAAAAAAAAAAGGACAGGTGAAAGTTTGTTTTTTTTTCATACAGAAAGCAACAAAATGATTATTACAGTGCAAAAACAACAGTGGCGCATTTAAACGGCTGCTTGTGCAGATGTCGATGACTTGGTGTGAAAAGCTGCAAGCGTCTCCGGTAAAAAAAAAAAAAACCCGACTCATCTCTTTGGCCGTCCTCCAACCGGTGCGGGACAGAAAGGAGTGGCGGAGGGTGGAGAACCTCCGTGCTGTGCCTTTAAGCTTCACAGAAATCCGTCAGAGGGGGGAGTCATCCTCCTCATCCTCATCCTCAGTGTGCGTGCGCTCCTGACGGTGCGCGGAACTGCTCTGTGCCGCTGAGGTGGATCCGAGCTGGTGGCGTCTCTGAATCCGCAGGATGACGTTTCGTTCCCGTGTGAAGCGCGCACAATAACAGAAAATCCGCCCCACCATGAGATGCCACTGGGCTCCTTTCGCTTTATATTTTCTTTTAACGCCAATTACAGGTAAGAAGACAAGCTCATGTTTGCAGACACGAGTTCAACATCTTTTTTTTTTTTATTATTCTCTGCAGCGTTGTTTAAAGAATGGCCTATATTAGAATTGTGCTTAGTCGTTTATCTGTATTTCTACTTTTTAAATTAGTATAAACAGACATGTATGCTGTATCGTCTTTTTCTCTGTGCTGAGTGACGTTCGGGAGAATGGTTGCAAATATGTAATTGTTGCAGGCTTCTCCGCTGTTTCTGTTACACTTAAGGACATGAAAATACCACTGCACCCTCCCCACCTTGTTTGGGGAGGGTTGGAACTGACGTTTAACGGTTCATCCGCTCAGGTGTCTGGTGATCATATCACCCGGATTTGCATAAATACAAGGGTTGAGGTGGAAGATACCTTTAGGCAACGTGTGTGGGCGTGCGTGTGTGCTGAAATATTTATGGCGCACAAAATAAAAGGGATTAAGTTGTTACTGTGCACCCCACTAGAAGCAGCGCATCTTGTTTTTGCTACTCAACACAACCTCAACACTGCTGACACCTCAATGCTGCCACAAAGGCCTCTAATGTTTGCTGTTACAACAGCCTCAGGTTCAGTGAATCCTTTGGCTTATCGAAACACCACAAAAAAAAAAAAAAAAAATAGGCGGGGGAAAAAAAAGCAGATACAAAGTATGCATCCAGCCACGCAACTGAACATAAACACATATGAAAAGCATATTTGACTCCATATCTTCTAGTTTCTTCACCCAGGCCTGAAGGCACAACAGTCACATGAAATCCTATCCCTGAATTGGTGACTATCATGTGTTAATATTTATCCGCCTTCCATTAAAAAGGAGAAAAGTTCATTAAACTCAGGGAAAACAATGGGCTTTTAGCTTCCTTTACTCATCTCAAGGGCATTTAATTTAAATGCATGATTACTCAGTGGGCAGACATCATTATTGATTGTTTAAATAAGATACAGTGAGGTAGCGCTCAGTGAATCACAACATTATATTGAAATTTTCTACTTCATATTAATGGTTTTGCTGTATTTTGATTATAAGTAAAACTTAGAATGCAGTGGCATTTCCAGAATTTGGTAGCAGCTTATACACTTCATAAACCACAATCTGCAAAGGATACAATTAGCTTTATCAACCACGTGGCTTCGTTTTGTCCTCTTTCAAAAAATCACTCTGTTTTATGGATTTAGGAGCAGGTAATCACAGATAAATGCCAAAATGCCACAAGGAAACATGACCATTAGCACGCAGCACAAAAGATTAGAATATCAAAGGTCACATTAAAGAGAAGTGTTTTGTGTGTAGAGAGAGAAAATAATTGAACTGCGATGAGAACCCCCCCAAAAGTTCAGAGATCTGTGTCACACATAGAGTAGAGAGTCTCACATGGTTAACAACCTGTGAAAAAGAGGATTTTCTTCTTTCATTTCATTTTCAGAGATGGGGGGGTGATTGTGTTTTCTTGCCAGGGCTTAGCATGGGTTGGAACCCTTGCAGCAAAGTTTTGGACATGCTGGAGCCAGTCCAGAATACATTCTCCAGGACTCTACCCCATTGTGCCAGATCAATATAAATGGCCTTAAACATATACATATAAATGTGTAAAATGTGACTGGAATAAGATGGAGTCTAGGATTACACAAAGATTCAATGGGGATTTCAACTGGAGAATCAGAAGATTTACAACCTTTTGGAGCAGTAACACCAGCATCACAAATAATAGCTCATGTCTTGTTCCAGTGTGCTGGAAACCAGTCATCACCCCCAGTGGGCCTCATGTAGTCATTCCCAGGAGGGGGATGCTGGAGTTGCGCTGCCATGACAATGCGACTACATCTGGCACACCTTCCAAACTGAAGTGGCTGAGGGAGAGGGGCCGCAGGCTGGAGGAGGAGGTGGAGGAAGGCGGAGTGACAAAAGTCAAGGTGTTGTCGGTACATCCTTACCATATGGGACGTTACATGTGTGTTAACAACAACACAATGGAACACAGCTCCATTTATGTATACGTGAAAGGTGAGAACAAGAGACGGCAGGCAGAGACATGGAACTGCTGGTGTGTTTATCCCCAACCAAAGAAGTGACTTTCTTTGTCATCTTCTCAGACCCCCAGAATGTTTTCCTGCGCACTATAGTGAACGTCATCCTGGAGCGCACTGGAGAAAACTGTATCATCCCCTGTCTCGTCACTGACCCCGAGGTCAGCCATTTGGCTTTGGAGACTTGTGATGGGCAACCTTTGCCCTCTGGAATGAAGTATCACAGCAACCTGCAGCGCGGCATCATTATCAACAATGTGAAGAAAACATATGAGGGCTGTTACATATGTGTGGGATGGCTTGGTGGCGTCAAAGTGACATCAAGTCAGTACACGGTGGATGTATTACTTGGTAAGTGTGAGCTAAAAAAAAGCGTCCTCAACTTTAATGGTTCTGCGTAATGATGATAGCTTTAGAGCACTTCAATGATCATTATGCTCAGATGCAATAAGGGATTAACTAAATTCTATGCAGAATTAACTGTCAGCTATTTTGAGAATATAAATTGCACAAAGTCAGAGAAAAGTAAATGGATAATTAAATGGATGGTTAAGCTAGCCCTCTTTAGCCTAATAACCATCTGCTCTTAGCAACTGCCTAGGAAAAGGGAACCAAAGTGTAAATGTCTCACAATGAGCAATTCTTAATATTAAGGGGAACATCACACCACTGTATTTATACAATCCAATCTGGGTGTTAAAAGAAAAAAAAAAAAATCAATAATTTGGATATGTTCTTAGCCGAGCAGGAAAATACCTTCGGATGCTTCAGTCAAATTGTTGCAATGTCACATCTAGCCACTAGACAAAATGAGGGCTGTTTATCTATTTCTGTTTTTTTACTTACACATATGGTTAAATGCTAAATTAAACAAACACAAAGAATTATATTAATTATATAATGTAATATTGTATTATAATATATTTGATAGATTTACAGAGTGTTGATGTGTTACAGAGCATCACACCAGTGGTACTAGTGAAGCCATGTAAACATGCTCACAGTAGCTATTGATACTGGACCTAACTTTGGAACAAAGATTTCTATACATCAGATCATAATGCATTCTGGCAAAGGTCAGTGAGCCACAGCAATGAATAACCTTCTTAATACATTATGTCAATGTATTTGGCAAAAGAGAACAATTTATAGCTTTAACTGTGAGCGGCTGATATAAATACGTCATGCTGATCTAAATAAATTAATTTCAGTTATATCCCAAATAAACAAATGTTTTTGATCCATCCATGATCTGCAGCAGCTTTTTAGCCATGTCTCTATAGGAAGAGAAGTCAGAATAGAAACATGATGAAACCCAGAGCAGCTAGGGCGTCCTTCTGATGGATGAAGAGTGAGGGAGTGAGAAAACAGACCACAGGAGGGAAAAGCAGGGGGATTATGCTGAACAAAGCTTTGAAACGGTGCATGAAAACAGTGTGTGCAGTAAATAGATTAACATTGTGTTTTTCAAACAGACAGAAGGTAATTTTCCAGATTTTCTTGTTGGCCTGATGGATGTTTATGCAAATATTGTGACTGTGTGTCTCGCTGAGGAAAAAGCTGTGACTCAAAAGACTAAAATGGCACACCTTTTTAAACGTCTTATATCTATATTTCAAATAATCTATTTGTTCTGACCATTGGAATCATACTTTGAATTAAAAATGTGAAAACCTAAATGATGGTTTTTTGGCTGGTATCTTAGAGAGAAGTGTCCATTGCTGTCAACATGTTTATATAAATGAGCTGTACAACAGTAGTCAGTTATAGTAATCCTGATAGTGATCTCTTGATACAGTGCCAGAGGTACCTCCAGTGATCATGCTGTCTGAGAAAGATAATGTTATTCTGAAGAAAGGCGAACGGTTTGAGATCACCTGCAGCTCCACCAACGTGAACTTGAACTTCAGTCTCAAGTGGGATTTTCCCTCCACAGCGGTGAGATTGACATTAGGATTTGTGTAGTTTGTTTTGCCTTTGTGTCTGTGTCCTGGTAATCAGCCGGATGCAAAAATCCCTTCAATCTCTTTTTGACAAGTCACATATTTAAAATGGTGTGTGAGGCTTTACAAATTTTCACATAATGGCAAGAAGATTTATTTTTCATTTTGGATGAACATGTTTCTGCAAAGATTCCCAATTATTCAAAAAATCTTAAATTGTAAAGTAAGAAAAGAGTATGAGAAAAGTAGGCACTCCTGGCTCAGTTTTTAAATGAAGGTTAAACTTCATTAAACTTAAACTGTACAGATGCTTATTTCCCTTTAACCAGAATTAAAACCGTATGGGTGAATGCAGTAGATACAATCTACAATTTGTGTTGTAATGATTTTTGGAAAAATGTTGTAATTAATTTTAAAAAGTAAATTTTGATGGATTTTTTTCTGAATTCATATCTTGGACAGCCATGGAAAGTGTGCATGTTATCAACGCCCTGATGTATGATGTATCTGTTTCACCGTTCCCCGGCAGAAACCCGAAGAGTCCTTCACATCGCACATGCTGTCCAGTTCCAGGGGTTATCGACTTGCCGCCTCACTTTTCATCCCAGCGGTCAGTCAATCAGACTCAGGCTCCTACCGATGCTACGCCCTAAACGAGAGAGGGGCCAGTGCCACAGAGCTGAAGCTGGATGTCCATGGTGAGCATCGGTGTTACAGTATTACATGAATGAGTCCATTCACTACCACCACCCTTCAATTCAAATATATCTTTGATTAAGAACACTTGAATGAAATCCATACATCTCAGCAAAGTGTTCAAAATAGTAAAAACACCTCCAGGGACCCTTACGATTCAAAGTATGTTGTTATAACCAATGAAAATGTCTGAAATTATCAGTAGTCTAGACATTAGGCAAAGGCCTAAAAGTTAAATTTTTACAGTCCCAACTTTACACATACACAGCACATATTTAAAAGTATTTATGTTGTATGTAAACAGCATCTTTTAAACACCACGTGTTGGAACCTATATACATATACTGATCTATAGTACATGTTTATTTTTCTACAGACATTTGGTGAGGAGACTGTTCTTTTTTTTACTTCCTTTCCCTCCAGAACATGGATTCTTTACCATGCTGGGAAGCCAAAGTCCCATTCAGGCAAATGTTAAAGAAGGGGAGAGCCTGAGTCTTAGGGTAGAGTTTGATGCCTACCCTGCTCCCAGCTCCTGGTCTTGGTCTTACAATGGCAAACAGCTTCTGAACACCACCGAGCATGTGATTACTGTCCATCGCCACAAGTACAGGTATGTGGACAATAGTATAAGGTGTTTGGGAGCTTGTCAGGTTGCAGTCTTTTATTTAATGTATGTTTGATCAGATACCTCAGTGAGCTCAGACTTGTGAGGGTCCTCAGCACCGAGGGTGGAATTTACAAGTTCTCAGCCAATCACGAGGATGCCTCCTTTGAACATTTTTTCCACGTGTTCGTCAACAGTAAGTTCTCAGTGTGCATGTGAAATTCAACCACTGATCCAGACTGTAATGAAAAACATCACCCTATTTCATAGAAAATGATAGATAACACTTTCTCTCAAAGGTAAGCCAGTTATCGTCGCTCAGGAAGGGCCCGTTGATGGACAGGTGCGCTGCATAGCTGCAGGTTACCCAGTTCCTAAAATCAGCTGGTACTTCTGTAAGCTGCCCCACACAAGGTAGGAAACCAAGCATGTATTGGTTTCTGGTATTGATCTATAATATTGGCTGCAAACGAGATCTGGGCTTTTATTATGTTAAATGGTAACAATTTTCAGCATGACTAGGATGTTTAGGTATTAGACATTATCTGGTGTGTTGGGGATGTCATACTCAATCTGCTTTAATAAAATATTTAGGCTGAGATAACAGAAGAAAGATTATGAAACACAGTTGCTGTATTATTTCATGACCATAGGTGAGGGTAGGAACGAAGATTGACCGGTAAATCGAGAGCTTCGTCTTTCGGCTCAGCTCTCTCTTCACCACAACGGACCGGTGCAGAATCCGCATTACTGCAGACGCCGCACCGATCCGCTTGTCAATCTCCCGCTCCATCCTTCCCTCACTCGTGAAAAAGACCCCGAGGTACTTAAACTCCTCCACTTGGGGAAGGGTCCCCTCATCGACCCGGAGAAGACACTCCACCTTTTTCCGGTCGAGAACCATGGCCTCAAATTTGGAGGTGCTGATTCTCATCCCGGCCACTTCACACTCGGCTGTGAACCGATCCAGTGAGAGGGCTGGAGGTCACGGACTGATGAACCCAGCAGGACCACATCATCTGCAAAAAGCAGAGAGCCGATCCTGAGGTCACCAAACCGGACCCCCTCGACACTATGGCTGCGGCTAGAAATTCTGTCCATAAAAGTTAGGAATAGAATCAGTGACAAAGGGCAGCCCTGTTGGAGTCCAACCCTCACCGGAAACGGCAATGCGGACCCAGCTCTGACACCGGTCCTACAGGGAGTGGACGGCGTGTATCAGGGGGCCCGACACCCCGTACTCCCGGAGAACACCCCACAGGACTCCCCGAAGGACACGGTCAAATGCCTTCTCACACGTGGACTGGTTGGGCAGACTCCCACATACCCTCAAGGACCCTGCTAAGGGTGTAGAGCTGGTCCACAGTTCCACGACCAGGACGAAAACCACATTGTTCCTCCTGAATCCGCAGTTCAACCTGCTCTCCAGTACCCCTGAATAGACCTTACCAGGGAGGCTGAGGAGTGTGATCCCCCTATAGTTGGAGCACACCCTCCGGTCCCCCTTCTTAAAAAGAGGGACCACCACCCCGGTCTGCAAATCCAGTGGCACCACCCCTGATGTCCACACAATGTTGCAGAGTCGTGTCAGCCACGACAACCCTACAACATTGAGGAGTTTTTTGACCACTTCAGCAAACTCAGCCCTGGAGATAAGAAAGGCCACCCCCGAGTCCCCAGGCCCTGCCTCCTCACCTGGAGGTGTGTCGGTGGGATTGAGGAGGTCTTCAAAGTACGACAGGCACCGACCACCTTGCGGTCACAGCACCGGTCAGCCGCCTCAACAATTGAGGCACGGAACACGATCCACTCGGACTCAATGTCCCCTGCCTCCCCCGGGACATGGTCAAGGCTCTCCCAAAGGTGGGAGTTGAAACTCCTTCTGACAGGAGACTCTGCCAGGCATTCCCAGCAGACCCTCACAATACGTTTGGGCCTGCAGGGCCTGTCCGGCTTCCTCCCCGACCATCGGAGCCAACTCACCACCAGGTGGTGATCGGTTGACAGCTCCACCCATCTCTTCACCCTAGAGTCCAGCACATGCGGCCGCAAATCCAACGACACGACCACAAAGTCGATCATCGAACTGCGGCCTAAGGTGTCCTGTCCTATCCTTTATGCACAGTGCTTTCAGAGATTCATTATTGAGATGTAGGACTGGAAGAGATACTACATGTCAGAATGTAGAATATATAACATAGTATATCTTCAGACTGGTGTCAAAGGAAGCAATTAATCTGATTAAGCATGCCGCCAACTCCGTGACACACCGTAACCATGACAATCACACATGATGATCTCAGTAGCATGGTTGGTTCCTCTTTATTTACATCTTCAGTTTATGTTCTAATGAATCAAAAGCTTATTTTAGTCTGATCAGAAGGTATAGTGAACCACAATGTGGCCCCTGAAGTCTGTGCGTGTAAATGATGACTCATTTTCTGTTATTTATTCACTTACTCACTTAGAGAAAGAGAAGATGCACATGAGAGCTGGTACACATGGTATATGTCATTTTAGATTTTTTTACTAGGTAAGATATTGAGAACAGCTTCTCATTTACTATGATGGCCTGGCAAGAGACTCCAACAAAAAACAAAAACACAACACATTCACATCCAGGACACAACCAACCAACAACAAAAGAGACAATGTTAAAAACAACATAATAGCTACTAAAATATATAAAAATGAGTTACTCAATACATACTGCAGCTACAGACGGTTGCAGTTTCAGCTTAAATATGTGAAATGATAAATGATGGAAGAGCTGAAAGTTTAAGGGAGTATTGAAGGGATTTCCAGTCACTTGCAGCAGCAAAGCTAGAGGAATTTTGGTCAAAGACAGTGCAGATTTCTGGGATAGCCAGAGTAATGAAGTCATTAGAAATGTCCAAGTGAATTGAGAGGTATAGAGGTGTTTTCCCTTGTAGAATCTTGGGCAAGCAGAAGCCAATAGTGTAATGGGAGGGTCAGCCTATCAGCTCATACAGATGACAATGGTGGGTAGAGAAAGGTGCCCCAGATGCGAAACAGACCTTCACCAGAATGTTTGACATGTTTGAGTGTGTGAAAGAGGCCTACTACGGTGAAGAAACTCCAGTCTGGACTTGTCTTTTGCATGCATGTTATTGATGTGAAAAGAAATTTAGTTGTTCAACCAGAGACCCAGGCATGTCACAATGTTGTGAAACAAGCAATAGTACAGGTTTTTTTTTTACACACCTATTGCACTGAATATGTGAAAAAGATGGCAACTACACATTATATACTGAACCATAATAGAATAAGTTCTATTATGACTTTATTATGACTTTAGGCATGTCACAATGTTGTGAAACAAGCAATAGTACAGGTTTTTTTTTACACACCTATTGCACTGAATAGGTGAAAAAGATGCCAACTACACATTATATACTGAACCATAATAGAATAAGTTCTATTATGACTTTATTATAGGCATTGTTATCCAGCTTGGTTTCTTTACTGTTCCAGGTAGCATAAATTCAGGACATAATGGACTTTGAGCAACTGTGTAAATCCTCCACAGGTGTTCACATCTGCCCAACGCTACCCAATGGGACATTCCGGAGGCTCCCACGGTAACGGAGTCTGTTTTCGGCAGGAGTGAGGTGGAAAGCCGGCTAAATGTGAGCTACAAGGAGCACTCTCATTATCACACCCTGGAGTGTGTGGCAAGCACAGAGGGCGAGGAGGCCTACACCCTGTTCTCTATCAGTGGTACGATGGCATGATCTCAAATACTGTGACTGCGGGTTGTCCTATTTTTGTACACTATGCTAAGAAACAAACACACAAACCCATTGACCTTAAGCCTGGCAAAGACAGGTGTGTAGTCAGTGGGTACAGATTGAATGAGATTAGAATACGCTGACAATGCAGGCTGGGATTATATGGTATAGACTCACTAATCCTTCACGCAAACAAACACCACTGCTGCAGATGTCCACCTTAATAACAGATCCATGACCATGCATGCTTTAACAACTGTAAAACATGACGCCTACTTTCATGTAAGTTTCATGTAATCTCTGACATGTGTTTCCACTCAGAACGTGTTGTCCCTCATAAACTCTTCACTCCTCTTCTAACCGGCATGGTGGCCACAGGCATCCTTCTTACCATAATTCTGATGGTGCTGCTCTATAAATACATGCAGGTAAGAAAGAAGAATAACACAGGAAATACTTCAGCCTTAATAAATGCATGACCATCAACAAATATGTTTGATCATCATTGTTTAATCAAATGCATTTACCATTACTGATATGCAGTCTGTGTGACAAAGACAACAGCCATAATGTGAGGCAAAAGCCCTCTCTTTCAGCACTGACTCATCTCTCCATTCTAATGATCAAAAATACAGGCATGCTTACAAGACGGGAGCGGTTATTTTCCGCATTAGCAAAAAGATTCCACAAATAAGAGTGGCAAGCACGTCCCTTTGAATCAATGTGAATGTGCCATAATGAATCTGACACGAATCAGTCAACCATTCAAGGTGCCGATCGTGCCTCAATTGATTTAATGCTCCCATGCATCGCCCTGCTCTTATTGAATGTGGATGAGTCAAACCCTTAGCTGATGAATTTACAAGAGGATCACTGGGTGACAATGGATTCCCTGGGTGATAACTTAAGTGCATCATTTGTGTCATTTAGAACACATACCCACTTTTTTCTCTTCCTAAACAGAAACCCAAGTTCCAAATACAATGGAAGGTGATTGAAAGTATCCACGGCAACAACTACATTTATATCGATCCTACCCAGCTTCCATACGACTCTAAATGGGAGTTTCCTCGACAGAAGCTTCGTTTTGGTATGACAGCAAGTGTCAGGTTTTTTTCTCATAAAGATCTTCTTACAGGATTCTCTGTGTTAAGATCAGAAAATAGTTGAAATTACTAAAAAAAAAACAGTTGTAATCAGATTTATTTTTACAGGTAAAACTCTAGGCTCTGGGGCATTTGGAAAGGTGGTAAGAGCTACAGCATATGGACTTTGTTCTGCAGACACTGTTACAACTGTTGCTGTCAAAATGCTCAAGCGTAAGTAAAACTGTGCTAAAGAAAATAAAAGTTCGATTGACACAATTACATACTTTTGCCAGCATTTTAAATATTATATAAAATGTCTGTCGCTCATGAAAATACCAGATTCCCAGTGTTTCACATATGCTGCTACTTCAGAAATTACTCTGTGCTCTACTTTCTCTGCCTTTAGTATAATTCTTTCTAATGCTTCATATTTTTTATTCAGTGTTGTGAACCTCACTTTAATCCCAGATGATATGAAATTTTGGATTAACCATAGTTGACACATAGTTCATTTACATAGCCATCATGTCATTGCAGGGAATAAAAATGTAAAACCTTGGTGGGGCTGAGGCAATGCAAATGCTAATGAATGATGTTGTCATTGCAGCGAATGCTCATTCTACAGAGAAGGAGGCGCTGATGTCAGAACTGAAAGTTCTCACTTATCTCGGAAACCATATGAACATTGTGAACCTGCTGGGGGCCTGCACAGTCGGAGGTGAGGGGAACAGCTCCACCATCGATTCCAAACATAGTTCATTTATGATTCATTGGGGCTGATTTGTTGCCCAGGTGCATCAGCATGAGTGTTTTACACATATTGATTGGTTTTATTTGGTGGTGATAAACAGTTTACTTGTGTATCCACTCAGCTTTTTCATTGAATTTTGAACATTCAGGACAGAGGAACTCCCCCATGAAACCATGATGCGATTTGTTAGATTTAAATTTACAGTGTATGTTGTGCCCACAGAATTGCTCACAAAACAGTCTTTCTCAGTGATTTGATCAAACTTATTTGATCAAACTTGCCAAGTTTGTTCATTGGTATGAATGCTCAAATCAACTGGAGACCAACTTCTATCAGAATAAAGCCTATGGCTCATTCTGACAACACTGAAGTCTGTGTCTTTTATGGTCATATGGCTTAACACCTTGTGAGCAAGCTTTTTTTATATCCGTTTCTCTTGCCAGGCCCAATTTTAGTGATCACGGAATACTGTTGCTATGGCGACCTACTTAACTTTGTGCGGCGAAAAAGAGAATCCTTCCTGAATTCCAAAGCTGGTGATAACTACTATAACATCTCCAATCAGATGAAACCTACAAGGTATATCGGTACTGCATGTAATTTTACATGATGCAAATAGTTGTTGTGTTCCTTTTATTTACCCTGTATTGTGTTCAAACTGGATCTGCACAGGGAGGAGATGGGTTCAGGATATGTGCCAATGCGGCCCTCTGAGAAAGAAAGGTCTTCTGAGTCAGGTTAGAAGTCTCCCCCAATTTCTTTTTATGTGTATACAAGAACATTGAAGTCTGGTTTCCATTGACTCATACCATATTTTAATCTCTAAACTAGAGGACCCAGATCAGCTATCCTTGGATGCAGAAGACCTCCTTAGCTTTTCCTTCCAGGTGGCCAAAGGAATGGAGTACATCACATCCAAGAATGTATGGCTTTTTACGGTCTACACCTTTTATGGGGTGGTTACAGAAGCTGCGAGCTATTAATCATTTTTTATCTTCTGCTGTATTTCTGTTTATTATCTCCTGAACAGTTCCACAAAGTGCTTCATTATACTGCAGCAAATGCAAGAGAGTAAGGCAGTCTTGCCTTGTAAAATCTACTGTCAGATGACTTTTTATGTTTAAAGCCTTTGTGATGAGTTCATATCGCCTCACCTCATTTACTCTATTCTGCACGCTAAGAATCAATTTTTAACAGCAAAAACAGGTTACTATGTCCGTACTCTCCTCTGTTTGTTTCTCTGTGTGTCCTGACCTGTGCATGTGTGTTTGTGTGTAGTGTATCCACAGGGATCTTGCAGCGAGAAACGTACTGTTGACTCACGGCAGGGTGGCAAAGATCTGTGATTTCGGATTGGCTCGGGACATCACAACTGATGCCAACTATGTGCTTCGGGGCAACGTGAGTCTCTGGTCCTTCTTTTTGTGTGTCTTTTCAGAAAGTGATACAAAAGTATATCAAGGAAAAAAAGGCAGAAATCTGTAGAATTTTGTGCCTGAATATATATATATATATATATATATATATATATATATACATATACGTATATATACATATGTGTGTGTGTGTGTGTATATATATATATATACACACACACATATATATATGTATATATATATATATATACATATATAACTATATATAACCAAAAACTGTTCCTTGAAAATTATATTTCATAATTTTAAATCTTCATGTTATTTGTTAAAGCAGAATTTGCTTAAGAAAAAAAAATATCCCAGCTGTGGGATCCGTTTTCATTGTTTGAAGCTTATGCACATACAGTAAAAGTCTCATAAAAAAAGCTTGCATTCACGTTTCTCCTGCAGGCTCGTCTGCCAGTCAAGTGGATGTCCCCAGAGAGTATTTTCGACTGCGTGTACACATTTGAGAGTGACGTGTGGTCCTATGGCATCCTGCTTTGGGAAATCTTTTCCCTGGGTAACATTTCCAGTTAGAGGCTTGCTGTTGTGTCTGCTTTTTGTCTGGGTCCTTGTTATCATCCATTTGTGCTGACCGAGGCCTCACTCACATTTTCCTCTGCTTCAAATTGTTGACGTTCGCTAAACACTACAGCTGGTGATGTTTTAGCTCCAGGAAGCAGCAATGAGACCTGATTAAAAGTGAACATGTGTGTGTTGCAGGTAACAGCCCGTACCCAGGAATGAGAGTGGACTCGACATTTTACAGGATGATTCAAGAGGGTCACAGGATGAGCAGACCTGAGCTTGCTCCAGTCGAGCTGTAGGTCTACATTTGTTAATATCTCAGATTGAATTTAAAAAGTATTTGCTTTGTTTAGAAAAATATAACTGTATTATTTTTGTATAGTGAGTTCAAATATATATATATATTCCTTATTTTTCCAACACTTATTTTGCTTCACTTCTTAGGTACGATATAATGTTGTCCTGTTGGAGCCATGATCCTTTGAAAAGGCCTTCATTCAGGAAACTGGTGGAAAGAACTGAGATACTGCTGTCAGAAAATACAAAGAACGTAAGTAAATGTACCATTTAAATTATTGCTTTATGTATTTATTTATTAAAGAACAGAATCACTGTTGATTTCTTTTTCTTTGTTTCTTTCTTCTTTTCTTTCATTTTTTGTGCACCTGTTTCATCTTCACATGTCTCTTTCATCAGGTTTACCTGAGACTAAGCAACAACACAGGTCATCCAGAACAGCAGAGGGCACCATCACGAAGACTGAGCTCAGTCTGCAGCACGACAGCTCCCACCCAGCCTTTACTGCAAAGCACAGCTGATGTTTTCCAAGACTATGTTTGAAACATGCAAACACACCCACACACACCCCTATCTTTATGGGGACACACATTCAAGTAATTGATTTTGTAATCCGTTACTAGCTGCTTAATTGTCCAAGCTGAATGTTCGACCCTGGCCAGAACCCCAAAAGTCCTGCAATATTGCGTGTTTTTGTCCTGATATTGAAGAAAGTAGTCCACCCAAAGATGCATCGCAACACAAACAACACATCACATAAAAAAAAAAACAAAGTCCCTGCTGATTCCCTTCATCTATTGCACAATGTGTTGGGGCCAAAGACAGTAACATTGACGTACTAACAAACATTCACACTCAAAAAATATTGGCCTTTCTGCACCACACACACACACATACACACACACACATACACACAGTGTATATATAGGTTCCTGCAGTGGATTCTCACTATTGACCCCTAGCTAATGTCCTCCTTGGTGTATTGATCTTTCTTGCAGGTGCACGTCGATATATAAAGCAGTCTCAGCACTAAAGTTCCCATCAGATACTGCGAATCAGCTGTCATCATCAGGAGGAGACTGTGCTCGCACTTGGCCTTAGATTACATCTAAAGATGATTTGTTGGAAACTGAAATGCCTCAAATGAGGAAACAGACTTGATAAATGAATTGCAGTTATTTGTAATGTGTTTTCCCCACTATTTCTTATGGTAATGTTTTGATGTTGTGCTTTATGACATTGTGTAAAATTATTGTAAGCCAGGGGTGTCAAACCAGTTTCACAAAGGGCCGTGTGGCTGCAGGTTTTTGTTTTAAGCAGTCAAGCACACCCAGTTTGACCAACCAGCTGTCTGTTGGCTCAGATGAGTTGATTAAATGAGTCAAGTCTGGTGTGCTGCTGCTGGGTTGGAACAAAAACCTGTAGCCACACAGTCCTTTGTGGAAGCGGATTGACACCCCTGTGTAAGCATTTCTTCTTTTCTGGACCTACAGTGGTTTAGCTTAGCTTAGCATAGAGACACAGAAGAGGCCAAAGAGCCACAGGATTCCAAATTCCACACCTTTTTGTAAAACTAACTGGATGATTTCATTTTGAAGGGCTGCATGGAACTCTCTGTCTTTAAACTGAACTTGTAGTTCTATTCTTTCAGCCCACATGCAACTTGTGTCTTAAAGAACATAACTTGTTGTAAGATGTTGTGTTCATTATTTCCACAAATTTAATGAAAGTATTATGCATGTTTTTTTGGTTTTTTTTAATATAGCAAAGTTTCATTTGACCACAATTCTGCACAAATGTAACATGATTACATGTTGCTTTTGCACATGGGCACTGTGCAAATTAATTACTAAAACAATGTGCTAGTTGCAGAATTGGTCTTGGCCACATATGGACCAGGAAAAAAAAGTGACTGAGGTTATTGATTCCATTCTGCATTGACGCTTTCTGAGTTGATTGGTTTGCGGTTACATATTCTGTTTTCTTTAGTTCCTTAAATGTGATCAAGTGTGCTTTTTTTAAACCTTGATTTATGTCAGACTTGTATGCAATGTAAATACAATAGAAACGTGCCTTTAGACTTTTCCCCCTACGCAGTTCAAATGTAATAGTTACTGTTGAAAAGAACAGATGGAATGGAGCTGGTGTGTGCTGGTTTTGATACAGTTGGATGAATTGTGATAATAAAGTGTGTTTGTGATGGTAACTCTGAACGAACAAGCCACTTTTCTGATTTGCCTGAATCAAGATTCAATTTCACCTCTCTTCTTACATGCATGTGAAGACAAGGTACACCAGAGGGTGTTGGTGAAAAGGATAGGGTTGGTGAAAAGGTCAAATTAGGGATCATAAACATGATGGTACTTTATCCGCCAGGGACCGTTACTATGTGGAAAAATAGTAATCGTGTCCGAAAAATTTCCACTGGTTATGATGCTCCCATTCTGCAAAAAAAACAAAAATCCAAACATTGACATACACAAAACTGCACATACGTGCATGTACGGTAATATTTGAAACTGCTTTTATTTTCAAATTGACCAATAAGGAAGAGGGAGGTTATAGTAATAGCAAACACTTTGCTTCAAAATATCGATTATTATAACATTTGACTTTGGGGTAGATAAAGGAGCACAGTTCAAGAGCAAAAGAAGGGATATACATACTGTACATACAGTACAGGTAAGCATAGCACTGTTTTACACTGAATAAGGGTGTTCTTTGCTTTGTGTATGTGTACAGTTCAACACTAGAAACTAGTATTCAGTTAAAACCAACTTGTGTAGTGGAAAAGTGAAGTGGATCTATACTTCAGTCACCATCTTTTCTTTTTTTTTTAAAATGATATCACATGTCAAATGTCCTGCCCCTAAATCTTTGAGTTCTTATTAGAAACCAGATGATTCCAGGAAATAAAAACAGAAAGTCTGTCATAACAAAACATTCAGTGGTTCTTATGGTACAAACCCTGTAAATAAGATTGCATTTTTTTTTTAAAACTACTATATCTGGCAGTGACAATTAATAGGATTCTTTCGTACTCCCTCCATTTCCTTCATCACAAAGCCTGCCGGTAGGTTTTATTTTCCAATAATCTACGGCTACAACATCCATTCGTCTCTTTAAAAACACCTTTACATTCTTTGGGCTGGCATCAGTGACTTAGACGCAAACTCATGGACAGAGGACCTACGTTTAGGTGTGGAAGACCTGGGTAAAACGGATCAAACCCCAACTGAAAACCCTCTCCGCTTTATTTGTGGATAAAGTCAAAGAGGGGATTCATCCCAGCTTGGTCGCAGAATCCAAAACATATCTCAAGAGGTTTCCATTTGGTCTGATGTGTACATGTGTTTTCAAGCAGCCAATCATAAAACAATAACACTGCCCTCGTAGCCAGAGAGGTAACCAATGCCTTGCATTGGGCATCGCCCTTTTCAGTCACGTGTCCTGCTTCTATATGAAAAAGAATGGGTAACAGTGACAGGTAGCGCACGCACACATGCACACAAACGCGCACACACTCACAAACATGTATTCAAGTTCAGCTGTCCCACACATGGAGCTTGTAAAAATACTGAGCCCAAATGGAGAGGAAGTTTCTTGAATATTTCAATTTCTTTATACTGCAACGCAAGAACTGATTGGCTATCTCCAGGGGAAACCAATAGTGAACCCCAAGTGATACAAGTAGGATCAAGAAGAGGAGACGTTACAATCGCACAAACATACACACTGACTACACTGAGACAAAACCACGCATTCTGCAAACTCCCTTGCCCGCATTACACTTGTCTAAATCCGAGGCTTTTCTGTTTGATATGGCTTACAACTGTTGGAGCCCGCTGACATCTGCGTTTCTGGGCACAACCCTGGTTTTGAACTGCTGTTTGAGAACTGAGACATTATGAGCTGAACTGCATGAAAGTGTCTAAGGCCTGGAGACAGAGAGGAGGGAACCCTGACGGCACATGAGACCATGTGAGAAGAACTGCTGGTACAGAAGTTGCTCTATTCAAATCTGGGCGAGGAGCTAAAAGTAATTTTGAGACGTTGCTTCACTCAATAACCCTCCCCACCTCCCCCACCACCACCACCACTACCTTTTGATGAGCAACAACACTGAAGGAATCTGGGTCAGAAGTGATTTAATTACCACACCCCTTTCGTGACACTTCCTCTGGTCTCTGCGACATCATTGTTAATCCTACGATTCTGGTTCCAGACTGAGGCAGAATCACTAAACTTTACCACATTCCTGAGAATACAAGTACCATCCCGATACGTCAAACCTTTACTAAGTCAATTATTGTAAGACACAGAGGGCGACACACAAACACACACTCAAACTCACCACGGACACGCTCGTGCTCACAGGATTGTATTGCCAAAAAACACCCTCTCATAAAATCACTTCACAGGTTACAAACAACTAGGTGTCAAACAACAGTGATTTACTGTACATAACCACATCAAGTGCTAAAGTTTTAGGGGGTTGAGGATATACTGTGTTACGTATAGGGCTCTCTGACTGTTAAAAAATAAAATCCCTAATATATACACATGGATTAACTTTATTAAGGGTAATATCTTGTTGGAAAATATATATATGCCTTTGAATAGTTTGCTCAAAACAAAAAAAAACATAATTCCTGGTATTGGCACTTGGAATCACTAAACCCGTTACACCTACAGTGATCTTTTCTGTGAATAATTCCGTTAAAGTGTAATCTGATTTTTTTTTTTTAGCCAAGCATAATGTGTACTTACAAAATTAAAAGGTCATTTTTGTCTCTGAGACACACACACACACACACACAAAAAACACCCAAGCCCAACTACTTAACGAAACTGACAGAAATTTAAAGCCTTATTTTGGACTTCTTTTTAAGAAAGGGGGGAAAGACCGGGTTCGGAGACCTGAAAACTCTTGAATAAAGTAAAAATGCATTTTTTTAAAAGCCACTAATAAAAGCTTACACAGTTATTCTTTCCATGCAATCATATAAAATACTACATTTGTTTCCTGTTAGGCTATGTTGGATATTTACAGGTTTTTTAAAATCATACAGTAAATTTATACAAGGTCAATCCACTTTGACACACCTTTCAAAAATAGTCCGTCGTTACCATGTTTAACTCGATTTGTGTTGGGTTTCCAGGCAGACTAGTGCTCCCTCACACCTCTTCCTGTGGTGAGGAGAAGAAAAAGAATGAATCGATGTTGCCATGAAGACAATCCTCAGGGAGTTCCTTGCAGACTCCCAGACTTTCATTTCTTTGTGGAGGCGGACCAAAGGATAACAATTCTGGGGGGGAAAGGGTTTGCCAACAGCCACGTTATCAAAAAGCAATCCTTGAAGAGTTTCACACATTTTTATCCAAGCTTCACTGCGGTTGGCTACTGATGCTGTCGGTCCTGTGTGACGAAGGCGCTTTTTGCTGTTTCTGGGGCTGTGGTTTCAGCTGCTGCTGATGCCGCTGGTGGTGAGATTGTTGTTGCTGCTGCTGCTGTCTCTGTTGTTGTTGTTGTTGTTGTTGCTGTTGCTGTTGCTGCTGCTGTTGCTGTTGCTGCTGCGGTTGATGTGTTGCCTGGGCAAATGCACCCTGTTGTTGGAGTGGAAAAGCAGCCTGTAGAATCAGCTGGGTTGACTGATTACTGTGGAGAAGACGAGTTCCCTGACAGAAACAAAACAAATGCAAAAAAAAAAAGCAACAGTTACTTTTAGCATGTTATACTTGAGTTGGCTCCATTCCTACAATACCTGTAAGAATTGTTGTTGCTGCTGCCCCTGTTGGCCACTCTGAGCTACTACAGCTGTCTGGTTTTGGCCATCAGGCTGACCCTGAGGAGGTTGGGCTGCTTGCAGAGTCAGAGTTTGGGTTTGTCCACCCTGCTGAATCCACATGGGAGTCAAAGAAGAGAGGGACACAAGTGAACAAGACATTATTTGGAACTAAATCAAATGAAAGACAAATGTAATATTATACAAAAATATAAATTATCATTATTATTGTTGTTTTTGTTTTTGTTGTTAAGCAAATTCACTCTTATCTATTGGGCCTTTGAATTATATTGAGCCTTGAAATAGATGCACATACATTAAATGTATAAATTCCTCCTTCCATTTTAGTCTTTTTAAAAATAAAATACAAACCTCACAACCCAATTATTTCTAAAATAAGAGAGAATCAGTTTTAAGGCAATTTCTATATAAAGAGGACAAAAACGAAATTCCCTTCAATAATGAAATGGCTAGGTCAAGGAGGAACCACTAGGTGTCGCTAGACAGTCACATTCTCAGTAGATCCTTCCGAAATCATAAATCATGAATAAATCATGGAGAAACAATGCATATAAAAATCTGATATTTTTGGATGCTCTTTTTTGTTGCACTATAATTAAATCTAAACAAACTACCTTAAACACCATCTGCTGTAAAATGTTGCTAAATGCATACATGTATGACAAAATTTTCTCTGTTGAAACTTATTTTCATTTGTTAAATTGTTCTCTCGAGTCTTTAGTGGGTGTAAAACTCAGTTTTGCTGTAGCCTGTGCTGTAACAGTCAAGGTAATCCTAATTCATTACCTCAGTATGATTCATAATATAATAATGAAAATAATTAAACAAAGGTGAGGAGAAGAATCAAACATATACAAATGTGAAAACATACAAGATAATGCAACACATCCACTAATTCTTTTTGTTAAAAGTTTGACCTGAAGTGAAAGAACACAACTCAAATAAATTCATTTTTACCATGATTCACTGTAGAATAAAGGATCAAAGGGAAGGACGGAATGGACTCAACCCCTGAATGTTCTTTTTATTGTTATGTTTTTTTAAAGGTTTTGGGTTTTTTTTAAGTGTCAGCACTAAAACGAGTACAAATTTCAAAAAGCTTAGCACAAAACATATAATTTTGTTCCTGCGCTGCGTGATACCTACTTGTTGACCACTAAAGGGATTGTAGGCAGTCACCACTTGTCCCATGAACATGGATGTAGGCACCATAACTGCTCCACATGCCATTGGAGCTGTCACAAGCTTGGTCACTAGCTGCTGACCTGTTGGAAACCTGGAGACAGTGAAAACATTAAATATTTTCAAGAAGTAACTAATTAAGAACTAATTAGGAAGGAAGTAATTAAGTTCAATATTCAACTTCAACGAAAACTACTTGTACAATTTGTTTGGATGTCCCACCGTATCTGTCGGTCCTGTGTGAAAGTGGCCACAGCGGTACCCTGTTGTGCGTTGCTCTGTGGCAGAGTGGTGCTGATCTGCAGCACGTTTGGCTGTCCTGGCTGGGAAATCATCATAGTGTTGTAGAGGGGAGCAGAGACAGAGCTCTGTGTCTGCGGCTGAGGCTGAGCCTGCTGAGGTTGCTGTGGCTGACGCTGTAAATTGGAAAAGTTGGAAGATGGTAAGATTTTATCTACTATCAGGAAAAAAGAGATTAACCTCTAGTAAAAGATTAACACCAAATTCATGGACAAATGATTTATAAAAAAAAAAAAAGAAAAAAAAAAGAAGCCTCACCTGTGGGATCTGCACATTTGTTGTACCACTCTGCTGTTGTAACAACATCTGCCAGGATGGAAACATTTAATATTAGGACTTGTTTGCACAGTATTGCAAAATTTGCCCATATTTTAGGAGCGGATAAGAATAATTGACTGTTACTAATTTTCTTTTATTGGGTATAACATATTTTAACTGATGCAATTGTATCTTTGAATGAAATAACACATGAATAAGGCATGATTCAATATCTAAACAAGGGGGGTCAATTTTTAAATATGTTAAAATTTGGAGAACACAAAATGGAAAGTAAAATTGTTTTCCCCATTATATGCAGTACTTGTTTCCAGTTCTTATCAATTATCATTTGTTGTCAATATCAGCTCTGCTGTAAGAAAATGAATCCCAAAAATCTTTGTAAATATTGCATAAAATTACACATCATACCTGGATGCCTTGTCCCTGGACTCTCTGCAGCTGCTCTTGAATGTGTCTCAGCTCCTCCTGCTGTCTCTGAATGTTGGCTTGTATCAACCTCGTCCTCTGCTCCAGTTGCTCCTTTAGATGTTGCATTGCATTTACCTGCGCTGAGAACTCCATCACTGGCTGTGGGTGGACAGGAAACTAGAGAAGGTCATCAACTTCAGTGGTGCTTTTAAGAATACGAGTATAAGCACTTACATGCCACAATTTTGTAAAATAAACACGGTTAATATTTATATGCCATGTCTGGATTTTATAAAAGACAGGGTTTAGAGTAAGAAGGTTTATGTTTTCAACTTTTTCTGAGGGGGGGTTACATGCCCTTATCTCCTTCATTACATGTTTATTGAATCCTCACAGATTTGTGTGTTTGTATCTGTTTTTACATCTGTGTATACATATAGTGTTCCACAATTACCAGCTTTTTTTTTTAATCACGTAAAGCCCTTGTGCTATATTCTAATTAATTAAAAGTAATATAATATACAAATACATTTTTGATCAATTTATTGATAATGGTGAAGGCACATGAATCTCAGTGGTTAATTAATTATTTGATAAGCAACCATTTGATACTGAAAATGGCATGGAGCATTATTTGCTGGAGCCCTGTACAAATATCAAAGGATGTTCCCCCTAAAACCTTGGTTTCAACAAAGAAATCCATAGAAGATTTTTATTTTTTTAACGGACAGAACATCAGTTTCTGATGGATTGTTGAATTTTGCTTCCCCTGCGATAGTTGCATCTTCTATTTGCACTTGATAGGGGTAACATTACCCTATAAAAATAATAAACACAATTATCTGATCTTTATTTTCAATAGCAACGACAATGTGATTTTTGGGAATTCTGATTGTGAACTCTCTGAAAATGCTCCTGCTTTGCTTTTACAATGGATGTGGCAGTGTTTTCATATCATATATTTGATATAATTTCCGTTTTCATCAAAAAACAGTGTAAGTGCACACACTTGCATGTTTATTTTTCTTTTTTTCCATACCAGTCAAAGTCCGCACATTGGAAATCCGGCACAGTGCCTGAATGCTTTAAGCCCTGTAAAGGTCTTTGAATGTTTAAAACCCTTGCAACCCTGCAGAACCATCTAAGCTGCTTACATTGCACATGCTACTGATATATGGATGCTTTTGTAAATCTGAAGGTCACATGAAAGATGATGTTCAAAAGGTCAGAAGGACAAAAAATAATTTTGCACAGCACCCAGAAACTTTCTACACTCAACTACTGTCAGTGTAATTTACTCTCTCATTTACCCTAAAATAAATCAATATTAAGAACATTCAGTTGGAGCTTTTGTCTGTGGATCAATAGAGTGGAATTAGAGTGTCTGTCGCTTAGTGATGCACAGACAGACAGACATGAAAAATCTGTCTCACCTGTACATTTGCCTGAAGCTGCTGTGGCTGATGTTGTTGCTGTTGCTGTTGCTGCTGCTGCTGCTGTTGCTGCTGCTGCTGCTGTTGCTGTTGCTGTTGCTGTTGCTGCTGCTGCTGCTGTTGCTGTTGCTGTTGCTGTTGCTGTTGCTGTTGCTGTTGAGACTGTGGCGGCTGTTGAGTCATCAGACCTGGAGTCACACTCTGGTTTGTAGTCTGAGAGCTCATGGACTAGAGAAAATAATTAAAATGAAATAAGACAACAATTGTACTTTTTTTTTACATTGCAACTGATGTATTACAATGCATTTTGGAGCATTATGAGGGGATATTACTACATTGCATCTAATCCCTAGTTTGGGGAGTCTCTGCCAATCAGATCTCACCTGGCTGCTGATGGATGAGCGACGCTGTGGTGTCATCTCCATGGTGGAAGCCAGTGACTGTCGAGGAGGGGTGGCTGTGTCCATGTGTAGCTTGGAAGCAGTTGCTAGAGAAAGACAACCATTAACACGTCATTGCATGTTTGTAGTATCATCTTAAAGGGATTAGTGATGTATTGCTGGAGAGTTATCATCAGTCACACAGTTGTGCGTGTGTTAACGCAAGTTTGCACTCCCTTACAAGTGCAAGTGTTGTCAGAGACATGGGAAGAGGACTTGCGGGAACTCCTTGAGGAAGTAGAGGGTGTCCGGCTGTGGTCAAATCTCTCCAGGGCCTCTTTGAGGCTAGACGTATTTAGCTGTGACTCTGAACCTGAGTCCTGACTCTGTCGAACCAGAAAACAAAAGTCATTTTAGTCTGAGGTAGAACCATTTCAAATCTGCAAGTGTTTGGCGCTACACGTCACTGAAATCGGTCATTCTATCCATTTATTTTTGGATACAAAGATTTGGTTTCTGTCTGTAGCAACAACTTCATTAAAGCTGATTTGTGGAGTTTGATTATTTAGTTCATTGTAAAGTAAACCCTTTTATTATACATTACTACATTATACATTTCAACAAGAACTTTTAAGCAATAAAAAAGTGTGGTAACAAAATCTTTACATCAGTTGGGGTAATAAAGAGGCACTTCTGTTATAATATCCCCTCTGACTCCTGAGTTATTCTTTTACTAATAGCATCCTCTATTTACAATAAACAATATCAATTTGAGCCTTACTTTTGAACTTTAACACCCACATGCTGATTCAAGTTCTTTTCACCTTTCACTTATGGATTCAATAAAAACTCTCCTGGCTCAGATTAAAGAACAATCATGCTGTGCTTCAGTAGGACTTGGTTTAACACAAGTTAAACCCAAAACCTGTTCTGTGAGGTCACAATGACTGATTCATTTTATAGCCGTCACCTGTGAATGTCATGTTAGACCATATTAAGACTCCATTATTAATAAACTAGTGTGTTTATGTCTGATATTGTTCCAATAGTTTCCAATCAATGGTAACTGAATGATCTGTCTTTAATTGCCAGTCATGGGATAAATATGACGATTTGTACATATTCTGATTATGAGGAAACCAGACACAATGTTAGGATAGTTGGATGCATTCTAACATTGATTTATTTGATAATGATATTATTGATGCTAGATGTTATGGTAAGCTGCATCAGAACAATTTCAAAACTTAAATTGGACGTCTTCACTACAGCCCCTTTTTGTCAGACTGAAGGGGGAATCAGGAACATCACATCTAATATGTTGTTATAAACCATACTAACAATGATTTATTTAGGAAAATAAACATTGTGAATCACTAAGTGCTATGAACCGGGATCCTTTTTATTACTTGCTTCCATTGTTAAGGTTAATGATTGATCGTGACAGTAAGATGAGAGCTCTAAACCAGTGTAAGATTCAGATTCAGTACAATTAACGAACCAACACAATCAAAACAGCAATCATAATGACCTTTATATAGTGTTTTATTAAGAGCACTGACTTTAAATTGGGTACTCACTTTATCTGCAGTAACCTCTGGGTTGGAATCCTCAATGCCTAACTCTCTGCGCTGCTCTGCCCTCACTTCTGCATAGCTACATTGAAAACAATTAGTTTTAGTTAGAAATATGCAATATGGTGGTATGTATGAAACATGTAACAACAATATGTTTGACACCAGCAAACATGATAAAAATGTGTATAGGGAGCTGTTTAACATTCTTGAATCCCAGTTCTGTGCAGAGAAACAATACTAAAGGTGTGTTCTGCTGTAGTACCTGACGACTGTATGTGTACAGACAATAAACTCGGGTCGCGAGTTCCACTGGTGATAGGTTATATAGTAGTGCGTTTGAAGCCAAATCCACTGTTGACCTTTAGTCAAGAAGCGGTAGTAACAAGACTTCCCTTTTCCATACTGCATTACTAAACAGACAAAATAGACACACAAGAGCAAAGATTGTTAGATCCAAGAGGGATGTGCCTAAAAAGTGCTGAATTCATGTACTTACAGTGTTCGTGACACTTTGCCAAGGTTTCTAGGTCATCCACATGGTAATAGTCATACCCTGATGTTCCCAGAACCTCGAAAGGTAAGTAGCCTATGATTGGTGGAGCTCTGGATAATGAGAAATAACAATAATCACATAAAAAACAGGGAGTGTACATTTATAAACATTTATTTCCATTTAAATTTAACGAAAGAGAAAGAGACCCTGTAGTTCTCTATTGTTCATAAACCAATTCAATTTAAAAAATAATTACATTTTTTTTTACACCTGGACATAAAAGTATGACAGCTTGCTAATATTCGTAGCCTGAAAGCTTCGGAAACCTGATCTGAGGTGTGGTAGGAGGAGCTAAAATGCCCCATTCACCCACCTCACAATCAGATCAAGTGGATTATAACAACAATGCCTTGTGTATAATTGAACATGTGCTTACCTGTGGTCTAAGAAAAGAAACTTCCATTCTAGACTGTGTCTAGATGTAAATTCTTCATTAGGTTCCTCTACTGTACACATCTCCTATGTATTAATAAACAGGACAGGACAAGAAAATGTACAGTGTATTAAATAACACAATATATACATTCTAAAATTGTGTTTTGTTTGATATATGTGTGCAAATGTAATAAATACCTTGATAAACTGAGGTTTGGCCAGCCGGACAGTGGCTACAAAGCATACCTGGTCATCAAATGCAGGTTGTAGAGACCGCTGTAACACTCCTGCTAAACCATTCCTTGTTATATTTGGAACTAGAATAAACAACACATGATTAGCAGAATTTATTATCATAAAGTTTTGTTGTTTTAACTTTAATGTACTATAATACATGTTTTGCAATTTGAGTGACATACCATTATTGAGCGACTTAAAATTGCCAATGAATCTAACATATTCATAAACAGGTGGTTCTTTGGGGTCAATGGCCCCTCGCAGCATATGGCAGCAGAACTCCATATGGTTCTTAGCTGTTGACAAGAAAAATAAATACATTTTTAAAAAATCATAGCAACATCCACTAAACTCCCTGTTCAGATTGTACAAATCATTTATCACATTTATTGATAACTATTACATTTAGCTAGTTAAAACTAGTTGATTATTTTACACCTACCATAAAAACTGAGAATTAAAAGCAGAGAATTACATTTGAATAGTTGACATTTTCCCATTTTGTAAAAAGATTATATTACAGAAAGCTGTTCTGTAATGTTAAAATAAATAACTCATGTTGTCTATGTGTCATGGTAAAGCTCTTACTCTTCATGAAATCAGTGTTAAGGCTCTCTGGATCACTGGGGTGTGTGGACAGAGCCTTGTACACATCAGAATGTTCCCCAATTGGCAAGAAGTTTAAAAGATTCTGGTCCACCAAATCAGTCTGAGGAACACAGACACAAACACCCAGAAAAGGTTAATTTTAATTTAATACAAAGCACTAACACAAAGTGCAGGACCAATTCACATTAGACAACAGAGAGCCAGCATGACTCACCGGTAGGTGTTCTAATAGAGATGTGACACTCTCTGACACATAGAGGATGTTCCCATCAGTCATTATTGCTATAAAGAATCCATCCAGTGCCTAAAACATAATCAAATATATGTCACACTGAATATGTCATCATTAATCATTAATTGCAGCTGAAAGTCATTATTAATAAGCAAGGAATTGCAGCTACTGAAACAACAGAGCAGTTCTTTTCACTTAAAAATTATTTTTTTTGCCATTAAAATTTATTTTGACACTGGCATTCTAAAAAATACACAAAGATGATTATTTGAGTGGAATAGTCAACCGATTAAAGACAAAAAGCTGCAAAGAACAGTGAATTACACATGTGTAATGACCAATTAAAATGTTTTTCAGGAAAAAATCAATGTTTTTTTTTAGAAAACAAGAAGCTGTTACTCTAAATTTTGCATCACTGAGATACTGAGTAATTCATATTATAATTTTTAAAAAAAAAATACATTTACTGTTTTGTTTCTGTGATTTCTTCTTTAGACTCAAATTTGATGTGTGAAATATCCCTTTGAAAAAAAAAAGGATGATTACTGACCTCCAACATTAGCTGTGTGAACTCTTCATTGCTAAGAAATGGAGGCTTCCAGTCTTGCCTGATCTCACTCGACTCTGACTGAGCAGCAATCTCTGATGGAAGGAACCAGAAAGTAAATGGAAAAAATGTTTTAAAAAAAATTCTGTGACAGGGTCAAGATAAAACTACATGCTGAAGGGACTTGAAGTTATAAATATATATGTAGGACATCAGGATAGAAAATCATAGAAATAGCACAGAGTGAAAACAAAGCTATTAAACAGAACACAAGATAACACAAACTGGTGAAGTTGCAGCTGGCAGTTAATTATCATACAAAGCACAGATAAGAGTGGGGATTCAAAGTAAACTGTACAGATTAAATACATACTGCTACAAAAGAAATTAGCTGTACATGAAAAAAGAGAAAAGAAAGTGAGGTGACCATGGAAAAAAGCCCTGACCTTTATGTTTACACAGGAAGTCAATGCTTTTCTGCAGTATGGTGGACTTGTCCATTTTCCTGGTGTTGCCAGGCAACATGGTGCCAAGCTCCTTGATGAGGACATTGAACTGGTCTCTCCGTTTCTTCTCAGACTTGTTGCGGGACACACTGAGATCAACAACACAGTAAATAATAAGCCATATGCTAATAATAATGTGAAAGTTAAAAAGTTCAACTGCAATACAACTTCTCAAGGAAAAAAAAAATGAAATCAATGTTAAATATTGGTTCATTAGAATTCACTAAAAATATCAAGCTTTATGGATTGGACTCGTCACACACATGAAGTTATCATTTGTCTACGATCCTAGGCTGAAAATACAGCTCACCGTTTTGCTTTGTCCTTCTCATCTTCTTCCATCAACCCATCAAAGATGCTACAATCATCCCTAAAGTTGGGGGGAAAAAAGAACACTCAGTTTGTGTGTCATGTTTATAGACATCATGAAAATGGGTGGAGTTTAAATTGTTATTAATAGCCAATGACATATGCAGGCTAATGAGAGGATTCCTGCATGCCAGGAGCAGGTTTATTTTTGGTTTGCACAGAGTGAAAAAATGCGAGAAAGCACATGCACGAGGGACAGAGATCGCGTGAGTGGGCCAAGTAAGTTATGACTGTAATAAGGTGTGACCTTGCCTCAATTTCCATTCATGCAAGTCAACATAAATACTTAAATACCACAGCACAATTATTTACACCATTAAATGTGTTATAAATGGAGGTACCTTAAGTGTTGTATAGCTCAAAACACTTTTTAGGATCTTATTCTTTTCCTAAATTAATTCAAATAATACTTACTATATACTATACACACACACACACATATATATATTTATATGTGTGTGTGTGTTGTAACCTGCCTTCACCCATATGTAGCTAAGGTAGGCGCCAGCACCCTCCCCGTGACCCCCGCAAAGGAAATAGCAGACAAGAAAAAAAAATAATAATAATAACACACGCATTTTGTACAATACATGCATTTAGTTCAAAACAATCTGATAAAGAAAAGTATCTCCACAGACTCTAATCTGCATTAAAAAAAACAACTTGATCTCCACTTAGTTTAGCAATCCATGGATTTAACTTCAGCCACAGGTAGCAACAGGTCAGAGTAGTGTCAACTCGAACGGATGTGTAGATTTGGTGTGTTGTTGCTGTCTGCTGATTGGCAAGCTTACACATTAATTTCATGCCATCACATACTGTTAAACATCAGCTTTTGAGGTTGTGGCAGTAACAAAACTATAAAGTATTTGGTGCTGTTAAAAAATACATGTATTTAACATAGATTGTTCAATTGTGAAGGTTTTTTTTTTTACAATGTATATTAGCCCAAAATATCACCCATAAAACCACAACACACATAAGGCTTCAGTATAATGTAACTAGTAGTCTATTTCAGGATTTCATGAATTGCTACAGACTTGGGAAAAAAAGGCTTATTTTTGTGCCATCGTGACAGACACTTTAGAATAAGCATGAGAAAATGTTGGAACATACCTTATACTTGATGTCATGGTGGCTGCTGATCAGGGCTGTGGTTGCAGTGATTTTAGTCGTGAGGTAGGCATTTGGAAGACCACCTGTAATAACAGAAATAATGTATTGGTTTGATTGAAAATTAGGATTCAATCAATGTTCACCAATATTTCAATATTTTGTTTCACTCAAACATCAGTCAATTATATGTAAAAAGTTGTATGTTTAGAGAGATTTTAGGCAAATACTATACATAAAGATAATGTGTGTCAAAGTAACACTTAGAGTCTTTGCTAATCTAAACAAAGTGTACAGCAACACGGTTTTATCTATTTGTACTGAATTCTCACCCCAAAGCAGCTATTGCACGTGGTCAGCTGATTTTATTTTTTTTTCCTCAGGGGTCGTAGAAAGGGTTTAGGGTCAAAGATGACTCTCTGGTCACAACCGTAGGAGAGGTCATTGGGGTCATGAAAGGTTACCCCACAGCAAGAAAGTCAAGAAAAAGCCCACATAGTGTTCAACCAACCCTGCGGAAAAAAATAAGAATTTAAACTCTGAATTGGCTTTCAGCAATTTTCCACCTTACAGTTACTGCTAAAATGTACCAATTTCTTTAAAAGCAGCTGATATTCTGGAGCAACAAATCAACAAATGGCCCATAATTACAGTGCCAGTGACAGTGCTATTACTGTTATTCCAGCATTAAAAACTGTTAATATTTAAACACAACTGAAGCACAAATCATTATTAACATGTATCTGCAGTTAGGGAAACAACATAAATCATTACGCAGGCATGATGTGTTTCCTTTACAATTTTTTTCATGATATATTTACCCAGTATTCAGATTACAAAAATGATAAAGTATATTTTTACTTACTTTCTGGAATGTGTATAAGAAAAATGAGCAGTATCAAACGTTTCTAGGCACCAACTCACCTGCAACACAAACAACACACACTCATTGACAAACATAATGTAGGGCTTGTTGAACTATTAATATCCATGCAGAAGTTTGCAATGATTAAGAAATATTGCAGTTTAATTGTGTTTGCTCTTGCTGCTTCAAAATGGCAAATATGGATATCAGTACTAAATCTGATCAGAATCGTTTTATTAGAAGACTGGTCCTGAATATTCGATGCGTTCATACTATAGTAGCAGGACTGTGTCTACTGGACAATTAATATAAGAAATTGGCTAAAATTCCCCAAAAATTAGGTCTTTATTATTAAACATAAATAAATAACAACACTTAAAATAAATGCAATAAATAAAATAATTGAGATGCATGAGGGATGCTAGGTGGATAATTTATGCCATTTCTAATAGTGCTGTTTGACACAGTTATGAGCTTATCTTTTTGTCATGCATGCACAACACAGAACAATTTGAATGGAAAAGCCTCCCTATGAAGCCAGTCCAAGAGGATTCTGTCATAAGATTTGGCAGCAGACAGAAAGGTCAGTTTGAGTAGGCCAAAGTTACAGAGAAAAGTCTGCTTCACCCCGTCAGCTCATGAGGTTTTACAGCATATCTATTCCATTGAATGACCGTGGTGACTTCCATAAAGCATTTTAAGATCGCATCGTGGGCTTCTTTGGAATCACTGGGCTCATGTTACTACTCCTAATGGCCAGTAAGTGAAGCTTCTTTAGACCGAACATCTTCGTTGACCGATGAATATGAATGAATAAGCACTAGCAAACTGGCCCGATGGAAACCAACAAAAATGCTCGACCAATAATAAAAAAAAAACAATAGTTGCCGAATAATCATATGAGCAGGTTTAATACAACATTTAGTGCCACAGGTGTTCGTTATACAACCATAAGACAGCAACCCATATTGCTAGCTAGCAGGCTAACTAAGCTTGCTACCGAAAACTGCTCATTTAAACTGGGAGCTTCCAGCGATGTGCCCGGCTCGTTTCATCTGGCTCCCCTGGGTGACACCTCCACGGCAGGTGAGCCTTTTCACCTTTGGGAAACATAAAGAGCGACGGCGGCGTCCACAACGGCGAGCTGGCGCCGAGCCTCGGAGCTGTCACGCAACAACTGACATTGAAGACCAAATAATCCCCCCCCGAAATATTACCGTCGCTCCTTAAACACAACCAGAAAGCCTAGCCGAAGCGTCGGCGGAGTCAGCCGAGCTCCCGGCAAAACGCCGCGAAAAGGTGAACGTCGACGGCGGGGAAACGTCCAAAAGCGGCGACGGTGGAAACATTTTTCGCGGCAGATGTATGTAGTCACACTCACACTCACACACACAACCACACACAACCACACACACACACACGCATTGACAAGGATACGCGCACACGCTCGCCCACTCGTCCACACAGACAAGCTGCTCTGAATGTGGGTCACTGGGCCTTGCTCTCCCTCAAGCGTGCGGAAACAGTCCCGAATCCTCCTCTGCAGTCCGGCTGCTTCCGCACGCTAACACAGAAATTACAGCGTTCGCCCCGCCACGACGACCGCGCTTCTCCTTCTTCCTCTCGTGATTGTTTTGAATTTTTTTAGAACCAACGCGCTCGGCTTTTGATATGCACTGGAAAAATGCCCTTACCTTTCCGAATTGCCGACAGCAGCCTCCGTGTTTTGCTTACTTGAACGTTGCATCGAGGCGGTGGGGGCCGGGAGGGGAAGGGGGAGAAAAACAGGAGGCCTACTTCACAGCACGAGCGGACAGTCATGCGCAATGGAGACAGTAGGGCGCACTATTTCGCGAGTACAGTAGCGGCAGGGAAAAGAAAAAGAAGCGGAGTGAGGCGAGAGCTCTTCAGAGAGGAAATGACTCTGCGTGTTTTTAGTGGCTCTTCCAGACCGACCGCTTCGCTGTCAGCCTCACCTACTTCTGATTGTCACCGAGACCAAAGCAAAACAAAAAAAAAGCAAAAACACAGTGTAAATGTTTGTGTCGTGATTTGATCGAACTTTCGAGGTATTTTAGAAAGGTTACGGTTAAGATAATATAGGGTTTCATAAAATTTCAATGTTTTATTTTGGCGTGAGGGATTGGAATGTAAATATTATACTGGACAGTGTCCAAGAGGGTGCACACCGAGTTAGGGATGGCCCGAGCTGATGAAGGGGTTTTCCCTTTCACAGAGACCCAATCAGAAGTCCCACAGACTGTGACGTCCCACCTTATAGCTTGTCGAGGTTCCCCTAAATTCATATTTAGATGCAAGTCAGATGAAACTTGTTTGATTACTATAATCCTTAATTCTTTAATTCTAAGTATTAAATAGCGCTTATTATAAATCTTTTGAATGCATTTTAATGCCGCTTTAAAATCAGTCGCAATCATAAAGGCAGCGTTGTATAGTGTATTTTTGTATTTTTGTGTGTGTTTCTGTGCTCTGTGCCTCTCCCCTCCTCTCCCTCTTCTCTCCTCTCCTTCTCCTTCTCCTTCTTCTTCTCCTCTCCCTCTCCTCTCCTCTCCTCTCTCTTTACCCAGCCGGCCATCAGCAGGAGGGTCCCCCTACATGAGCCTGGTCCTGCTCAAGGTTTCTTCCTGTTAAAGGGGAGTTTTTCCTTGCCACTGTTGCATGTCTGGGGTTAGGCCCTGGGATTCTGTAAAGCGCCTTCAAACAATTTTGATTGTATAAGACGCTATATAATCCTTAATTCTTTAATTCTAAGTATTAAATAGCGCTTATTATAAATCTTTTGAATGCATTTTAATGCCGCTTTAAAATCAGTCGCAATCATAAAGGCAGCAAACATAAATTATTCAAATTATTATAGACTGATTTTGAACATGTTAGTACAAATGAAGACAATTAAATAAATTTAAGAAATAGACAAACAAGAAAGAAGAAAAAAATAGTTCCACTTGCATTTTTGCAAGTTAATATACAAGTTCAAAAAGAAGTTGGAAGAAGTAAATACTTATATGATCCAACCCAGTTATGCAGATTCCTGTGTAGTTTTTCTGCCCCCCCCCCCATTTATTTATTTACAGGTATCGTCGCCTTCGGAGTTGCATGATGACATCTGGCCCGCTGATCCATTGTATAGTGTATTTTTGTATTTTTGTGTGTGTTTCTGTGCTCTGTGCCTCTCCCCTCCTCTCCCTCTTCTCTCCTCTCCTTCTCCTTCTCCTTCTTCTTCTCCTCTCCCTCTCCTCTCCTCTCCTCTCTCTTTACCCAGCCGGCCATCAGCAGGAGGGTCCCCCTACATGAGCCTAGTCCTGCTCAAGGTTTCTTCCTGTTAAAGGGGAGTTTTTCCTTGCCACTGTTGCTTGTCTCCTTCTCTGTAAAGCGCCTTCAAACAATTTTGATTGTATAAGACGCTATATAAATAATGATTGATTTGATTTGATTTGATTTGATTTGATTTGATTTGATTTGATTTGATTTGAACCCTTTTGCTAACTGATCTATGCCAATAGTAAAATAATCTGCACAGGTGTGATTTCACACCCTCTGTCCTCAGACCCTCGAACTAGTTTAGGAAAAAAAAAAGAAGTAACTTTTTAGGCGAAAAGAATGATAGCCACAGATAAGGCAAGATAGACAAGTCTATGAAAACTCTATGCAAAAAAGCAAAAAAGGTGTTTAAGGTGTACATAATGAAGACATAGTAAAATTATTATTGTTGTTGTGTCTTTGCGTGTAAGTGTTATTTTGTTTAATTATTGAGATAGAAAATCTTAATTATGATTTTAAAGCTTTCATTTACCTAATTATACATTTATACACACACACACACACACAAACACACATGGATGTCATCTGGGTCAAAATGAAATGAAATGGGCTACTACAACATTGAGGTGCAAATGGAGAAGAGAGACAATAAAGGATTGTTGAATACTACAACACCAGTGACCCTAGAGAGAGACAGTACATGTAAAGGATGTAGGAATGATAGAATCTTCAATTCCCATCATCTAATCTGACTATGCTTTAACTAGTATCTCAGTCTTCCAACATCCATAAGCTGCAACTGTTCTCACAACTAGAGATTGAAGAGATACAACACAAATGCTGGGGGGCAGAATGCAAGGTCATGCAAGGAGGCACTTGACTATAAGATAAACATCAACCACAAGGAGCAAGTTCCTGCATGGAAGAGGAAATTAGAGGCAAAGATCAAAGTAACACAGGGGTTAGCAAGTTGTGTCAGCTACAGAAGGAGGTGAAGAAGGAGTCTAAGAAATACAACAGGGTGTCCATACCTGAGGCCCTTAAACAAAGGCTCACAGCCCTCGTGACTTGCCTGAAGATATACATAATGGAAGCTGAAGCCAGGGGAATCAACAGAGTATTTTCCACAGAACCATCAAGAGTGACTTCTCAGTGGAGACTGAATAGTACTAAAAGCGCATATGGAAAAAATAGCCATCACGCAATACCAATTCCAAATGGCCGAAACACAAGAATAGACCACAATAACATCCCAGAACGAGTGCGTTTACTGTCACAGAGTCAGATGTCAAAGAAAAGGTGTCAAGAATGAAGAGCTGGATAGCCTCAGGACCTGATATGATCCACATGTACTGGCTGATGAAACTTCTTGTCAAATGAACCAGCCGTGAAGTTATGGGACCCACCCTGGATGTTTAACAGAAGGGCAGACAATGCTGTTCCAGATCTGCAGAAGAGTACAATCCCATCCAACTACCATCCAATAGCCTGCCTCCGTATCATTTGGAAGCTCCTGTCATCATAGCAACCAACATGAGTGGACACATGGCTCAATACATGAGTGAAGCACAGAAAGGAATCAGTAGGAACACCAGGGGTGCAAAGTATCAACTACTGGTTGACAGAGCAGTTGCTCAAGACTGCAGGGCCAGATGGACCATTCTGTGTACTGACTGGACAAGAATACCAATGACTCAATGCTTCGTGACTGGAATTTTGGAGTTCTTGAAGCTGTACAAGATTAACAGGACTCTGAGAGACTTCATACAAAACTTCATGGGACTGTGGAAGACCAAACTGGAGGGCAACTTCAGGCCCATTGCACAAGTCACCATCAAGTCTGGAATATACCATGCAGAGGCTTGAATCCAGGTCATTGACGAGACTGTCAAAGGATACCGACTAGAAAAGGGGGCAACCATCAGCTATCTCACGTACATGGATGAGATCGAGCTGTACACTAAGAGGGAGTGAGACGTCAACTCACTGATCCACACTACCAGGATCTACAGTAACGATATTGGAATGTCATTTAGTCTCAACAAGGGTGGCCAGATGGTAACCATGAGAGGGATGATAGTCAGGACTGAGAGTCAGCCTACCAAAAGGGAACATAACATATATCAAGAATAGCTACAAATACCTTGGTATTCCACAGGCAAATGGGAACCTTGGGGAGGTTACCAGGAAGTCAGCCACAGCCTCCAGAGAGTAAGGTTAATCCGGAGGATTCATCTGAATGGAAGGAACAAAGTCCGGGTAACAAACACCTGCACTCTGCCAGTCATCATATACCCCACTGGTAGAATAAACTGGCCAAAGGAGGAGATGGAAGCCAATGACATAAAGACAAGAAAGCTCCTCACAATGCATGATGGGTTTCACTCCAAGTCCAACACCCTGAGGCTGTACATGAAGCAGAAAGGGAGGCTAAGGACTAGTGAGCATCATAGCCGCTATACAGGATTAAATAAATAAGATTAATGAGTACATCACAAGGATGGGCCCCAGATATAAGGTGCTAAGGGAATATTTCAGGCAGTAGAAACCAGATGAGCAACAACAGCTGTAACCATCATAGGAGGACAAGCCCTTGCATAGCATGTACCTCCACAAAACTGAGGCTGTGGCTGATATCAGGAAAATATCAGAAAATCCTACCAGTGGCTGGAAAAGGCTATACTAAAAGTCAACACAGAGGCCCTGATCATGGCAGCAAATATGTACCAGTGCAATAGAAGCTGGAATCTATCACACCAGGCAAGTTCCAGGCAAGGAAGCTCCTGAGACAATCCAATGTAAAGAGCAGGGTGTAAGATTCTCACAGGTAAAGTGTGCATTGGAATGCTACAACCAAGTAGCTGATATAATATACAGGAACATCTGTAGCAAGTTTGGAATGGAAACTCCAAGGTCAAAGTGATCCAAAGGTGGTGGAGAACATCCGAGCTAAGATCCTGTGGGCCTTCCAGATAGAGACTGACAATAAAATAATGGCGAACCAGCCAGCCATTGTGGTGGACAAAGTGGACAAGAAGGCTGAAGTGATAGATGTGGCAATCCCTAATGACAGCATAATCAGGAAGAAGAAATATGAGAAACTGAAGAAATTCCAGGCTCTGAGAGAAGAGTTGGAAAGGATGTGGGGTGTGAAGGCACAAGTTTTAATGTGTTACTGCAGTTGGTACAGTGCTATAGCATGATAATACATGGTTTGCTTGAGATTTGGAAAATTAGGCTATTCTGATGAATGTGGAACATTGTGCAATAACTACACCCACCATTTTAAAACATTGACTACTGTATGTTGATAACTGGTTTAGCTTGGGATTGATCCTTACTTGAAGGATGTATTTATTCACCCTGTTTGAGTTATTTATTATATAGCCTCATTAATTCATCCCTCCCATGTTGGCTTATTATATATTATTATACCCAGTGTATACAAATCCCTCTCCTTTGCCTTGTAGCAGTTTTTTATATATATTGAGGCCTTTTAGTTTAGCAGCTTCTGTCATCTTTTTCTTTTCATTCTGCTTTACGGTCATAATTCCTCCCCACAATTATTTTGAGATTTTATTGACTTTTGCTCTTTTGAGAGTATGTTTTTGCTTTTTTCTTCTTTTTTGCAGAATTTATTTTGTGCATATTCTTATTTCCACTCTTTTTTCTTGCTGTATTCCTATATATAATATGTAACTGTAACTATAACTATATTCACCTTGTATAATGGTTTATTTATATACTTCTCTGCTATTTATAACTGTAAGAGGGTTGCAATATAATCATATTCTCTGTGTGTTGGCAAAGCTACTCATTCAAACCTTTCAACAAAGTGCAAACTCATGAATTACAATCATGCTGTATTTTCTTGCAAACTCAATAATTCATCCATATTCTATTTCACAGAAAAGGTGAATTTTCATCTTTCTATAAAGAAGTATATTTTTGATGGACACATTAATGTTAAAGAAGGGCAAATATCTCATTTGTTATTCATGGCATCCAAGCCTTGTATATTTCCTTGCCTCCTCGCTTCCTGCCATTGTGTGCATCTTTCCATCTCAGAGGCAAAGAGGCTCTCAAGTGAACACCCACAAAAACCATCAACAACCATAACAACAAAGCACTTAGCTGAGGAACAACCCATCACTTTTTTTTTTTTTTTTTTAAAAAGAGTGACAAATCCAATAAGAGACACACTTTTTCCTGCCAACAAATCGAATCAGAGCTTGGTCCTGGTTCATTTAGGGCAATTTCCTCCTGGAAAAGTCCTCCCAAATTCTATGCCTCTTATGAACTGGACTCTTCTTAAAAGTGTAATATAATGTCCTTTATGCTTTTTAGTACATTGACAAAATTATCTTGTGTAGCCACAGTCATTATCACTCATTATCTAATCTTTTTGCCTGTGAAGTGTGTGTTGTCAGAGAATGAATTATTACAGATAAATGCCTAATGGAGAACATGCCTTTTTTTACCCACACAGCAAGCGTTTAATCACAGGCATACATCGACCAATCTGCCACAGTATATATTAGCATCCATATTTTGCAGGTGAAGACACAATGACCATGGAAAGAAGGAGTCCACATGAGTAAACATTGACTTTATTAAAGTGCTGGAAAACTCGCTACGCTTTTATGTTTGTTTACAAAATCTGAAAATCTGTATCATAATGGACCTTAATTGAAGCAATAAATTAGATCGACCTTTAATTTTTCCCTTTCTTCTAAATCTCCCATTAGAAAATTAGAACCATGGCTGTATATTGTATATGTGAATGCTTGTTTTTCTTAATGTATAAGGGAATTTAGTCCATTTATGTCCAGTTACTTATTTCTTATTGCTTGTATACTTATAATATTTTCAAGTAAGCATTAAGCATACATTTTGGGAAATGAATGGAAATCAATGTGAGGTCCCCACAGAGACAGTTGCGTGTGTGTGTGTGTAGGCATGTGTGCTGGAGTAAGGTATCATTTATACACAACCAGAGGGCACATTCACACTCCCACTCCATTACTGCCTAGTTCCTGTCCATCACTCTGTTGCTCAATCCTTGATTCAAATTATTTTCCTGTGCTCTTCCTCTTTTTGAGGTTATTTTTTTGGATCACTCTCTTTGTCTCAACATTGAGTTTGCTGGCTTCTTGAAGATTCCTTTTCCTGTAACTCTTTTCAATTCCTCAATAGGGATGTCATCTCTTCTGAGAGAGGAGATGCAGAGAGTTTTATTCAGGCCTACAAAACAGAATCTGGTGGAGTTCATAGAAATTGAAGAACCATCACAAGGAAGACACTTTCTCTGTGTGTCAGGTAAATACCTTTCCTTTTAATTTGGCTATCAATTTCATTGTTAATTTAATGAGATTTAAAGCAGTTTGAGCAAATGGAATCATGTTAGGGTTTAACCATGTCAGTTACAATTTAATTTTAACTATGCAATTCAATAATTTTTTATAATAATTTTATCTACAGCAAAATGTTTTTAGTTGTAGAGAATATAAAGTATTGTGTAAATTTACAATAAAATTAGCAATGCTCATGCACCTGTGTGGACAAATGCATATAACCTTTGATTTTTAACTTTTTTCTGCAGTAGCGAAAAACAAAATGGTGCAGTTAAGTGTTGTGCGATGTCAGATGTCTCTGACAAAAATTAAGTCCGGATCCAAAAAATCCCACACCAAACGCTCCCGCATACAAGACTGTTACAGAAGGACAGAGATCTGGTCCCTACAAGACCTAAATCTTGTGGATGGACGGGATCCAGATGTGGTAAATGACTAATTTAAATATTTTTTTAAAATTGTTCATGCTGCATTTGTGGTTAGGTATATAACAGCTATATGAGCCAAAACATTAAAACAATTCAAATGCAACTGTTTGATTTCTGGAACCAAACCATTACAATGAATTCATAATTCAATTCAATTCAATTCAATTAAAAAGAAAGCAAGGTAAACTAATCTATATTGCACATTTCAGAAGCAATGCAGTTGAAAGTGCTTAAAATTGGGAAAACAACATATACTTTGATCTGGATTAAAGATCTATTCTAGACTAAAATAAAAAAAAAGTCAATCTAGCAATAAAAAATACACAATATCCTGATGGTTTCAACACTGTGTCTTTAAACAATAAAGTCTCATGATATACAACTGCATTTGTTCGTATCGATTTATTATTTATTTATACTTTATCTCCCAATAGGGCATTCATGCTCATCTGATTTTAGGCTTAGAATTAGATCAGAATGTGTTTAGTGTGTCAGTTCTGGGTTGCAAAAATGCTTATTTTAACATCAAAAAACATTGTACTTATGTCACTAATTCTGTGTGTATATATTGTGTGGCTTTAGGATGACCCCTGCTTCCTTCTTCATTTTGACAAGGTGCGTACAGTGACAGCTATCAGCTCTTCGGCCAAGTACGCAATTGTACGAGCCCTGGTTGCTCTCAGCGAAAAGTACTGTCAGAGCTCTCTAAGCCTTCAGAACTTTGATTGGGCATACATCAAGCCCACTTCATTTTACTCAAATAGAGGAGACTGTATTGTTCTATCACAGATATGCTTCTATGCATTCAATTTGGTATGCCTGTCTATGTGTCCAGTGCCTCTGGATGCGTAATGTATTTTCTTGGTGATCGGGTTTGTGTGTGCGTGTAAGTTTTGTGTCTGTGTCTATTTTGTGTCCAAGTTAGGTGATATGACTGAAGTGTAACATGGCTGTCGCATAAAAATATAATTTGCAATATCACTGTATATGTAGCTAAGTGGAAATCCAACATACAGCGAAATGGGGTAGTTTCTTTTTTAATGTAGAAATATACAGTTTGTTACAAATTGATATTTGTCAACTCTATCCCACAAAAGTGGTTTTATTGTACATCCTTCAAGTTATTCTCATCTGCTATTGTCAAAACTAAAAAGATTTGATCAAAGTGGCAGTGTCTTACTTTCTTTAATTTGATCATCTTCAAGTTTTAGTGTTTTAAGGTGCTCACGACAGCTTTAGAAATGCTGCATTTAAGCTTTCCCTAAAGCTTTGAACATCTTTGAAAAATAAGATATGATAAAATAAATGAATCAATCTTGCTGTTACCCAATATAACAATTTTCATGTACTTGACATCTTCATGAATTTAAAAAAAAGTAAAAAAAAAAAAGACACTATGATACCATACACACGAAAAACGAGAGTGGCCCAAGTCTTTTTTTTTTTAATTGTATTTTAAATGTTATTTTAAAAACAAATAATAATAATAATAATAATAATAATAATAATAATAATAATAATAATAATAATAATAATAACTAGAAGGCACTCGGAGAGCGCAGACCTCCGCCAAGCGCAACAATTCATTTTGGCCCCATTTACCACAATGTTAACGAAAATTTCAAAGTGATCCAGAATCGAAATGAAATTAAATCAATTCTTCCTTTTTACATTTACAACAAATCAAACAATTCAAAAAATTTCATCGACATCGGTCCATGACTTTTTGAGTTATGTTGCTAATAGACAGACAGAAAACATAACCTCCTTGGCGGAGGTAATAATCCATCCATCCATCTTCTACCGCTTGTTCCTCCACTGAGGGTCGCGGGGGGACTGGAGCCTATCCCAGGGCAATGGGCGGAGGCAATGGACTGATCGCCAGCCAATCGCAGGGCTAACATAGAGACAAACAACACATTCACACCTACGGGCAATTTAGAGTTTTTCAATTAGCCTAATCCCCAATCGTGCATGTCTTTGGACTGTGGGAGAAAGCCACGCATGCACAGGGAGAACATGTAAACTCCACACAGGAGGTCCCCAGCCTCCATCCCAACCGGGATTCGAACCCGGGCCTTCTTGCTGTGAGGGGACAGCGCTAACCACCCCAGCAGGCGGAGATGGGTGACGTTTAGTACCTCTTACTTTTGCCTGACGAAAAATTAAATAACGAATATAGTTACAAATATCAATGTGTTTTTTTTTTTTTGCATTTCATGACATTGACATTAAATTGGCTATAAGTTACTATCTATGGAAAATAAACCTATTTTCAAGTTTAAAGTTTCCTGTTATCACCTTATTTTCATCCGGCGCTGAAAGGACGACGGGGAGCTCCAGACATACCCCGCCAAAATTCAAGCTCGACGCGAGCAGAGGCAGAAGTTTGTGTTTGGATCTCCACACCGAAGCTGATTTTACTGCCAGAGCTTTTATTCACCGATTTGTTGTCAAAGTTCTGCTAATAATACCTTCGGAATTTACGGAGAGAGGACAAACTGAGGATGCATATCAAGTCTATTATCATTGAAGGGTTCAAATCCTACGCGCAGAGGACGGAGATCAACGGTTTCGACCCACTCTTTAACGCGATCACAGGGCTGAACGGCAGCGGAAAGTCCAATATTTTGGACTCTATATGTTTCCTTTTAGGCATATCTAATCTCTCGCACGTAAGTTTGTTATATGTCATTAAGTAACGGAAGTCTAACCCACCTTGAATAGAGCTGATGTCTTCCTGTTTTTGTTTTGAACTTGAAAAGGTGCGAGCCTCTAACCTTCAGGATTTGGTTTACAAAAATGGACAAGGAGGTATCACCAAGGCCACAGTGTCCATTACCTTTGATAATTCCAACAAAAGCCAAAGTCCTTTGGGTTTTGAAACTCATGATGAGATTACAGTCACCAGACAGGTTTGACTCCATTGTTGATTCATGTGAAGTGAATTTAGATTCACATCAGTGAGGTTGTTGCTCGCATTAAAACTGATATGATTTATTTTCTTTCTTTCTTGCTTGAAGGTGGTAATAGGTGGTAGGAATAAGTACCTCATCAATGGAGTCAATGCCAACAACACAAGGGTGCAGGACTTATTCTGCTCTGTTGGTCTCAATGTCAACAACCCACATTTTCTGATCATGCAGGTCAGTTCTGTCTAGGGCACATGCAACAAACAGAAAGAAAAAAATATCCTCAAGAATATTTAACATTACATAATATTTCCATTGTTTTAGGGGAGGATTACCAAAGTCCTAAACATGAAGCCACCGGAGGTAAACCATAAACATGATATACACCATGTCATCATCAGAACTCTCCCAAACAATGTTTCCAATGAGTTTTTACAGTAATTGTTTTTGCAGATTCTTGCTATGATTGAAGAGGCAGCAGGGACCAGGATGTATGAGTGCAAAAAGATCAGTGCTCAGAAGACAATTGAAAAAAAAGAAGCCAAGTTGAAGGAGATTCAGACAGTATGTCAAATAACATGTTTGTCCACTGTACTTCCTTTTTCTGCCACTGCAAAATATTAACTCTTTAATTCGCTCCCTTTGTTTACTTTTTAAGATCTTGGATGAGGAAATAACTCCAACAATGCAGAAACTTCAAGAGGTAGGTTTACTCTGAAATACTTTGAAATTCAGTTTTGATGGCATTCAGGAAAGCACATTCATATTTTTTAACCCTTCTCTTAAACTCTGATTCTTCATAGGAACGATCCTCTTACTTGGAGTACCAGAAGTTGATGCGTGAGATCCAGCACTTGACACGACTGTATGTTGCCTGGTTGTTTGTTTGTGCAGAGGAAACAAAACTGAAATCTGCAGACAACTTGAAGGTGATGCAGGATAACATCACTAAGATGCAAGCCAGTATGGCTGAGAATGAGAGCAAGGTCCAAGAGCTCTCGACTCAAATTCAGGAGCTGCAGAAGAAGAAAGACCAGGTACGTTATGTCATAGTGAAGAGTAGGGTGCCAAACTTTAGTAGGACATGTTCTATATACATCAAACAATGATTGTTTTGTCATGTATAGGAGGTCAATGGAGTATTAAAATCCCTTGAGGAAACTCTGGCAGATGTACAACGGGTTGATGCCAAAGTTCAGAGTGCACTTGACATGAAAAAACAGAATCTTAAAGATGAAACCAAGAAGAGAACAGAGCTTGTGAAAAGTATGGAGGAGGTAAATGATGAAACATTTGTGTAAATTAGATGTGTGTTGCTGTAAAATTAAATTCCTCAAAACCTGTCTTTTACGTTTAGGACAAGAAAATGCTTATGGTGAAAGAAAAAGAGGTTTCCAAGGTGATGGAGCGACTTCAGGCCCTGAAGGAAGATGGACAGAAGGAGAGTGCTGCACTTGAGGGAGCAGAGCAGCATTTTAAAGCTGTGTCAGCAGGTCTGTCTACCAATGAGGACGGAGAGGAGGCCACACTTGCTGGGCAGATGATGACCTGCAAGAATGAAATAAGCAAGGCAGACACAGAAGCCAAACAGGTAAGAATATGAATGCAACAAAAACCTCAAGAATGTTGTAATCTTTTGAAGTCATGTTTTATGTTACTCTTGTCTATTTAAAAAAAAAAATGGATAATGCAATTTTCCTCTTTTATTATCTATCCAGGCACAGATGACCCTGAAACACGCTCAGGCAGAGCTGAAAACTAAACAGGCAGAGATGAAGAAGATGGATAGTGGTTACAAGAAAGACCAGGACACTCTGCAGGCTGTCAAAAGCACCAGAGAGAAACTTCAGGCTGAGCTAAATAAAATGAATTACGAAGGTGCTCTTTCATCACAGCTACCAAAGCATTTAAAATGTGTTTTTCTTCTGCTTTGATGTTTATGGTCTCTTTGCAGATGGTAAGGAGGAGAGTCTGTTGGACAAAAGAAGAGAGCTGTCAAGAGAGGTTACCAAGCTTAAAGAGAAATATGAACGTCTGGTGTCCCGTTTCCCCAACTTGCGCTTTGACTACAAGTAAGGCTTTGCCGACATGATTGGTCAAAAGTGTGTTGCATATTTGTTGCATTCTAGATATTTCATTGACTGTTGTTAAATAAGGGACCCAGAGCGAGGATGGGACCGTAGCAAAGTGAGGGGACTGTTGGCTAACCTGATCACAATCCAAGATGCTTCCTATGCAACAGCCCTGGAAGTTGTTGCAGGAGGGCGCCTCTACAATATTGTAGTTGATACAGAGGTGGGTGTGTTCGAGTGCATTTTGCATTCAGGTCTTGCCCAACTTCAGTTAAAGTGTTTTATGGATAGACCAGTACAATGTAACCACTGATGATACATTTTTGTTACTTATTAAGGTGACAGGCAAAAAGCTGTTGGAGAAGGGTGAGCTGCAGCGGAGATATACAATTATTCCCTTAAACAAGATTTCTGCTAGGACTCTTGATGACAGAGTGGTGAACACAGCCAAGAGTCTGGTGAGAAAACAAACTGTCTGTTTTGTTCAGCTTCTTTTAACTTTTTATTTAGCTGTTTTTTTTTCTCCTTTCTTTCAGGTAGGAAAGGACAACGTTCACACCGCTCTGTCCCTGGTGGGCTATGAATCAGACTTGCGGAAGGCCATGGAGTATGTCTTCGGCTCCACAATGGTGTGCGACACCCTGGACAATGCCAAAAAAGTTGCTTTTGACAAGCATGTAATGACCAAGACTGTCACACTTGGTGGAGACATCTTTGATCCACAGGGAACCCTGAGTGGAGGTGAGATCATCTAGAACTATGTTTTTGAACATCATCATCATTGATAATATGCAATTTTTTGTCATACATCATTTGTTTCTACAATCATAAACATTGTCACACACAAGAATTCTAGAACAAATGATCCACTACTGTGAACTTGGCTTTCCCTCTTTCATTCCCTTGCAGGTGCTCGTTCTCAGTCGGCATCGGTTCTGTCCAGCCTACAGGAGCTGAAGGAGGTTCGGGATGAGTTAAACAACAAAGAGTCCCAGCTCCAGAATACAGAACAACAACTGACTGGTCTGAAGGGAACTGCAGACAAGTATGTAGATATTTAAGTCCGCCTAATGAAATGGATGTGAATCATTGACAAAAGAGGATACAGTCATATTACTTTAAATAAATAAATAAATAGGTTCTAAGCACCAGAAAATCGACTTTTAAATCACAGCAAAAACAACTTCTGATGTCTTTATTATGTGAGGATAATCTGTTTAGAGGAGAAAGATATTACTTGCACCACACAGACAAATGTAAAATTGTTTACCCCAAAGACATATTTATATTGATTAAATCTCAGTGAAAGTAGGCATAGAAATTGTACTTTCACAATTTCTATGCCTGATGACTACACGCGTTCTATATCAGGTATCGTCAGCTGAAGCAACAGTATGAGCTGAAGGTAGAAGAGGAGCAGATTCTGCAGGCCAAACTGCAGCAGAGCTCCTTCCATCAGCAGCAAGAGGAGCTGGAGAGACTGCGAAAGACCATAGGTCAGAAAGGGGAACTGTATACAAACTACAGAAAAAAATAGTTTGCTGTGTCAGCTGGGTAACTATAATTTACTTTGTGTTCTGATTGCTGTGTTGCCATTTCAGAGGACAGTGAGGACACTTTGCGCGCCACTAAGGAGGTGCACAAACGAGCAGAGGAGAAGTACAGGGTGCTGGAGAACAAGATGAAGAATGCTGAGGCAGAGAGGGAGAAGGAGCTGAAAGCAGCACAGCAGAAACTCAATGCAGCCAAGACCAAGGCTGATGCATTCAATAAGAAGCTGAAGCAGATGCAGCAGGTAAATTAGCATTAGATCCAGCCAGAATCTGCTGTCGCTGCGTTGATTTTTTTTTTTGTGTATGTGTGTTGATTTTTTTTTCTTGTTTTCGCACATCAACAGGAGTCTGACGCTGTTGCTTTGGAGCTAGAGGAGCTGCAAAGGGAGCAGGCTGGGTACGAGCAGCAGATTCAGACTGTGGATGAAGCCATGAAGGCCATCCAAGAGCAAATAGACAGTATGGCTTGCACAGTGTCCCAAAACAAGGTGGCGTATGTATTATTTGTGATAATTTTTCCCACATATTTAATCTGGAATATTGGAAATATTGGTCATTTCTGCCCGATTTTTTTATCAATCATGATGAACCCTGTAGGAGGCCGTGCGTAAAGCCCAGGAGGAGCTCATGAAACAGAAGGAAGTGATCATGGCCCAAGACACAGAGCTCAAGGTAAAGTTTATTTTTACAGTTGTAACTCAGTTTTTTTTCAATTAAATGCAGCATTTTTAAAGTGGATTTTCAATGTTTTAGGGGAAGAGCACAGAGGCAAATAAAATAAGAGAGCAGAACAATGAAATTCAACTGAAGATCAAGGAACTGGAGCACAACATTAATAAGCATCGCAAAGACAGCCAGGATGCTGCTGACAAGGTACACACGTCTTAACTTGTCACATACTCTTGTCCTGTGCTGCAGGGATTCATGCTCACAATCTGAAGTTTTGACCGACTTAGAGTTTGGTCGAGTTATTCTCAGCGTTTCTTCTCTTTTGCTCTCTCCACCAGGTGTCACGGATGCTGGAAGAACACGACTGGATCCACTCTGAGCGGCAGTTCTTCGGCCAGCACAACACCTCGTACGACTTCAAGACAAATAACCCACGCGAGGCCGGCCAGCGGCTAAAGAAGCTGGAGGAGACCACCACCAAGCTGGAGAGGAACGTCAACAAGAGGGCAATGAACATGCTGAACGAAGCAGAAGAAAGGGTGAGGTCAAAAGCCTCGAGATGCGGACATCTTGAAGTCACAGTCATGTCTAAACCTTTGTGTCCATCATCGTACAGTATAATGACCTGATGAAGAAGAAGAGGATTGTTGAAAACGACAAAGCAAAGATCTTACAGACCATCAAGGAGCTGGACCAGAAGAAGAACGAGGCTCTCAACTTGGCGTGGCAGAAGGTCAGCCCTCTCATTTAGATAATAATCCTTTTGTACCTTTGTACAAAAAAATGTAACAACTGGGCATATAACATGCTGTTTGATCTAAATTGGAAAAAAAAAAAAAATCTATCTAGAACATGATCTAGGAGACAGCACATATAGTGAATATTTGAGAAGAAATACAGAGTAATTTTGAACGATAATGGCAGCTGCTATCCACAATTAACAGTTTCACATCATCACTAAAATGATATATATTTTTTTTAAATCTCACTGCATTTAAAAATTTCCCCAAACTTTTCTCTTCCTTTACAGGTTAATAAGGACTTTGGATCTATTTTCTCCACCCTGCTACCTGGAGCCACTGCTAAGCTGGCTCCTCCCCAAGGCTGTGGTGTCCTAGAGGGCCTTGAGTTCAAGGTGGCCTTGGGTACCACCTGGAAGGAGAACCTCAGTGAGCTCAGCGGTGGGCAGAGGTTGGGAAATTAAAAAATATTTGTTTAATCCTGCAAATGAAGGTTTTGTGTTATTGAGCACCTTCTGTGTTTTCAGGTCATTAGTAGCGTTGTCTCTCATCCTGGCCATGCTTCTGTTCAAACCCGCCCCCATCTACATCCTTGATGAGGTCGATGCCGCCCTGGATCTGTCCCACACACAGAACATTGGGCAGATGCTGCGCACGCATTTCCGGCACTCTCAGGTACGACAAAACACGGACATGCAATTGTAGATGAGGCTCTGAGATGCTGAGTGACGGTATTGAATTTCTCTCCCTGCAGTTTGTGGTGGTGTCCCTGAAGGACGGCATGTTCACTAACGCCAATGTCCTCTTTAAGACTAAGTTTGTCGATGGCATGTCCACGGTCACACGCACTGCCCTCAGCCAGAGCGACGCCAACATTCCACAGAAAGCTCATGAAAAGGCCCGGCAAAAAGACAAGAAGAACAAACAGTTCATCAGTTAATTGCCTGCACTTCTACATACACAATAAAGTCACATTTTACAGATGCTCAGTTTTTTCTTGCTCTAAAGCAACACCGAATTACAAAAAAGTCAGGTTGTTGTCTGGTGGTCAATCTTAATTCCTGCTCATAGCTATACTTGGTGACATCACTCTGTCTTTATGTTGCTGTCATGACCACTTTTACAAGCATCTGTGTTCATATTTTTTACTAAATAAATGTAAATTTTATACTATTCATTTGTTTCTCCATCACTACTACACACACATAATTACAAGAATTTTCCATGCAGAATATTTGGACTCCTGAATATTATGACCAAGTACACTACATGATCAGCTCCTTTTGAATGACTTATTACAGTAGTGTGGCATGGCTTGGAAGTGATACAGAAACCCAGGTTCCTCTGATGGTGCTTGTGTGGTGTTGGGTCTGGTGTATCAACTTCCTCATCACACCCCACATCCTCTATGTGCTTTGCTTTAGGTCAGACAAGTCCCTGGTCCTTTAACCAGATATTGGGACTTTTGGAATTGTGGGTAGGTACCAAGTCCTGCTGGAAAACAAAGTATGCATCTTCATAAAGATGGTCAGCAGAAGGAAGAGCAAAGTTCTCTATAAGTGGAGACAGCTGAGCTGACCTTGGACCTGATAAAACTGCACCAACATCCATGGATGACGTGGCTCCCCTGCATTGACTAGCTGCTGTCCACTCCTTGTGAACCACCCCAAGCTTTTGAATGAGCATCCTTTCACAATCCTCTTCAGGTAGTATGACATTACAAGTCTCCAACATAGAACCTTTTCACAATATTCAAATTGATTTAGACACAGAATTTTGGGCCTTCAATGGTTGTAATCCACAATCATCAACATCCAAAGACAGAAACACTTCAAAGTATCAGCCTTTGTCAAGATTAAGGATATTTATCTTATGTGTCCTTTTCTATACATATACATTATTTGATTGTGATTTTAAACAATTTACTCATAGAATTTTGTACTTTTAATCATACAATTGTGGAAAAAGGTGGACGTGTAATGAATTTGTCTAGACAAATACAAACACCAGCACCACAATTTCACAGCAGTTTGTTTTATTTCAAAACCTGACAAAACTGTTAATGTTGCAAACAGAAAAAAAACACCATTTACAGAACAGAAAGTTATCACCTCCAGTGCTTCCAAAGCACTGCAGAAAAGTACAGTCATTTGTGATCCAAGCATCACCTCCTGTGCTGAGATGTACAACTTTCTGTTCTGACGCAGGATGAGTAGGCAAATCCACAACAGTAGTACACGTCCCCACTCTGGGGCTAAAGAAATACAGCATCCACAAACCCAAAACAACAGATCATATATAATTTTTTCCATCAATATCTCACTGTCCATTATGAATGAACCAATTAAAACATAATAGTTTTCACCACCTGATTCTAATTTTCAAACTCGGCGCAGATAGGCTGTCGCAGTCTTTTCATGCTACGAATTCGAGCTCCTTCAGCTACAAATATCAGTTTGTATGAGGAAGTCTCTTGCAGAAAGCTTACAGGTAATGCTAATGAGTACAGCAAATAATTGAGAAAAGAATCAGTGTTCAAGAAAACTGCAGCAAAGTGGTATGAAGAAATTTCAATATATTGTTTTGATAACGAAGAAAATAAAACCCACTTTTTTCTGTTATACTGCGTGTGTGTGTGTGTGTGTGTGTCTTTTTTCAGGGTTGACTCTGGATGTGTCTGCGCAGCTCCTGGGCTTTATCCTTCAGATCAGGTCTGCTGTCCGTCTGCAGCGTTGACAGAGAGAGCTGCAGCTGCTCCCGGCTCTTCGATGACATAGAGTCCCACTGTTCACTCTCTGGCAAGACCATGCAAACACAGCAGGGCTTCATCAGTAATGTCTTTTTCTCTTAATTACTTCGATATGAATAGAACTCAGCACTTTTAGGATAGAAATATTTGCACATATGCCAGATAAATTGGAAAACATTAGATTCAAAATTCTAAAATATTGAAAATCATGCTGAGAATATAATGAAGGGGCTTGTCAATCAGCATCTCTGAATTTGAGTGCAAATGACACAGAACATATAAAAGTGTGACTTTTCCTCACAGATTTGATGAAATTCCCTTTTTATTCTGTCAAACAGTAAAATCTTAGAGAAAATTTACCTCCCGTCCTTTTAACAATCAGATCAACAACTGTCAAGGCCTCTGTCCTCACAGATGAGTAACTTTTGTTTTCTGGAGAACAGAAGGAAACCACATGATTATATAGACCTAACATAGCTGTTCTAAGACCACAAGAAGCTCCTGGTCCTCACCTAAAGGGTAAGTTAGAGCTGAGCAGGTGTCTGTGAAGATCTGTGAAAGTGCACCAACATCTTCGTTGCCTTTTTCCAGGAGCAACAGGCTATAGAGAGGATTGGGCTCAAAACTCTGATTCACTTGGTCTCAAGACACACACAAAAAAACCAAACAAATGAGATCATGCAACAAAAACTAGTTTTACCTCTGGAAGTACGCCTTCATACACTGCAGGACAGCAAGCTGGACTTTCCAGGTGCTCAGTTTAAGTTTCTCACACATTAGGCTGCAAACCTCCAGCTGGAAGCAAGCTGCAGACACAATGTTAAAGAGCTCAGCTGACAGCTACCATGCAGACTACATACACACAGGCTTCTCAGGAACATCTACTCAGTCTGACATACCGTCTGAAACATCAAGTTAATGAGCAAGATGGTGAGTCTGGATGTCTGAGAATGTGAAGTATTTAATGTTTTATTGTCAACCATACAATGAAAACAATTGGTTACAATTAAAAATACTTTTCCCACCTGAGCATCTAAACTTGAAGCAAATCATAAACATTCGTTTTGTTATTTCATGAGAATGTTCACTCTACTTTGAATGCTAGAGGCAAAAACTGTTTAAATTCTATTACCATCATATAAAAGTCTACACTTTGAAGGAGCATGTGAAAAAAAGGAAACTGAAGCCAAGCAAAAATCTTATTCTCTTAATCAAACAATCTCCCTGAACCTGTGAACTGATGTGGTCTGGCATTTGTGTTCAGAGAGAAAAGTCTACCTTACCCTGGGTCTCTCGGTTTCTGGGCCAGGACTTCCCAAGAGTCTCAAATGCACAAAGCAAAGCTTCTGTCTGCAGCGCTTTCTCTTTCACATCGCTATCGTCCTCATCCTCCTCAAGTGACCTCGGTGAGCCACTGCCGCTTTCTGGGCAGCTCTGTTGGGATTTTTGGGGGACTTTATTGCACCTGGTTTAAATAAAATACATGAAAAATTATGTATATGTGCAAACCTTCTTAATTAAAGGGAAAAGGATCTCTGCCAGGGTGCGGAAACGGTCCTCCTGGCTACTTTGAAGCACATCTGCAGTGCAGCGTAGAGCTGCTATTTTGTACTCCAGGCTCTCTTTGCGACATTCCTTCAGGACAACCTCCAACACCTCACAGATTGTGGGCTGGCCAGCAAAAGGTTTCTGCAGCTCTGTGCTGGAAGGCCAAAAAAAAAAAAAAAAAAAAAAGTTTTTTTTTTTTTTTAGGTGTCTTTTTTTTTTTATAAGAGTTGTTTGGCTCTTACCAACATTTGGAGACCACTGATCCAATAGCTTTTAAAAGCTCCTCCTAAAGTAAGAAACAAACATAACACGTGAAACTCAGACCAAGTGGTCCCCTCCCACTCCCCACTGTGCTGTTTTATTGTTACCTTGCCAGACCAGGTGCGCCCAGAAAGGCCCTGCATTAAAGCTGAAAGTATCATTCCGAGGTGTGGCGCCACCAATGAACCGGTCTGTTCCTTGGCAACAGTTGCCATGGCAGCCGCACCCTGGGCCTTCGTTTTCCAGGACTGGGACTGTAGTGCAGTTTGAGTGATGGTGATCAGCTCAGTCATGTAGAGACGGATTCCCCCAAAGCTTCCTGTTGGTCAATGTTTAAATGTTGAAGGAGATATGATCAAAAGAGCCATTGGATTAAAGTAATTGCATATTTCTCCCTTCAGTGCATTATTTGCACTTAATTGCCCAAGGCATTTGTTGAATGGATACTCTTTGATAATTTTGGACAAGCACTCACCTGGAACATTCTCCTGCCACACCTCAGCCCAGAGCATGCCATCATGACTCTTTTCTTTGTCCTCATCAGGACCTGGTGCCTGATGCATTCCAAGAAAGGCGAGTGGCAGGGCCACCCCTGCATGACCCTTCAGCACATCAGGACTATAGTGACTGATGGCATGCATGGTCAGTGCACATGAAGACTTGTACACTGGCTCTGAGATTGGTGATCAAAAGATGGGTTAAAAATGAAGGTAAAGATACTTAAAACATTTAAAAGAAATGTGAGTACTTTCTACCTTCTTTTTCCAAGTACCATGTGTTCAGCTTCAGGAGAAGCTTCTCTACACTGCTGTCTTTTGCAGTCTGATGGGAACAAAAATAAATAAATAAATAAAAAAACGCACCTGAAAATATCCTTCAGTGTAAATGATAAAAATCAAAAACAGCTTGTGTAATATTTACCCGAACCAGGTGTCCCAAAGCAAATGCATATTGCTTCTGTACTACACTGCTTCTGTCATGGATCCCATTCAGCAGTGCACTCATCAATTTACCTACAAACAGCATAGTGTTTTTAGCCCATTTGATTCAAAAAGATGAATTAGAACTAGGGCCAGAGTATACCTGAGTATGGGGTGAGGTCCTGTGGGCATTGTACTGTGAGTGTGACAATTACACTTGCACAGCCCCCCTACATAGAGAAAAGAGACACATATAAATGAGCTGAATAAGTCTTGGCTTTGAATTTCAAATATAACATTTACATATTAAGGTACATACAACCAAAGAATCAGAAAACTGTGTGAGTACCTTGGTTCCCAGGCCTACTCCACTCTTGAGCAGCTCGCAGAGTCTAGGAACCAGTTCTCCCAGTACAGAAACATCCAGATGCTGCAAACACTGGGTTTAGACAGACATGTATTGTATTAATACATTGTATTACTATTTGCATTTTGTTTTGCTACGTTTGCTCTTCTTTAAATTCAGGTCTACTTTTTTAAGGGCTTTGAAGGGTGAATTTTAGGCTCTGATGTATCAGATCCTTAAATCGCCAACTGGCATGGGCCTGTGCCAAAGAGAGAAATGTGCAAATCGCTGCACTTGTTTGCAGATCTGCCAGAGAAAATTCAAGTGCCTGGCCTGTAGGAGCTGATTTGTCTGAAATTTTTAGATTCAAAATACTCAGACTTTTTAGTCAGTGATATGAGAAAGTATGGAGAAAATAATATACCGGTATCAATTTTGCTACACATACAGCTTGAGGTATATAATTATTTTACATGAATAAAACTAGTAGTGTTACATTAATGGGCCGGTAGATATATATTTTTAAGCGAGAACCTCTGACCTGTATTCTTCAGTAGCACTCAAATACAGTACATCTGACATTATTTTGCTTTGTCTTACCATGTTAATAGTCTCCATCATTGGTGAAGCCTTGGCAGCACTCAGCCTGGCAGCATCCATGGCACTCTAGAGAAAGAGAAGAAGTGTCTCATATGGATTTTTAATCTATGAGAGACTAATATGCTATGGCTAAGCCAAAGTAGTAATTAAACTGCTGCACTGAGGGTTACCTTTTCTTGCTCTGTTGCCCTAAGGCTGAGATAGTTAAGAACCTGGGGTTCCAAGGTGCTGAGGGCCTCGAGTAGGGCCGGGATCAGCCGGGAAGCATGAGGCTTAAGTCTGGGACCAGCTGTTTTACTAATCTTCACCAGGGTCTGGATACTAGTAAGAAATACAGTTAAAATGTTTGCTACCGTGTCTGTGCCATGACGTGTCTTGTGTCTTGTGCCTGATATGTCAGGAACTTTGAACATTTCAAAGGATTAACATATGGCTCAATTAATCCTCATTTAAAATTAAGCTATGATAAAAGAAATAGTAGTACTGTATATATATATATACCGTATATATACCGTATAAGGCGCATTCAGCAAACCAAAACAGTCAGAAAACTCACTTTATTTTGGGGTCTATGTACCGTATTTTCCGCACCGATTTCATAAGGCACAGTATCAATTACATGGTCTATTTCTGTAATCAGCATGTTAAAACATACAGTAAAAAAATGACAACGGAAGCAAAACAGTGAGTTTCATCAATTTGATTAAGCAAAATATTCATAAGCACACCTCTGCTGTTATCTAGCATACTTTGCATCGGTGTTGCAACAATTAACCGGGCGGAGCTTTTACCGTACACTTAGCAAAGGCACACAGCAGATTTTGGAACTCAGTCCACACACCGCACACCGTATTAAAGGACGTACCATCGCTTTTGAGAAAATTTCAGGGTCTCAAGTGCGCCTTATGGTGCGGAAAATATGGTAAGCATAGGTGTGCCGCTAATCGATGGGCAGAGCGTTTACCGTAGAGCACCCACCAAAGGCACACAGCAGAGTATGGAACTCAGTCCACAAGGCACACAGTATTATAAGGGGCACCGTCAATTTTTGAGAAAATCTCAGTGTTTTAAGTGCGCCTTATAGTGCAGAAAATACGGTAATATTATAACGAACATTCCTGGAGAATCTTTAACCATTTATTAAATTAATATAATAAATGAGTACAAAGTCTAAGTATTTTGCAAACGTTTTTAAAGTAAAGAAGTACACGCTCGAGGAAGCAAAAGTAGAACGGAAGTAGCCTTACAATGAGTGAATTATAACAGTTCTCAATATAAATATTGCACATGGTATATGAAGATAAATTTGCAATGTGTTGTGAAGCCCTAGTATTAAGGCTTTAGATAGACTTCACATGCTTGAAGAAAAATCAGATGTTACCTTAAAGAGCGGACCTCAGCCACATTGCTAATGATGCCTTTTTCCAGCAGGGTTGGTAAGAGCACAGCCACAGTTCTCTGGGCTGCAGAGCCTGTGGACTCACACATACGAGTGCACACCTAAACACAAACGGAAAATTAGATCGTTGCTTACATGCAAACACTCATCAAAAGCAACAAATGGTCTTGTGACACTGTTACCTTACTGAGTGTCTTCAGTGTTAGGTCTGCAGCTTTCCGCACAGACTCCTAAGGAAAATCACATCACAATGTGTTGTCATAAGTGAGAAGTGAAGTCATTGTTGTGTGTTAAATAACACTTTGAAACTACATATGACAATAATTCTACTTGCTCACCTTTATGTCGTCAAGGACTCTAAACAGTGTTTCCCAAATTTCTGCTAGGTAATCAATGAGGTCATCAGCTTGACGACCTCGAATCAGGTCGTTCAGGGCTAAGCAGCTAACAAGAAAAAAAAAACAAAAAAAACACATTACCACTAGATTACAGTGTAGACATTCAACACCTATGAAAGTGCGACTGTGATAATTAGTTTATAACCAAGAAGATTGATAATATTGATTACTATAGGTAATAAATAAAAATCAGGCCTTTACTAATTATAAGGCAAGAGAAGATAAGAAATGAAGAAAACTGGGGGAAAAAAATAACCAAAAAGCTTCCACAATGTATGGAATTGTGTGGCAAAACCAGGACCTTACCTGGATTCACGCACTCTCCAGGTGTTACTGGTCAAATTAGAAATTACATCCTGCAGAATCTCCTTCAGATACTTGTCCACCTAAAATGACAAAAACCCTTAACTTAAACCTTATCTCTTGTGACAATACATTCACTAATTTGTTAAACTATATGTGCTAGTATTATTTTTTTAAGCATTGGCCGCAGCTCCCTACCAGGGTCTTATCAGTGACCAATGCATCCCAGATGCTGGTCATGGCCTGGCGAATGCTCAGGTTAGGGTCAAACTGGTAGCGATACAGACGAGGCACGAGCTGGGGCAGGAAGGGAGCCAGCTGCTCACCGGCCTTAGCTGCAATCATGTGGAAACCAAAAGCTGCACCCTGTAAGGAGAGGTCAGATGGAAGGAAGGGTGAGAATGACAGACAGATGGAGATGCTGGGCATGTGATGAAGTAAGAGATGGCCGAAGCATGATTGAGATACCTTGCGAGAATTCCACATGGCATGATGATTGGCAAGGTTCATGAACTTGTAGACTAGATCAGGCTGATTCAGGTCACTTGCCAACGAGCAGAGTTCTTTATAAGTGGTCAAGCCGTGGCTGCAAGTAATAATTGATGTGGTGATGCAGAAGAAGTGGACAGAGAGACCAAATAGATTCACAACTGTACAAACAAAGTTGGAAATAGAAATAGTCCAAAATTATCCATTAATGACTTACCCATCTGGGGTTTTCCCCAAACTCTCTCCCTGAAACACCTCTGTACTTTCTGAAACAGCATGTTTCGCTCTGTTTGCAAATACAAATAAGATCGGAAGAATTTATAAAGGTACATAACATAACAATTGAGTGATTTTAGTTCGCCCATTAACAAACCTTTTGCCAGTCATGAGTGTTTCAACCAACGTAGACACAAGTTCCTGTTGGTCATGCTCCCCTCCCATCTCATAAACAAGGCCCAAGCCCTTAGATGCCACATCCTGGCTTAACTCTGGGGGAAAAAAAGAAGAATATGAGGAGGAGACTAATAAAGTGACAGTGCGGTAAACTTCAGTTGACGTAATGGTCAGAATTATTCTCACCATCAGGGTCAGAGAGGACAGAGATGAAAGCCACCTGAATCTCCTTCAAATGGGACTGGGGGAGTAAAGACAATTACACATACATTTATTATGACAGTCTGAACATTGTGAATACTAATTGACACCACAGAACTTGAAAAATGAAACAGATGAGGAAGCCCCCCCCCCAAAAATACACACACACATATTTTAAACAAATACGATTTGAAATGAATACTACAACTGCTGCAGGCGTAAACATCCATTTGAGATTTATAAAACGAAGACCTCCTTCAGTAATTTCAGAGCACTCACCTTTATTTCACTGTGTTGACTGAGTTTCTTTACGAGGGAAAGTAGCCATATGCAGGCTGCCTGTCGCACATGTGGGTTTTGGCTGCATATATATTTGGACAGTATCGAGTTGAGCACCCAAGGGACCACATCATTGTTTTTTACATCTAAATATGAACAGTGTATCAGAAAAATTAATTAATTTCAGGTCAAAATATTTAACATTAAATAATGACAGAAATTCTCCAATGACATACTGTGTGGTGGGCTGTACTGTTCCTCAGTGCACGTCCATGGATCTCTTGCCGCTCTAGAGCTGGTGCCAACAGAAGCACTGCTGATAGCCTCACCAACCGTGAACTGGAGTTCCACCTGTTTGGCCTTGAGAAACAGAAAAAGCTGTACTACAAAAGCACTCTGAGAGCACAGACCACCGCCAAGCAGCAAATCTCCCCCTTGACGATAAACTGCGTCTGTATGCATTGTCATCGGCTCTGTTGCTTGTCTGCTCCTTGCTCCATCAAAATTTCAATAAAATCTGTTAATAACTTTTTCTTCGATTTAGCAGACAACAACAAAAAGATAAACACCTACTAGAAGTATTAAATAATAGAACACAATAATAGACTACAAAAATCTGTTACATTTAAACAAAAACATGTGATCTGATTTAATTAAAAATAATACCAAAGTCAAAGTCAATATTCCAGTTGATTTACAGCAACACAATTCTTGCATTAGCATACTGACAGAAATGAAAGTAATTGTTCCAAGGTGAATAAAACACATTCTGTAATAAGCATGTCTCAGATCACTCACTCATTTACTGATCCATCCATTTACTGGTCCACATGGCCTTTGAACTGGGCCAAGCGGACTGTTTAGTGAACTACCCGATAAACTGAAAACACGTTTCAGAAACTTAGACGGCCACTTAATATACCAGATTAACTTTGGTGATGGTTGATTGAATTGTGATGTTATGTGATACACTAAGTGCACTAAATAGGATATAATGATTCTCACTTCACATCTGGGCAGCCCCAAAAATTGCAAACTCATTAATTAGTGTGCTATTTAGGTATTAGGGTGGGATTGCGGACAGTCTATATCTGCAAGACAGCCTGAAAAAACAAAGGTGAACTTCATCTTAGTAAAAAGGAACATGCTTTATTGGCAATCTGAAACTCATGATACACACATGAATGATGGGTATACAGTGAGAGTAAAAAGTATTTGATCCCTTGCTGATTTTGTTGGTTTTTCCACTAATAAAAACATGATCATTCTATACCTTTAATGGTAGATGTATTCTAACATGGAGAGACAGAATATCAAAAAGAAAATCAAGAATATAACTTTAAAGAATTTATTTTAATTTATTTGTTTTTCATTGAGGGGAATAAGTATTTGATCCCCTAGTATGCATTAGGAGTTCTGGCTTTCACAGACCAGTTAGACACGCCCAAACAACTTGTTACCTGAATTGAAGACACCTGTTCTAACTAATCACCTGTATGTAAGACACCTGCTCACAGAATCAGACTCTCCACCATGGGTAAGACCAAAGAACTCTCTCAGGACCTCAGAGACAGGATTGTTGACCTGCATAAATCTGGAATGGGCTACAAAAACATTAGCAAATTGCTGGGTATTAAAGTAACAACTATTGGTGCAATTGTGAGAAAATTTAAGAAGTATAACATGACCATCAATAGACCTCGGTCTGGTGCTCCACAGAAGATTTCACCTCGTGGGGTGGCAATGATCATGAGAACAGTGAGAAATCAGCCTGCAACCACACAGCAGGAGTTAGTGAATGACCTCAAGGCAGCTGGGACCAAAGTCACCAGGAAAACAATTGGCAACACTTTGCGCCGCAATGGATTAAAATCCTGCAGTGCCCGAAAGGTACCCCTGCTTAAGAAGTGGAGGCTCGCCTAAAGTATGCCAATGATCACCTCAAAGATGCACAAAGTGATTGGGAGAAGGTTCTGTGGTCAGATGAGACCAAAATTGAACTATTTGGCCTAAACTCTACTCGACATGTGTGGAGGAAAAAAATACTGTCTATGATCCCAGGAACACTGTGCCCACCGTCAAGCATGGAGGTGGAAACATTATGTTTTGGGGGCGTTTCTCTGCCAAGGGCACAGGGCTACTTCACCGCATCACTGGGAAGATGGACGGAGCCATGTACCGTGCAGTGCTGAGGGACGACCTCCTCCCCTCTGCTAGGAAGCTGAAATTGGGCCGTGGCTGGGTCTTCCAACATGACAACGACCCAAAGCATACAGCAAAGGCAACAAAAGAGTGGCTCAAGAAGAACCATATTAATATTAACCATATTAACTCCTCCTATATTAAGAGAGCTGAAGGTCCACCAACCTTAATGATTTAGAGAGGATCTGCAAAGAAGAGTGGGCGAAAATTCCCCCTGATATGTGTGCTAACCTTGTGGTTAACTACAACAAACGAACAAACGTTTGAACGCTGTGCTTGCAAACAATGGCTTTGCCACCAAATATTAAGTGCTTTTGGATAGAGGGATCAAATACTTATTACCCTCAATGAAAAACAAATTAAAATAAATTCTTTAAAGTTATTTTCTTGATTTTCTTTTTGATATTCTGTCTCTCCATGTTAGAATACATCTACCATTAAAGGTATAGAATGATCATGTCTTTATTAGTGGACAAACCAACAAAATCAGCAAGGGATCAAATACTTTTTACTCTCACTGTAAGTGTGTGGTTTAATAGTATCCAATTGGAATTTGATAGTTAAAAAAAAAAAGTTTTCATACCAGGTGTTAAACTATTGTTTCATACCTCCACAGAATCCATGAGGCCCTGCAGCAGCTTCTTCTGGTGAGGAAAATCTTCATCTCCTACAGGGAGGTATCCTAATGTCTGGATTGCTCGCTCCTTCATCTGCAACAAAACAATTTTGGGACATATTTTATTACTCAGACATAAGAGTAGACATAAGAAGCAAACAGTGGAACCACAGAACAATAACATCTGTCATTTAAAAAAAACAAAAGAATGTTTATTACCTTCAAACTTTCTTTTCCCGAGGGAATCCGAGCCAGCAGGTTTTTCACCATTAACAGTTTTGTAAATCCCTCACCCTCCGCAGAGATCAGCAAGGGGCCATTTCGTGCTATTTCTCCAAGAGCTGTACAGGCTGCAAGAGCTAGTAGTGCACTACTGTTGTCAAGGAAAGACCCTGGAGACACATACAAATAAACATTTCATAAGGCAGATTTCAATTTATTGAGTCAGTGGTTGATAAAACAAATCTGAATTGCATAAAATTCTTGCTACATAACTCCATACCAATAGTTTTGGTGGCCATTGGAAGAAGGTCTCCATATTCTTGAGCTGGGATTTTTATTGGCTTTCCCTTGTTTTGTGTAGAATCACTCATGTCGATGTGTTTTTTCTTGCTCATGTACCTTCCCACCATGTAGCCAAGAGCTAAGATGGCACCATGCTGAGTCTCAGGGCTCTGTGTTTGGTAAACATATTGTCATTTAAGGTAAAAAAGTATTAAAAAAAAAAAAAAAAAAAAAAACTGAAAGCATTGCAAAGACAAAGTGTCTTACGTGGTTGTCTTTTGTGATTTTGACTAGATTGTGCACAGCCGTCTGTAGCTCATTGCCAGTCATAGTGGAGATCACCAATGCATACAACTGGGCTGCGAGCTCCCTCATGTCCTCCTTATTTGTGTTCATCAGACTCTGGTGGAGGAAAAAGTTGTGGAAGTGAGTTAAACAATCAGGACCATCTGTTTTAAGGTGCATTCTGTTTAGCTATTTAGTTACAGGACAATGTATTTCACAGAGTTGCAAAATCTTAAAATTAAATAACAATATCTTAAAATACTTACTTTAATCCAGTCAATTTTATCAACAAATCTTGGGGCAAGTTTCTCTGGGCAGACAGAAACTACTTCTAGGAGACAATACATGACTGGAATTCCTGTTAAGAGATAATTGAGATAAATGAAGAACACATCAAAACTGAATAAAGTGCTTATAGTGACATGATAGAGCCTGGTTAAGATCTCACCTCCCACAGCAGAGAGCAGCTGCTGTAGAAGATCCAGGTAGACATGAACTGGGTTAGCATCAGCACCCTTTGACCCCGAGGGATGTTCTGAAAACAGGGTATGAACATAGCGGCCGATGGCTGGAGCATCGTCCTGCATATCTGCCAGGCGCATAGACATGGGTGAGGCCCCAGCACTGTAAGCTAAACACATTCTCAAGTAGAGAACAATCTGTGAGAAGAGGGGGAAAAAAGTACCTCCAGTTAAAAAAAAAGAAAAAAAAGCAGCTCAATGTATTTCCCCACAAAATCCTTAAAAATCAATAAATATTGTATTTACCTCCCCAAATGCTGATGGGTTGAAAGGAATAGTGGAAGTTCCAACAATATATTTAGCTGGAGTCTTGATCCTCTGAGCCGCCTTAATGACAACAAAACAAGACCAAAACCAAATTAGAATATTAATACATTCAAGAAAAGGATTACAGTGTGTGATACGAATGAATTTACTCCAGAACAATGAGAGGCACACAGACTCACCTTCTCTTGAACATAGGCCACCATATCAGGGAAGGATGGCATTGGCTTTGGATCTTCTTTTTCTAAACTCTTTGTGGAAAAAGTTCTGAGCAACCTCTGGGCCTCCCCAGATACTTCTTCCCTCCTGAAACACAGAAAAGTCAATATACCAACATGTGTCAGGAAATACTTAAATATTTTCTTCCTGACATGTGTGTTTTGAGGTGACTTACGGGTCTCCAGCTGCCAGGAGCAGCAGGTACCTCGATGGCACATGATCGGAAGCAAAAACTGTACTGGCAAACTTAATGGCCACCTGGCGTACTTGCACCTCAGGCTGGACAAAAAGAATAAGAGTTCAATGCTTTATTTATTTATTTTTTAAGAATAAAGTTACTTTGGTAATGTGCACTCACTTTTCCAATGTAAGCAGCCACCAGAGCTTCCATTAGGTTTAACAGTGCCCCCTGCAGGTTGGCATAAGCACCAACCATCATAGACAAAGCTTCCTGTATGGCAAGTCGGACATCGGCCTCCTCCTGTCAGTGATTCCATCAAATTCACGTCATGTCAATTTTAAACATGCATTAGAATGAGCAAAACAACTTTGGTAGAAAATACACAAAACAGTGATAAATAATTTATTTTTCTGTATTGTGTGTCAGTGAATCAGCTTCTGAAGTGTTTTACATACCTTGCACATGGACTCAAAAAACTGCTGAACAAGTGCAATATCCTTTGTAAACAGCTGAGGCATGCGGCTGCAGAAGACACAAATATTTGATTCTTATTACCACCAAAATTACAATGAACAGATTTTAAAGGAAAATAAAAAATAATTAATTTTAGCATACCTTGATAGTTTTCCAACAGCAGAATAAGCAACACATAGCAACTTGGGATCCTGGAACAAAAAATTATGTTTAAATCTGTTACGTTTGAACCCTTAATTGTGATTTGTATTGTTTTACCTCCTTGTATTCATTGATGAGTTTGGTAAGACCATTAAGCAGCATTAGTCCTAAGGGTTTATTAGTCTCAGGGCATCTGAAAAATGTTAACATCCCATTTTTAAAAGGCTTAGTCAAGCATGACTGGGAGAAAAAGCATGGCTGAAAATAAGTATATAAATTCCTTACACCATACAGATGTGATGGACAAACTGCAGTGTGAGTGACAGAAGCTTGTTGTTGGTGTTTGCTCCAAACAGACCATCATATACAACCTATCAAGAGAAGGAATCATTGCACACATGGGTTCCTACCATCAGATTTGCTCTAACAACTATCAAATAAACACAGACAGCAGTTTTTACCCACAAGAACCGAGGAAAAAGTGTACCTGTATGTTAGCAGGAAAGCACTCTGCAGCCAGACGTGAGCGTAAAAGATGCGGCAGGATCTTTAACTTGACTCTTGTACTGACTGGCTCATGCTTCAGCTCTTGTTTCACATTGCCAGCCTAATGGAAAGAGTGTTACTTAGTCAATGAAGAAGGTAAGTTTAAAGATAAACCTTTGCCTTTCCAAACCTTTGTTTTGAGAGGGACATCACCCAGATAAATCTTGTACATCTTGTTGATGATAACAGGATTATTCCAATCAATGATGCTGGAAGATAATCAAACATGATGTGTGATTGACTGAGTGAGTGAGTGTGTTACAAAAAACACACACCCATTTCCCCCAAATAAACTCTCATTTACCATAGACCCATAAATTCATATCAATGTTCCAAGTTGACAATTTTATAAATTTATTTAATGTAAATATCAAAATTGGAATTTAAGATTTATTTGAGCGTAAAACTTTGTCCCTGGAAATAGAGGGAAGGAGAGAGCTTTTTTTCCCGCCACCTCTGTTTGCTCTTCAGCTCCAGATCTGCTGCAGTGGCCACACTGTGTCGGGTGTCGCTTGATGCCACCACCAGGTGCACCACTGTCTCCACCTCTGGAACTTGTTTCGCTTCAATGAACTTCACTATGCCCAGCTTACACTGTCGACAGTAAATTGGCAATGACAGAATCATTAAGCAAAAGTAAGTCAAGGGTCCATAAATAGACATGTCAATGTTGCTACTAGTGAATGAGGTGACAGATACTGATAGATGTACAGTATTGATCTTCCAACTTCCCTTATTGTACCTGTTCTAATTGCTCAGCACTCCACTGCGCCTCTCCAATCACTCTCTTGACCGCATATACGCTCATTCCTGGGGGAGGCTGTGGGAGACCCTGCCCAGCAGCACTCACTGTCCCCTCTACAGAACCTCCCTGGGCTGAAGAGGGAGCAGGACGAGTCGGGGATTCGTTCAGCACAAAACTGGAAAAAAACCCCCAAAAAAACAACAAAAGCTTAAATTCTGAAACTGTTCTAAATATTCAGCTGGTCTAACAATAACTATAATAATAAAAATGAGCAGGAACTCACCCATAAGGCATCAGCAAAACATCTAACATAAACTCCAGCAGCAGCTGCACAGTTTTTGGCCTCTCAGTTAGGTTAAAAAGAGAAGAGTTCTTGGAGGGGTCAGCAGGATACTTCATGTGATAAAGAGCAGGGATCAACAGGTGCATCAGGCTAAGAGAAGAGAAAGAAGAGAATGAGAACTACAGTATTACCTGTGTGAGCACCGTGTATGTATGTGTGTGTGTGTGTGTGTGTGTGTGTGTGTGTGTGTGTGTGTGTGTGTGTGTGTGTGTGAGACCCCACCTATCCTGCTGTGGCTGTGGTTTGCCTTCCATGGCAGTGAGGAGGGTGGGGGCCAGCTCACACTGTTTACCCACCTCCAAACGTGGGTAGCCCATTTTTATATAGATGATGGTGAAATTCTTCAAATGACCAAAATTACACAATCAACAGTCTCATAACACGTCATTTACGTCTGTATTCAAGCAAAATAAAGCTGCATTTGGACATATTTTGAGTAGTGATGAACAAAGCCTAATCTTTTATCTTATGCAATTATCAAGAAGTTCATTCATCAATCTTACTGTTACGAAGGACGCAGCTGCAGGGTCTTGGTACTGAACCAACAATGTTTCTACAGGCAGCTGAATCTTTGGTCGACTTTTTATCCGCTTGTTCAGGTGGACCAACAACTCCATCACCTGGACAAGAGGTGCAGACAAAAGTTTTTTTTTTCTGCTCATATTCAACAATTAAATTAATAAATCACTGCTGACCAACAAATGGGGAACAGTAGTCAAATGTACACACCTGTCTGGAAAGTAGGGATGAGCTTTCACAGTAGTTCTCAAAGCACTTTCCACAAATATCTTTTAAAATTAATAGAATATATTGTGGCACAATATATACAGGTATTTCCAGGATAAATTGTCAGCAGGTCAGTTACTGTTAAATGTGCTGAAAAACCCTGCTGCAAAGTTAACTTACAAAAACAATGCTAACTTGCATCTATCTAGCAGTAGAAATGAAATTCGCCACCTTGATTGAAGTTCTAAAATATTCATGTTTTCAGGCAAATTCACCAGCTGGTATGCTGAGAGACCTAGTCAGTGTTTAGTTGTTCCCCATGTCCCGACCTCCTCATCATGGAACTGATGTCACATGTGGCCACCCAGAGCTATATGATACTAAGAATCATTTATCGTGATCAAAATTGGGCATTCAGTCAGTCAGACGGTGAAAAGACTGGTCTGCTTGCCAAGTTAAATGTGCCTGTGGTTTGCAGCATTAAATCCAGTTACCACAGCCTTTAACCATCTGTAAAGTACCGTACTTGTTTCGCTTACTTGCGATTGTTTTGCCGGTGGACATAGATTCTAAAAAGTGGAGGGGCCTGTTATAGACATATTTTTGTATTTATAATTTTATAAAGATAAAACCGACATCATCTGTCTTTTTGTCTTCTCTTTACTGCAAAACAAATTGTGGATTCAGATATTCTTATATTCCTAGGATATTTTGTATTGCATATAAAGGTTTAAGCTGTGCAAAGGGATCACTACTTGCACAAAGAAGTGATTAACCCAAAATAGTCGAACGCTCAGACAGCGGCGAGCAACGCAGCACATCTCTGGTGATACTGGCAAAAAAGTTCACACTTATGCTTGATTATGAACACACCTTCAGTTAATTTTTATAAACATTACTCCTGTATTTCATTTGCATTTCCCTGACTAATAAAAGTAAACCTGAGTCCCAGCAAGCTTGGAAATGTAAAGCTCTACCAAAGCTCTGGCTGATTAATGATGACTCAAAGCCTTTCAAACACCGTTTGAAGGTTCACAGCAGATGACTCCATGCATCCTTTCAAATATAAATAGAACACAAGTGAGATCAAAGCGATAAACATCTTTTCATACTCCGTGATGAGCGAAGAATCGTGACAGGAAGGAATTTGGGTGGGAATAAAAATAAAAGCAGTGTTATATGGACAGGGTTAAAGGTATATAACTGTCTTCCTCACTTTCTTCCTCACGCCCTCCTGAACACTGGAGAGCTTGAGGAGGACAGGAGGGAGGAACTTGGAGATGATGTCCTGAAGCTGGTCATCTGTTTCAGCATGGCCCAGGCGAAGGAAGACACGCTCCAGCTGATCTGTTCAAAAACACACATTTAAGATTCGATCCACATGGAACGAAGACGACACAAACCGAATCTCTCTCTTTTTTTGGACGCATCTCTCCATTTTAACAGCTGTCAGTCTGAGCTTAGCTCGACTGGGTGTGTGTGCTCCCGAGATGGAAAACCAGTTTCTGGGTCCGTCAGCGTCACACACAAACTAATAGGTGGTTAAAAACTCAAGACACCCCTTCCTCCACGTCTATATGGTTCCTTTTCTGATCATAAACTCGTTTTATTCCAGGAGAAGGCGATGAAACCGTCACCCAGCTCGGACTTCTCTCTGTCGGCATGGCATCAACCAGCTAGCCGCGACAACTGACAGACTCATTTCCACAGCCCTGTACCACCTGACAGCATGCAAAACCACAACGATAAGAGTCATAATGATAGATTTGTTAAGCTATCTCCACAAAAAAATAAATAATTAGAATATATCGATAGCCTTCGTATCGGTTTCATTTCGACCATGACGGGGCAAGCGGCCTCCTGACGTTAGCATGGTGGCTAGCAGGGTTAGTGTGTAGCTCTTTATCGTTCCTGCGGAGTTTTAGGGTTGTTTGGAAACAAAACGAACTTATTTGTTACTTGTAAAAACAAGTTGCACTCGGATGGTTTGTTGGTATTTTTACGGCCTGGATCTCAAACTGTGAGTGTGAAATAATGACAAATAAGGCAGAGAGAAACTTACTGAGTTCATCCTGAGCAGCCATGTTCGCGAGGCTTCACCAGCGCCCCCTCAGGCCGCCGGGCCTCACTGCAGCTGCACAGCCCCTCAACGAACGAGCTGCGAGTCTCCAAACTCTGGTTTTATAAACTCTCATTAACAAAACTCAGTTAGAACAGTCACCGAGCAGTTTTATATATATTTTTTTTAAATACAGTAGGAGATGTTACAAATTGTGTTCATGCAGAGTAAAAGAAACTGCTTGTAACAAATTAATTCATTTCAGTTCAACACATTAACTTTAAGCAACCGATGCAAATGCAACTTTAAGCATTAACATTAAGCTCTCCATTATTTTTTTCTTAGATATTTTAATTTGTAGGCTGAACAAAACAATGTACTGTATTAAGAAAACAACGACGTTTAATTTATCTGCATGCATTTCACGTGTTCATTTATTTCTGGCTTGTTTTGTTCTCTTTTCTTTTCTTTAAGGCGATCTCTTGGCTCGGCCGACGCTGTAAAGCTGGATCTCTGCCTGGATTTTAGGTTTTTTTTTCGCTAATCTAAAGTGCACAGACCCTGACGCACGGTTTGAAACGGATCATATTATCTGCTGGTGCTGGTATTGCTGGGAGTGTTGGGGGGGGGGCGGACCCGGTCAGAGCCGCGGCGGCCGCCTCAGGAGCTGTCATGTGAATCAGCTGGACGGACGAGGAAGGCGAGACACCGCGACAGAAGCACTTCTCCAGAGTGAGCTGAAACCCAGATCCCTTCTGCCGCCGCCGACCAGGCGGCTGGAAGACGGCATGTTTGTTGTTAGTTGACCGGAAAGTGGCGTTGAGTCCAATTAGCAGAGCTACCAACAGCTACATGTTAGCGCCAGCGAATCAAGTTGGCTCTCACACTTACTTTCGTTAACACGCTTTTCGTTGGCGACATCTTTGAGTAAAGCCTGCATTCATAAACCACCAGATCTGTCATTTTTGTTCCTGCCACAGATTTGCAGCAGAGCAGCTTTAGGCCTGTGTAGCAGCCGTAGGAGGGACATTTAAACCCCCATTGACTACCAACTTAGCTTCACCGTAGCCGAGGCTTCCTTCAGAACTATTGTTTTATTTTCAGTTCAGGTCACATCGCGGACATTTACAAAACTGGAGAAAAAGGAGGAATTGCCGATCGCACTCTTAAATCCGTCTGTATGGTTAGCCAGTGGAGCTAACGGCGATGCTGATCAGCCATTGCTTCGCATCAAAACAAAACGTAGGCTAGTGGCAGAGTTAGCTGCTTTGACAGACAACAAAGATCCGCCAGGCTGCACACACGCATGCTTTTGTGAAACTGAAACCCGGGCAGCCGAGATTTATTGTCCAACAAGTTTTAAACAACGCGCTTCGAGCGGATAAAGAATTGCTACAATTCAAATGGAGAACGGGACGAAAGCAGCAGGGAAAATCTGTAAAGTGTTAAAGCAAAACAACGCGCCCGGCTATAAATACACGTCTAAACACAAGCGGGTTTCTCTTTACAAAACGTCCCGGAGTGTAATCTGGTGTTATATAATCAGTTGGCAGGCCATATGGCTGTGGTTTATAGTGAAAGGGTGTTATTAGAATGTGGCTGAAGAGCGTTTGGTGTTCTGAGGGCAAGAGGTCCTTTGTTTGAACCCTGAGGAAAGTCAGAGTTCGGAGTGGGATGGCTCGATGGGACAAAAAAAAAATCTGAAAAAAGCGTGAGCGTGTCAGCGAGGATCAGAGGATCGGGTAGACATGTGTTCTGTTTGTACTCCCACCTAGTGGTCACTCTTACTGCCAACAGCTGGATATGCTTTTCTTTTTTTATATATATTGCACCCCCCCTCAATTTTATGTCAGTCTTAAAATTAAATAGACTATTAAATATATTGTAATATAAAATTAAATAGTTGTCTTTTTTAATATTAATTGTGCCCCCTCCTCCCCCCTCCCCTCTCCCTCTAGGGTTTTTACCTGCCAGGATGGCGGGTGCAGAGGTGTTTACCCCTGCAAACCCCACCTGCAAGATTATGACCTTCCGGCCCACCATGGAAGAGTTCAGAGACTTCAACCAGTACCTGGTTTATATGGAATCTCAGGGTGCGCATCGAGCAGGCCTCGCTAAGGTACTTAACTCGCCACTTTCCTTTCTTTGCCCTGTTGAGTCTGTCAGTGTGACAATAGTAACTAATGTTGATGTCTCAAAGCTTTCTGGTTTGTGGGTGAGGAGGACTATTCCAAAAGCTGAATGGTTCAAACCTGAGGATCTGTTTGTTTCAGGTGATTCCTCCAAAGGGCTGGAAGCCGCGCCGTACCTATGACGACATTGACGACTTGATGATAGACGCTCCCATTCAGCAGATGGTGGCTGGTCAGTCAGGGCTTTTCACTCAGTATAACATCCAGAAGAAGCCTCTTAGTGTGCAGGAGTTCAGGCGATTGGCAAACAGTGATATGTGAGTATTCTACAGCTACTTAATTGGTGCTAGAAGGGGAAAAAAAAGGGGTTTTTTTGTTCCTGTAAATTGATGCCATTCTTCAAATGGCATCATTTTACCAACACAGGAAAAAAAAAATCAAACATTTCTCTTGGTTCACAACAATGAGTTGTGGATCAAATTTTCATATGGAATGTGAAACTAGAATTTCATATGAATATTTTTTTTTATCATGAAATGCAGTCAGTTTCTGAAGAACCCTACAAAATAAGGGAGAAAGAGACAGCAGATCCATGTACACGCATAGACGTGCTTATTCCAATGGCTATGTCTTACAGCCCAAAAAAGTTAAATTCTAATTGAAACTGCAGTGGTAATTGTCCAGAAAAGAAATGTGGAGAGAGTAAAAAGTTCAGAATTTTAATGTGAATTACATTTTCGCCGTTGGAACACATGTGGGTCTTTCACAGTGCCAATTGTTTTTGCAGGTACTGCACACCACGCTACCTGAATTATGAAGATCTGGAAAGAAAATACTGGAAGAACCTCACTTTTGTCTCACCTATATACGGCGCGGATGTTAGTGGTAGCCTTTATGATGAGGTACATGGCTTTTTTTTCTTGTTACATGTGTGTTTTTGGATGTTTTTTCTATAAGCATGTATATTAAGTTAAAACACATATTTAGAGTTTTAAAAACTAATACTGGGATGGTTACTCTATTGTGCTGACACTTGAGGATAAATAAACTGTCAAAATTGAACACAAACATAGATGTATTTGGTCATCCAGAGAGAAACGCTATGCAAGAAGGGCTTTGGATATCCTTCCCCTGTGTCTAACTCCTGTTTTTAATTATCTAGGGTGTAGAAGAATGGAACATCGGCCACCTGAACTCAATATTGGATGTGATTGAAGAAGACTGCGGTGTGTCCATCCAAGGGGTCAATACTCCTTATCTCTACTTTGGCATGTGGAAGACAACCTTCTCCTGGCACACAGAGGACATGGACCTGTACAGCATCAACTACCTCCACTTTGGAGAGCCCAAGTCCTGGTTAGTGTGGGATGGTGGGTTATGAAGCAGTTGGGGGGTATGATAGATAACTGCTTCATTGAACAGGAACTGCACAAATGCACATGCGTAGTGCATGCATGGCAGCAGTAATGCACAGAGAGGGGGAAAAAAATCCTTATCACATGTTAACAAAATGCCTTTAGTTTTAAGTTTTGTTGCATCAGAAGTGTTTAAAGAAAGTCTTGAGATGGAAGATTGTTTCATGGAAATATTTTTATTTTTAATACAAAAAATTCACTCATGTTTCATAGAAGACATGTTTCTTCTAAGACCCAGGTTCAAATAAAGTGAAAGGAAAGGTAGATCAGAAATGAGTTGCTTTTAATTTTTTTCATTATTTTCCATTTATTTATTTGCGCATGTCCCAAAATGAATGTTGCTCATTAGAGCAGGGAGCCCTGCAACCCCACTGGGATCAGTCAGTGACAAACATTCATAAAAACTATCCCCCTCACACATCTTCATCCTTCTCCTTCACACGCACGCACAAACGCACACACACGCACACTTTTATCTTGCTGCTATTTTGACACCTCATCCCTAAAGGGAAAGAGCTTAAAGAGGCACATCTCTCTAACACTTCTCAATCCCCTTCAACTCCCCATGTCACCTCTACCTGAGGTTCCCTCTCTCACTCTTGCCCTGCCTCACCACTCCTCTAAGATGACAGGTGATATGATGATAGAAATGCCACAGACCTGAGGGTGTATGGCACTAGTCAGATGGAATGCCTTGGCAAACCTTGAGGGAATTCTGTCAAGGCTGCTTCAGTTCCTCACTGGAATCTTCTAGATTGTTTGAAATTTCAGGCACAATCTGATGCAAGAATCTGATGTCATAAATGGTGATTATTTTGTATTTCACCATCACATTTAGGACATAAATACTGTAATCAAATCACCGGTGATGCAGAAAATCGGAATCCATCTTAATTTAGATGGCATCATTTAGGTAACTTGCTTGTCACCAGCACTTGATTGCAGTCTTGGAACTCCAAACACTTGAAAAACCTCCAGGCCCCCATGCTGCCACAGATTCAGAATAATAAGTGAGACTTAGACATATTCTCTCGTTCACAGTCAAACTGTCTGCTCCATGTCTGTGTCTCTTAACAGGTATGCCATCCCCCCGGAGCATGGAAAGAGACTGGAGCGGCTGGCAGCAGGTAGAAGAATAATTGCTATTCCCTTTGTATTTTTATTCTGGATTGAGGTCAGAGAGGCGATGAAATAATTATAAAGTCACATTTGCAGTGCAGAGATTCTGCATTAAACAACAAAGTAAAGCACATGTATGAAGCTAGACAGAGAGACTGTCAGTGGAAACAGGCTAGCTTTAGTGTACAAATGAGTTCTAACTACAACAAATGGGCCAAAATTTTGAGCTGCTGAAGGCTGACAACTCTTGTTTTACGTGTTGTAAAGACGTAGTCCACAGGTTAAGATGTGTATTTAAAGTTTAGCCCAAGGCGGTTGCATCCAAGCATATTAAGCTGGTTATTTCATTGTATGAATGAAAATGAAAAAAAGATAACGACTTGCTGAGAGTATAATTATCAATTTCACGGCAGTTGTGCTCAGTTTTTGCAGGCAGCCATCCGCTGAACAAAGCAGCAGGTGTGGGCAGCTCATATTAATGAAATGTCTGCATATGTGTGCTTTTGTCAGGTTTCTTTCCCAACAGTTTTAAGGTGTGTGAGGCCTTTCTGCGACACAAGATGACACTGATCTCTCCATCAATTCTAAAAAAGTATGGCATTCCCTTTGATAAGGTAAGCTCACTTTTTGAAATATATGCTTCAATGCTGTATTTTACTGTGTTTACTTCAAAAACAGACAGCCTATTTCTCTCTCCATCCTCAGATTACTCAGGAAACTGGAGAGTTCATGATTACCTTTCCTTATGGTTACCATGCTGGTTTCAATCATGGTTTCAACTGTGCTGAATCCACAAATTTTGCCACTGTGCGTTGGATAGACTATGGCAAAGTGGCTACGCAGGTAGACTTTCCTGAAATATTCATTTAAACTGTGCAGCTTTCATTTTTCAAAACAAATCTATCAGACATCACTATGCTGAATTTCAAGTAAAAAATCTTCATCAAGCAATAAACTGCACTGAAAGCTTTGCAATCTAGACTGAAATATGAACAAAGCAACTGACAAAGACAACTTTTCTTTTCCTTTTTTGTTCCTCTAGTGTACGTGTAGCAAAGACATGGTTAAAATATCCATGGAACCCTTTGTAAAGCTTTTTCAACCTGACCGATATGCTAACTGGATGCAAGGCAAAGATTCGATGCCCATTGACCACACACATCCCACTCCCGGTACCACACCAGAGCTGCAGAGCTGGTTGCAGAGACGGCGCAAAACCAAACATACTAATAAGGGGTACTGCATTCATACTTGGCTTTTCCTTATTTTCATATCTCTGGCCCTCCCTTTTGATTATCTGTTATCTGTTTCTTTGCATCATGTCAAAAAACCTGCACATTTTCTATCAATGCCTTCTATTTTGTCAGCTGGGGCATTTATATTGCACTTCTCATAAATTTTGTCCCCCTACAGAAGCACACACTCTTGTATGCGCTCCAAGCGTCTCAGAACATCGGAGGAGCCCGTTGCATTGGATGGCAGCTCAGTATTGGGGAGTAATAAAAAAAGCATGGGTGGTCCCTCTGGGCCCAAAGTTAGAAAATCTGCGGTGAGGTCAACCTGCAGGGAAGAAGAGAAAGTAAAGGATACTAATGCAAAACACAGCCAGTTTTCTGGTAAGAACCTCTGTGGGTGTACTGTAGGGATGTTGAGATCCTGGATTTTACTTTGATCTAACATGTGTTATGACTGATTGAATATGTTAATCTGTATGAATATCTATTATACTTTGTTGTAATATTCTATGATGTTATGTCTTACCTTTTTTTTTTAAACCTGTGTCAATAGGTGCTTGCAGACAGATGTGTGTGGTGAAGGTAAATCGTGTCGAGAGTGATTCTGTAGGACATTCTAATAAGGAGCTACAGCATAACTCTTCACCAGTGAAGACTGAACTAAAGGCAGAGACAGATCCTTTTACTGACCCTAACCTCTTCCATGGGTCAGGAGAGATGAACAGGACTGCTGAAGATTCAGGACAATGGCCCAAGGCAACCCAGTTGCATCCTGGAAATAATGAGTTGCAGCGTTCTTCTCCTGAACAGCATGAACTTTCAGCTTCTCAGGACTGCAATATCAGGGATCTTCCCCCAGAAGACAAAAAAATGCATTTGGTTTTACACACAACAACCACTTCTAACAGTGAAGTGAGCATAGGTCCATCTGACTCTGAAACTCAAACATCCAGTAAACAGGATCCTTCAAGCCAAACTCTGAATGCTGATGACAGTATGGACATGGGTACTGAGAATGGTCACACTTGCAGCTCTGTGAAACCAGACAGAATTGACACGGTGTGTGATTCAAAATACATCTCTCCACAGTGCAGTACAGAGACACTTCCGCACAATCTCCAAACTGAGCCAGTAGGGGGGGATAGTTCCACATCGTTTCACACACTCTCTCCCTCCAGACTTAATTGCAGTTTAGAAAAAAGTAGCACTGAGGAAAATACTTTCCCTCCTCTGTTACAGAGGAATAGTGTTGATATGCCATTACTCACTCCGGAGCCAGAAGACAAGGTCTGTCTTTTGCCACCTGTATTGACTCAGGAGATGCCCTCTCTCACCCCAGCTCATGATGGAATACCCAGTGTCTCCGGTCCTGCATCATGTACCAACCAGGTTGCACCTGTTCTTCAACGTGAGATGCCAACTGGCTCAGTGTCCTCGCATCCAGCCAAACAGGAAGATGAACAGTCTGACTGTGTGATGTCAGAACATGCCAACAGCTGGCATTTAGCATTACTGTATAATTGTGAAGTGTCAGCCATGTGTAGTTCACATGGAAAAACAACTCATTTAACTGCCGGTGCTCCACACAGCTCACCATCTGGTGGTGTGCTTGATGTGCTACGCAAGCCCGAGATTGCTGCAGAAACTGGACACACCAAGTTGGAAAATGACATTACTGGAGAGAGTGGCACCCCCCCACAGCAGCTAGTTCAGGGCAGTACACCACCATCAAAGGAGAATAATATCTCAACAAAGCTCACAAGTACGGATAACTTGGACCACTCGGGTTCAACGGCAGATGTGTTGAGTCTCAGTAGTGATGGTTCTCTTTTAACTAGTGCCTCAAATAAAAACCCTTCACCCCCTCCTTCTTCAATAAGCACTGAAGCTGTAAGTCCCTCAGCCTTACAACTTCACCAGCCCCTGACATACTCACATTGCACTTCCTCGACCACCTACGCTGAGCCAAAACCATTTTCCAGTAGCATATGGAAAAACTTAAATTCCCACAGTCCTGCAGTTCTCATCCAGAATCTGAACCCTGAACTGTCTTCTGACTTCACACATGACCCCTTACCTTATACTATTTGGACTGAACCTCAGTGCAAAGAAGTCACAGATCTGGAAAGCTCAGAACATGAGCTCCCTCTGTCAGAGACCCAGGAAGAGGAGGGAAGGCCTCTCACCTGGGCTCAGCTTGAACCCACCATGCTTGTTTCAGTTGGTGCTGTGGAGCCTCTGGGCCTTTGTGGAGATTATGAGGTCCAAAGAAGGGAAGTGGAAGGGTCTGAGGCCCTATCTGTGTGCACAGAACTGGGAAGAAAGATGGAGGAACGCGAGATTCTCCCATCAGGGACTGTTGTTTCAACTCTGGCAACAGGAGAACACCACGAGGGAGGGTCTGACCTGGAAGAAGGGGCATCTGATGCTGAGGAGGCAGACGAGCAATGCAATGTCAGAGAAGAGAAGAGTAGTGACTCATCTGATGAAGAGGAGGTGGAGGAAACCTTCAGTCACAACTACCAGTCTCCTGAATCGGGCCTGGAACCAGGGGAGATTTGTGCTGTAAGTGCTCACTTATACACAATAGCATAGTTGGTCTGTTGCTCAAATGTCACGAAAATACTTATTTTCGATCCTGTCTATCTTTGCCACCAGTACCCTGGGCTGTCAGTGAAGAGGGCCACTAAAAGCTGGCGGCACCCACTCAGGAAACCAACTGCGAGAGCTGTTCCCACTGCAGTCAAACAGCAGGCTGCCAGTGATGAGGGTAGGCTTATTTACTATTTAGTTACATTTTTCGGTATTCTTTTCAATCATAAACCAAAGAGAGAATTGGTTTAATGATGGATAATTTAAGTGTGTTGGGGGAAGATCCTCAGTCGTTTCAGTCAGTTCTCTCAGTTATATATGATATACGATATGTAAATTAACAGAAGTTTTTAAGACAATGAAGCTCTTGATGGTTCTGTTCAATTATAGAAAGAAAGAAAGTGATTGTTTTAAGTCGAAAGTTGAATTGTCACGGCAGATGGATTGACTTCAAATCCCCCTGAAGTAATTCACAAAGATTCTACATTTCATGTACTGTGCTAGACTTTGTTTTGATGGCACGGTTACTGAACAACAGACTTAACAGACTACCAAGGAAACTCCACCCTAAATTGTTTTAATAAACGAGGCATTGCCTAATTAACCAAGCAGTAAACATTTGTTTTGTCTTCATTTAGAGCCCCACGATGCAAACCTGGTGGAGGAGGAGGAGGTGGAGGAGCATGAATTAGAAGCATGGGCAAAGCCCCTCATCCACTTGTGGCAAAGCAGGAAGAGCTGCTTTACGGTAGAGAAAGAGTATAACGCTCACGCGGCCACAATGCAGCCACACTGCGCTGTGTGCACACTCTTCATGCCATATTATCAGGTACAGTGACCCACACTGAAGATACATCAGAAGCTCTCATCCAAAATAAATTACAGTCATGTCTATTATATTTTGCAGTGATCCAAGGCAAAAATGTCACAATTTCCCAATAACTAATTTGGAGTATTTTTTGTTGTTTTTTTGCCTCTCAAGCAACAGCATAGTTCTGCAAGACAAAGAAAACGTTATCTGCTACAGTAGCATCAGCCTTCTGTTGTATTTTTTATTTTGCAGCCTGAAGACAAAGTGGATGACGGTGCCCCATCAGCTAATGACTTCCCCCAGTCTTCATCTCTAACGGGGGCACTTGTGGCTCCCAGTATAGGTCTGAGAAGGACCAAGCCCCTGATCCCAGAGATCTGCTTTTCTTTCCGGGAGCAAAACTGCCCCCCGACTCCCACCAACCCTCTTCTGCAGGAAGACGGCACCTCTCCACTGCTCTACTGCCAGGGCTGTTGTCTACAAGTCCATGCAAGTATGTATGCTTAAAATGAGAGTGGTCTTACCTTAAAACCTGGGAGAACCTGTGGGATTACTCTTTGATGCTCAAGTAAAGTGGCCACAGAGGAGTGGAGAAAAAGCCAATGGCAGTTTAAAGCCTAACAAGACAATCGTATCTTGCGGCTACAGATAGTGCTGTAACTTGTTCATATCTTGCTTTTATTCATAGTATGTTTTGTATTTTGGGCCTTTGGCTTTTGAGGAAATATTCCAACAAATCATGCATCAAGCATAAATGCTGATGTGCACACTCAGAGATTGTGTGCCCCATGCTGAGAGATATGCCACAACATCCTGGGCCAGCATAAACAAGACCTTATTTTCCATTTTCCTGCTAACCCACATTCCTTCGCCTCAGCATACATGTCGTGTTTGTCTCCTTAATGTCATAATAAGAGGGTCATTGGCTTTAAGTCCTGACTCACTCCATTAGAATGTTCCATCATCTCTCTTTTTTGTTTTCCTCATCAGATGAATGAGGTTAGGTCTCCTGTGTTCACCACTTGCCTATCCTATCCCCAAACCCCAAGTTAGTTCTCTCTCACATGCACTCTTTTAAAACCCCAGAGTTTTTCTGTTCCACCAGACTTGTAGTCCAGACACACTCGGTACACATTTAGTCGGTATCTCAAACTCCCAGACGGGCTTCTGCGGACACGCACACACATTTTTGCTCCTCTGTCCCAAATCCAGAGCTTTAAAGTGATGTTGCTTAAGCCAGTTTCAGTCCCTCTTTCCTGCTGCTGGCATGCCACCTCATTCTTTCTCCTGAGGAATGAGGGTATCTTCTAACCTTATCAGCTCTGACCATTAAAACCAATTCTGGTGGTGTTATTACAGTTAATAACATTCAGATGGGCGCCATGTGGCACTTGCTGCAAATGCCAGAATGCAACATTTCCCAAAAGTCTATTACATTGCAGCAAAGTGATCATCATTCTTCACTTCATTTGTCAGTAGTTTATTGTTGTGGCTTATTGCTGTTCTCTGTCTGCTTCTTTGTGCATGTACACTTATGGGTCTGTGGGAGTAAATGACAGAGTATATACCATTTGACATTGATGAAAAAGCCACAAGTTTGAATCTTAAGTTCCAAGAAATTACTTTTACTTCTGTTCTACCCCCCCTTGCAAAAAAAACTCAAGAAAGGGAAAGAAAGTAGACGTTGGGATAGGAACTTGAAGACAATTTTGCAAACATACAGATTTTAATTCTATCAATTGTAGAAAAACCATGTTCCTTCCTATGTTCCTGTGTTTAAACTCTTCACCCGCATGTTGGTTACATCTTTAAAATAACATTAATTTAAAAATTTTTTTTTTTTTTACAATTTTTTTCTTTTTTACATTCTTATTTAAATGTTTGCTGCTCTCCCACACAAAAGACACAAATAAGAACTACATGTTTCATTGGATTTAGCTGTTTTCCATACTACTTTATGGTTTGCGCCTCTGGTTCACTGCTTTTTTTTCCTTCTTTACCACAATCATTCCTTCGCACACACACGCTAGCTCTATTTTCACTCAGTCTGCAATACTATGCATTTCTGCATGAAACCAATCTTTCTGTATTAAAATCTGTGGAAAGTATGTGTGGTATTCCATTCTGCACTTTGTAACCAGGAATGGTTTTTCCACTCGCATTCAGTCTACCGTTTCCTGGGAATGTGGCACTGTTAAGTAATATCTGAATGATTGAAAATAATGTCCTGTTGACCAATTTGTCCATTAGGTTGCTACGGAGTTGCTGCAAACGATGTCAGTGAACAGTGGTCCTGCGATCGCTGTAGAGAAGGATGTTTTACAGCAGTAAGTTGGTGTTCCATATTGCACAATTGCTCAATACACCTACAGCTTGTAGATTTAGCATTTTGACAGACTACAAATTGAATTAGGAAACTCTAAATCCCATTTAGGCACTTTGACTGAATTGAGGGTTGGAGGTGATGGTGGGGGTTAGAAACACTGACTGGAAATCTTATCCTCCTGCTTAAATCTATGGTCTGGAGTGGGTGTGACTTCTGTCTGAACAATATTATTTTAACAAATATAGGCCATGTGTGGAAGATCTATTTGACAGCTATACATTTTATGGGGATATATGATAGAGCTATAAAATACACAATATTTAAGTCTTTGCCATTCCATGGCAATTGGTTATTAATTTTTATTAAATTTTCAAAAATCTTTTTTTTTTGTTTTATTATTGCAACTTCAGTATGATATTGTTATTCTTCAAAGATTGTTTAGAATCTCCTCACCATATTGTACCCTCTATAAAAATTTAAGGAAGAACAAAAGTGAGAAACATTCCTGCAATAGACAGTCTAAGGGCATATTTGATCAGGAAAACCATTCTGTCTGTTATTAAAAGGAAATGACTACATTGATGGTTGGAATTGATGGAGTTGTGTTATTGTCTGTTTTCACAGGAATGCTGTCTCTGTAACCTCAGAGGTGGAGCACTGAAGAAAACGCAAAATGACAAGTGAGGACAGATTTTTGTTCTGTGATTATCTCTGCTTGGTCTTCTCTCATCTTTAGAGCTCATCCAAATTAATATTCCACCTAATCCTCATATTGTGCACATTTTTTTTTTTATGTTTTATGCATATAGGTGGGCTCATGTGATGTGTGCAGTTGCGTTGCCAGAGGTGAGATTTGCGAATGAAGCCAAGAGAGGTCCCATTGACACCAGCAGAATCCCAATGCAGAGATATAAACTGGTAAGGAGACACAGACAGACACACAGACACACAGACACACAGACAGACACACAGACACACAGACACACAGACACACACACACACACACACACACACACACACACACATATTCAGCCACAGTGTTGGAATCCCTCAGGTCCTTGAGGACCGGCACAGTCTAATTAATGTAGTGTTCATAGTTCTAATTAACAGTGTGAGATGAACATGCCCACAATCAAAGCTGGATGATTAACCACTGGTGGGTGGGAGTCGGGGGGGTGGGGGGTGCGTACATAGAGCTGTCTGTGTGTGGGTGTCTGTCCATAACTGTGTAGTTGTGTGTGCATGCACATATGTTGTGTGTGTGTGTGTGTGTGTGTGTGTGTGTGTGTGTGTGTGTCTTTGTGTGTATGGTTAATAAGAGATCTGGAGTGTGTCTCCACAGACCTGATATGTTGCCACTATAGTTAGCTCTCTGCTGCAGGCACCAGTGCAGCATTAGAAAGGTGCATCCCAGCAGAGATCCCAGATGTATCACTATGATGTGTGCTGTCCACCCTTCTGTCTATTTAGTCAGTAAATATTACATAGGAATACTCATCTTTTTATTATTATTAATTTAAATTGATTTTTACTCTCCACAACTATATTTAAAGGTGACTTTGTTATTCAAATGGGAATGACATACAGTTTTAGGTGTATTTATTTCAAGTTACATTCAGTAAGTAAGTTAAACTAACTTTACCTAAAACCTACAAAGTCAATACAGTATTTTTCAAATATGGTATTACCGGTAATTAATTCTGTAATACTCCACCCAGGTGATGGGAATATTTTGATGTTTGCTGAAAACCTTTTCGTGCCCTACTGCTACATTTATAATAATAAAACACACCTCGTATATTAGTTGCAAAATTAACATGATTTAATTAATATGATGATTTAATTAATATATTTAATAGTTATTTAATACAATATCAGGTATTCGATGGAGTTCTAATAAAGAAATCAGTCAATAATACAGTATTCATGTGAATATGAGCAGACAGATTGTAACACTTCTAGAACATTTCTAGACATTGAAATGTCTTCATCATTTGCATGTTTACAGTTTTGGAACATGTGATTTGGTGTTTGCATTGGACCCATTGGCCCTGCAGCAGCCAGGGACATACATAATTTAATATTGTACAAAACACACTCACACGTAGCCTGAGCATTCATAATTTACTGTGGGAATGTTCTTAACGCATGGCTCAACACACCCACCCAAGTACAGCCAGCGAAGGCACGGGTTAGGAGGAAAGTGGGTTAGCTCATGAACTCACACACACTGAAACAAAAAGCAGACCCATGATTAACAAAGTAAATATAGGTTCATATAGGTATGTGTTAGTATAGCAGTAAATATACTTTTAGTGAGGCGCACACACACACACACACACATGGACACAGACACACACACACACACACACACCACTTGGAATGTCAGTCAGAATCTTGTCACGCTGGCCTCAATACGTGAACAAGACAGTCAGCTAAGTTCATCAGCTCGCTGCTGTCCATAATAGAGGAGGTATGGGAGAAACCTTTCAAAATGTAGGCCATGTTAGTCACCAGAAAAGCGCTGAGCAGAAGTACCTCAGTTCAAAAATAGAGGGGCCGTGAATCAGTAGAGACCCCATTAATTTGAAAAGCGGGTGGATTTAAGAGCTTTTATTACCCATTGTAAATTAAATATTCACTCTAAATTGTTCTGGACGTTATGTTGCAAGAGGAAAAGAAGATTGTGCATACCACCTCCTCCTCTTGAAACACCTGAGTTGATGCAAAGATGGTTAAATGTAAAGGTCATGCCACAACTATCTGAATCGATACTCTTCCACTCTGCATTTTTTTTTTTAAAATGATAAAGCAGAGGTATTTATTCCTGCATCTTAATCACAAATACTAAATAAAACACTCATGCATGCACACACATCCTTGTACTTTTAACCCTAACCATACCACCTAAACCACTAACGACCCTGAACCCAACCTAAGCCCAATTCTAACCTCAACCTTAAAACACTACATGGAGACTTCTTTTCATTCTGATTGAAATTGTTCTGATCTGAACTTCAGGTCAAGACTACATGTGACATGATCTGTTTTGAAATGGTGTTTACATTTTTGACTACGTTTAATCATAACAGCCATTTTACAGCTGTGTGACAAGCGTAGATTGACACGTAGATTGATGATTGAATCATCGTGTGAAAACTTCACTTCGTTTTTTGTGGACTTTTTTTTTTTTAAAAACTGTTCAATATTTCTGGTTTTCCTACCTTTGAGAGTTTCCATTAAAAACAGACTCTCTACAGCAGACCAGTTCTGTGTGCTCTGCTTTGAAGCCACCATATTTTCAACTAATGAAACGTCATCGTGCATTAACATCAAGACAGAGCATGTACAGGAAGAACACAGCCTGACATGCTGTTTCACTATTTACATGACAAAATTTTACTTTTGATCGATTCAGGAAAAGGGACAGTCTAACCAAATGAAATTCAATTCAGTCTAGGCCTATTTATTCTGATTGTTGTGTTTATATTTGGTTTGAGCTTCTACCTCAATTCTAATTGGAATATTAGGCTCTGTGTAAATCAAGCTCATGTCTTCACCCTCAAACAGTCCTTTGAAGTTGTGAGGACCAACCAAAATGTTCTCACCTCCCAAAAATGTCCTCATTTTTCTAGTAGAATGCAGATTTTGGAACTCAGTATGTAGCAAGTAGAATACAGACCGACACACACATACTCACCACACAGACATTAAATGATATTTTATCCATCATTATGCATTATGTGGAACAGAATCTAATTACCGGGTAGTTTAAAGTAATTTATATATAAATACCTTCAAATACTGTCATACACAACATAAATGGTGACATGATGGTGCAGTAGTTTAACAGTTTATATGATGAAGTGTGGAAACCAGCCGAATGAACCATTTCCCAGCAGAGCTCTCTTTGGGCTAATGTGCATTTTCTGATGAATTTATCTTTATACAGGCATATTTTCTGTCAACATGAAAATGGATGCTTCATTGTGGGTCCCCAGAAATTAGATTAATGAATAAATTACTCTCAAAGAGATGTGAAACAGTGGCACAAGAGAGGAAGCAGAGGCAAGGAGGTGAAGCGAAAAAGAAAGGCTCCAGATGAATGCTTTATTAAGTAGAGAACGGAGGAAATGGACTGAGATGGGAGGCATACGAAAAACAAGGGAACGTGGAGCAAGTAGAGTTATAATGGGAGGATGTCGTCATTCCCTCCCTTCAGTGGAAGAGCTGAGGATTTTTTTCAGAGAAGACAGGAAGGGAAATATACTTGATGGGGCATTTGGTGCAGAAAACCGAAGGATGGTTTTAAAAATTTAGGCCTGAGTGTGTTTCTGCACGGAAGCGCACCTGTTGTGCACTGATCGCACATGAGAAAAGCAATACTAGGACACGGAGGCTGCAGCAGTGCTGTGGAATCCTTAAATGATGTCATCTGAATGGTTTTATTTGAGACTTTTATAATGGTTAAATACTGTGTGTTTATAGTTGATGGCATTAAATTATCCTAGATGTTCATGTCGGGACTGAGTAATGATCCAGCTGACAGATGTTTTGAATTTAATGATTTCTATGCAGCTCATAAAAGTCTATTTTGTAATCAGTTCAAAAGGAGGGAAATGGGGGAAAATATCAGCTCCCCTTTTCCAAATTTTATCTTTATTTAAAGTTCAGCAGGGTGGAACGGATGCAGTGTGTCAGCACTGAAATCTGCTTAATGGACTCAAGTGAATGGAGCTGGGCAGTTCAGTTCTAATTTGTGGGAAGGTGCAGTTGCATCATGCCAAAAGAGGCAACCACTGTGTATGTCAGAAGAAGAAAATAAGGCTGAATATGGGAAGAAATGTGAAATATTAAGGACCCCAGTGAGAAAACAAGAACTGATCAGAGGTTAAGGTTATAAAACAGAATTTTGACTAATTAGTTAGCTAAATCGGTACTTAGACTATTAAAACCCATCACTGTAACTGTGGTTCCACAGAAATGTGTCGACACCTTGGTCAGTATTAGTGTATTTTCAATTATTGATCTTCTAAGATCTGGTCAGAAAGAAATACACGACCAAGAATTTTTAGATTTATCTCAAATTTTCAAATATGCTCTAATACAGTATCATTTCTTAATTGTCATCTTTATGTGTTATGTGAGACTAGAAAAAGTAAAGAAGAGAGCTTGACTTAAGGTTTTATTCTTCTACTTGTTCACAGAGGTGCATCTATTGTCGCAAGCGCTGCGTGGGAAAAAGGCAGTCTAGTGCTTGCATCCAGTGCTCGTGTGGTCGATGTCCCACCTCCTTCCATGTGACCTGTGCCCACTCTGCTGGTGTTGTCATGGAGCCTGACGACTGGCCATACGTCGTGTCGATCACCTGCCACAGACACCAGTCACGCAGTTCGTCAGCTGTAAGTTGCATGAAGAAGCCATCCCCTGATTTACACCACGTTTGCGTCTGTGTTCTGGAACAGCTGCGCTGCACGTCACTGTAGCACAGTGTGGCAGACAGAAAATGGGGTCTTGTGGTAGTGAATGAATTTATGTAATTTATGTCATATCGTGTGATATGACAGATTTGTAGGGTATAAAACAAGTCACAAAAGAAGACATTATTTTTCCCATCCAAAAGAGTTAGGAGAAGTATTTTTTTTCTGTTTTTTGTGCCTCTACTATGGTTAATTCCACAATTTCTATTCAAATGTCAAAATAATAGATTATTTATTTCATATTAGGGTTTTTTTTCTTACAAATATTTTTGAAAGTGCACAGTTGAAATGTATCCCTGTTTATTTGATAATGTATTAGATGTTTTATTTTCTCTCTGGACCTGACTTCCTGTCCTGCACACTCTGCTAGATGGCTGCATTTTACTTCACCATCTGGTAAAAATAGAAGTTTTGTGTATTTCCGATAAGGGTGTTGGTGTTGTGACTGAGACGGAATGCAATGGAAACATATTGGGTACACTGCTGTTTCAGGCAAGCAAATGCATCTAGCGTGTTATTGGAATAAAGATCTTTCATGAACTGTCTCACCTGGAATCCTGGACTTTTAAATCAACTGAAATTATTCAATCATTCATCTTTAACATTAAACCTTCTCAATGTAAAAAAAAATATTTTACATGCTTTCTACCACTGTCTCCAAATATCAGAAGCAGCGAGCATGCCAAACTTCCATCTCTCTGGGTCAGACGGTCATCTCCAAACACAAGAACCTCCGCTACTACAGCTCAAAGGTCACTCAGATCAGCTCCCAGACGTTCTATGAGGTCATGTTTGACGATGGCTCCTTCTCCAATGATACCTACCCTGAGGATATAGTGGTGAGAATGTAATTTAATTGGAGACAGACTTGATAGGTCACCTCCCTGTGGTACAGCAGAAGCTTCATCACATTGTCATCTTCCATTAGTAGGTGAGCATTAAAGGCCTATTCTTTCACTTTTGTAGAGTCGAGATTGTGTCAACCTGGGTCCTCCTGAAGTCGGAGAAGCTGTTCAAGTGAAATGGCCAGACGGACTGTTCTATGGTGCCAAATACTTAGGATCCAACATCTCTTACATGTACCAGGTACTAGAGTAAAACATATGACCTAGTTTCTGCAGTTTGACCAAGTTACACTGTCACTGTCAAAGCGGGGCAGCATTGCTCATGTTTAAGTCACTCTGAGTGGTCAGGACTTTTCTGGTGTCATCTAAGTCCCTGGGACTTTATGCAGAACGATTGAGGGCGTGAAAAAAGTGAAAGGACGCTTGAGACAGAGGTTGCAGGTGCTGAAAGTCGAGGAGAAGCTGTGTAGGAAGGGAGATGTGAAAGCACACGAGTGGTGAAAGAAGGAATATGAAAAGGAGGTGACAATCTGCATTATTCAAACTCACTGAAATATTCAGAGTTGTGCGGTTCCCACTTAAAGCTTTATTTAGTTTTGCTGGGCGTCAACCATTAACTATGCACAAATGCATCTGTGATGCACAAACTTGAAGGTCAGGTTTAAAAAACTAGTTTGTGGATGTGTGAGCAGAATACTTTCATTGTCATCTACAGTCTGAATGACAAGTTGGATTTTTTTTCATTTACAGGACCTATCTACACCTATATATAACTATAGCATATATCTAGAATATATTCTGCCCTTTCACTGTAAACTAGCTCATTATAATATTTCAGGTGGAGTTTGAGGATGGGTCTCAGGTACTGGCGAAAAGAGAAGACGTCTATACGTTAGATGAAGATCTGCCTAAAAAGGTGAAACGTAGGCTTGTAAGTATTAGACTTACTGTGCAAAACATCATCTCACCGCATAAACAAGATACTTTAATTGTGTTCAAGTGAAGTTTCTGTAGTTGCTCACTGGTGTCTCGTTTTGTAGTCTACAGCTTCAAGCATGCGTTTCCAGGATGCCTTCTTTACCACGCAGGGGGAGAGGAAGAGGCAAAGAACACCCAATTCACGTTTCCAAAAAGACTTTGTGGCCCTTCCAGGCCTTCGTACGACTGCCAGGAATGCATTTGAGCAGCGGAGCCACAAAGGGAAATAAAATCAAGGGAGGGGGAGCAGTAGTGGACAGCGGCACTGAGACGACAGTGGGTAATGCGGCTGTTTGCATCACACACTGGTCCTTCTTCCAGCCTCACCCATTCTCTGTCCCTGTGACTGGAGCAGAAGAAGAGATAATGGAATGCGTGATGTGGGGTTGGATGGATGGACAATGATGCAGGTGTGTTAGTAGAATGGGGATTGGAGCGGTTCGATAGGCTGTGTGGCTGGACTCAGCAGAGGATGTTGGTATTGCCCCACATCCTCTTTTACATCTGTCAGGGAAAATATGTGACCTCAACTTGTCACAAACACTTTTGAGGAAAAAAGAAAAACAACCACAACAAAAAAATCTTTATGTGTGTGTGTGTGTGCGTGTGTGTGTATACATATATATATATATATATATATATATATATATATATATGTATACACACACACACACACATATATACACACGTAAATATATATGTATGTATATATATATATATATATATATATATATATATATATATATATATATATATATATATATATGTGTGTATATATGCGCATATATATATAAATCACTGAATCTTATTTTTTTCTATATAACTTGGTGGTATTTGGTCTGTATTGTTTTCATTTATGAGTTTGATTTATTATTATTATTATTGTTATTATTATTATTATTATTATTATTATTATTATTATGCACTTTTGTTCGTAGTGTTTTCCTCACACTGTATAACTGTTCTCTCCCTGCATGTTGAACGTCATCTGACTGCTTCTACTGGGCTCAAGTTCAATAATGCTATGATGACTTCCACCCTGCATTTCAGGGTAGAAATTTTGAATCCGGCACAATGTGCATACTGAAAAAATGAACTCATTTGAAGTATTTATGGAGTTCAGATGCTCAGAAAGGAGCTTGTTGGGTGGTCATTTGGCTTCTGTGCACAGTTAATGTGACATGCTACTGTTGCCCTATTGAATAAAGTGCATTGTTAAAATTATTTAAAATTTGTATTTATTTTTGGCTTGCTATAGTTAAACTATTGCTAACTGCTGTAAGAACACCAATAAAAATAATTTTTTTAAATTAAAATTGTCCTGTATATTTTTATACAGCCCATTTTACGACACTTGGAATTTTGCATTAGTATTGTGTAAAAAAGAAAAATAGAGCAGTTTTGATTTGGCATACCTGAAATTGATCAGTTGTCAACATTGGACTTATCATCACAAATATAACCACTAAACATGTAATTGGAATAAGGTAAAATACAAACCATACATTAATCCAAATGTGTGCTTTGTATTTTATAGTCTAACCACTTTTATTTAACATCGTTAATACCGTATATAAATTAAATATTGATATACTTAATTTATATATTAATGATGTTGAATAAACGTGGTTAGACTATTAACGTACAGTGATCCTTTAAAAACAGTAAAGCTTTCCCTGTGGCCAAACTTTTAAAGCTGCTAAAAAACAAATCATGGCCCACAGTATAGAACAATATAGTACTAAAACTAGAAAGCACTCGGAGAGCGCAGACCTCCGCCAAGTTTATATAAATTGCAAGAAAATCCGTCTTCTGGATCACATCGGGATCAGCCTTTGGCATATGATGGAGGATCCCATTTTCCATCCTTGAGTCAAATTTCATTAGGTTTGGTCAATAATTAACCAAGATATTGAGAAACAAAATGTTTGGCCCCATTTACCACAATGTTAACGAAAATGTCAAAGTGATCCAGAATCCAGGATTTCTTGCGGATCACCCCCGAAATGAAATCAGTTCTTCCTTTTCACATTTCTAACAAATCCTGAAAATTTCATCAAAATCGGTCCATAACTTTTTGAGTTATGTTGCTAACAGACAGACAGACAGACAAACGCCGGCAAAAACATAACCTCCATGGTGGAGGTAAAAACATATATGCATGATGAAATCCTACAAATGAATTTCAAGAAGGTGTTTCTGTGCCAAAAAGCACCAAAATCTGTTCTAGTATTGTTTTCTGTTTTTTTTATTTATTTTTTTGTTTTTAGGAGAATAAAAGGACAACTCAAGCAATCGTTTCACTTGAGTTTATTTGTAACAAATGAAACTTGTGTCAACAGAGAACAGAAATCCAGACAGACCTGTGGTTTCGGTTTTCACACGCTCCAAAAACCAAAGTAGGAAAATAAGAAAAAAATAAATAAAAAAAACAAAACAAAAAAAAAAACACTTTTTTTTTTAACCCGGAGCAGAAAACAAACATTTTACATTTACAGACTGACTGGAGGTAACCAATCTGTGTAAAACACCATATTTTTCTTTTTTTTTAAATACATTTGATAAACTCCAGTTTTATCCATCTACATGATATACCTTGGGGGGTAAAATAGAACACTTTGTGAAACTTTTCTTTTGTGGTACAACAAATCCGTTATGTGATGTACTGCACATACTGTTGTGCCATAAACGGTGATTTTTTGTGCACCCTTTTATTAAATCGCTTTTTATGTCTGATAATTTTTTTTAAATCAATCATTTATTTATTCATCTATGCATATCATTTACTCTGTGTTTTGTGTTATGTACATATACACAAACCATGTGACAATTACAGGGTCCATCTTTACTGAGTTCAAGTAAGACCTTTGGGGGGAGGGGTGGGGGAGCATTTCAGAGATAACAGGATACTAGTATTAGTGCATAGTACAAAGAGAGAAAGTGCAAGTCTTCCCGTAACAGGTGTGACCAATGGGGCATCTAAAAAGTGGTACCATGCATACAAAAACAACGGGGGTGGAGTTTGCTACGAGCTTGTTGGAAAATGGTCAGCACTCCCTTGTGGTGGTCAGGCGTTAATGGAGAGATAGTAAGAGGATGCTGCAGCGCTTTTGGAGGTGTAGCACCTTAACTTCCCAAACCTTTGTCGCTAAAGAAGATAGACATGACGACAAGACAGGTCAGTTTTGGTGATGGGGTCCAGGTGGTTTCTTATTATCTGGACTGACAGAGAGTCCCTGCCAAGCATGTTGGAGGGGACAGACCTGGCTGTCAAAGTTGTACAATTGTGACCAAAATGTGACAAACTGAAGTCTCAAAGGAAGAGTAAACTTTTCATATGCGCAGACTTGTGCAAATACCCTGGGAAAAGATGGTAGAAATCTGTCAAGAGACCCATCGAGTCTGAAACCAAAGACTTTAGCCCAGTGTTGGTTTGCGTTTGTATTATTAGCTTCAATTGGTTCAAAACGGATGCGATGGTGTTGTTGCTAGGTTGAGAGACATAGAGGTCTAAACTATCCAGCCTTGCACAGGACCATCTGTACAAAACTTCACAGTCAAAACCAGAACCTATACAAGTTACTCCCACATAGTTTAACATGACTAAATCATATAAACAGACATCCAGTACACTTACATACAAGCATACATACATAAAATACACAAAAAACCCTTCAAAAGAACTTTATCAAAACAGGCGTGTAATATAAGGCACTAGAAATCTAAAATCAAAATACTAAGATGTTGTTGCTAATATGAGTTTGATCATTCATCGTTTGCCGGTACTTATAGAAGGGCAACATCATCAATTGTGGTTGTTTCCTGTTTGGAGGCCACCACGTCTCAACAAAAGACAAATCTGCACCCTCATCATCATGAACTGTAACTGCGTTGAGTGACCTGACACCAAAATATAGAATACATCTATGTATTGCACACTGAGTCAGATATATCAAAGGTGAGCATTCCACTGATGACACTGTTTCTTCCCCAACCCCCCCCTCCATCCTACCTGCTATCCTACATTCCTTCATCGCCCCCTAAATGAGGAAAATAATTTTTTTGTGAAGCTTATTTGGACACAGAAAAACATTGTGTTTTATCATATTTAGCTTTGTGTGCATACTCTCCATAGTGTTTCATCTGGCTTCTTTTCTCACCGCACACAGAACAATTTATTATTCCGTCCTTTAGCAGCAGGGCCGTTAATCTGCCTCCACGGGGCCCCTGGTCAATTTAAAAACCTTCTCTGTCACTACGGGCCAGATAAAGGCAAGGCTGAATGTCCTTTGTGCATGCAAAATGTGTGTGTGTGTGCATGTGCGTGTGTGTGTGTGTGTGTGGCGAGAGTACTCAGTGATGTTTTTTTTGTTTGTTTTGTGAAAGTTTTCCACACTACATTTGATTGTACTGAATCACAAAAATGGCTACAGCTCACTTGAATATGCATGAAATAATTATATTAAAAAAAAACAATGAAATAGAACTCTATCTTGAGCATGTAAAAAGGAACGTACTACCACGTGAAATGCCCAGTTTAAAAAAAACAAAGAAACAAAAAAAACACGATATGTGGCATATCAATATTGTTCTCTATAAAACTAAAATATTGTTTTACTTTGTGGTCTGCATGAAACCTCTGTCAAACTTCCCTTATGTTAAAGGTTAAATTGGTGTTTTTTTTATTACTGTAGAACAAAAGAATATTTTTCATTCACAGGAAACAACAGTCTGCTTTTGAAAGACAACAGAAAAAATAAAAACAAAACGTCTTTTGTGTCCTTTTTTATAAGATGTGTATTCTATGTCTTAATACTGTGTGCTTCGTGTTTTCAGTCTCCACTTGGCTAATCTCAGGTGCTAAAAAGTCCAAGTCCTTTCAGTCTATGAGGCTTCCATATGCTGTAGAATCCACACTCCTCAAAGGTATAAAAAAATTAAAATCTGTGACAGCTAAATATCGTAGCTGGGTCCTCTATTTTAGGTCGGTGATGCTACACTGGTGGTGGACGAGGTGAGAGTTCCACATCCAAACAATGTAAAGCAATCTGGGTGCTCGCAAAAGCACTGAAATGTTTCAAAATCAATATCTGATGAAGTATTCTGATGGGAACAGTGGTTGAAGCTGCTTCTTCAGACTGACCATCGGGTGTGTTTGGGCTGAGGGTGGAAAGAAACACCCTCGTCAAGTTGGTTGGTATGGCTCAGGTAGAGGTGCTGTTTCTGGGAAAGTTCTGCTTCTCTCCGCGTGTAGCAACAAAAATCTTCAGACACATCGCAGCCCGGTGCATTCATTCAGGCTGCACAGAACCTAAGAAAAGTGCACGAGGTGGGATGTGGCGTGAGAGACAGCCATTGGGTTTATGTTGCATAGTGATCGAAGCTTCCCAAGTACTCCAGACTGGCCCTGTAGCAGAACTGGTACTGGTCCTGAGGAGGGGAAAAGGGACAACACGTCAGGGGGAGATGATGGAGAAGTTACCTGACGAGTTCAGAGGAGGAAATGTAACAGCGGAAGGCTCACTTCTGTCTGAACGGTGGCTGGCCTTTGGGTGCGCAGCATCTTAACGGTCTGGAAGATATCTACCACGCCCTCGTACCTCATCCTCTCCAGTACAATGCTGAGGGTGATGAACACACCGGTCCTTCCTACTCCGGCACTGTTTGCAGACATATTTAGAATCGTATGATGTAATAGATGCAGCAGAAACAATAGAAAACATCTATATTTTAAGGCTGTCTTATGATTCACCAGGCAGTTGTGAATCAATCGCAACACAATGTTGTGCCTGATAAAGTCCAAATTCTTCCACTGTTAAGGGTGAAAAGATAAATGACTAAAAAGGGTTCAATACTTTTATAGTCCCTACAAGGACATGTTGGGATGGTACTTGGAGTAATTTGGTGAAATTAGAATGCTCTGCAGTGATAACAAAGTGCTTATCAAAAATATACTATTTCATCAAACACATATGCATGTGTTATTCCATATAAAAAAAAATTGTTTTGACAGTCTTGCTTCATTTTTGTCCTAATTGATAATATGATATACGTTATCCAAGAGTAGGGTACAGTCAAAAGATCATCAGCAGCAGTAAGAAACCTCAACAACCAGCCAGAACCGACAGTCACTTTCTCATTACTCATCTATCATTACTGTGTGTATTCTATGCTTGTAAAAGGACACTGAACATATACTTCCACATTAACAACCAATGCATATAGCTGTTATATTCAAAGACATTTTCAGCCATCACAATTGGTGCTTTATTTTTCTGAAGTTATTAGTAATTAAATTATAAACATCAGTATTAAAATAATACTGAAACACTGTAAATATGAGGGATGGGTCTTACCTGCAATGGACAGTAATTGGCCCATCCTGGCCAAACTGTTCTTTAGTTTTGTGCACCTGGCCGATGAAGTCAATGAATCCCTCCCCAGATTTTGGCACTCCTTGTTCTGGCCAGTCAGTGAACTGGAATTGACGAACCGTTCGTGACTGGCCGTCCTGAATGTGAAGAGAAGCGTTTGATTAGCTTTCATACAGAGAAAATTTTAACTACATTCAAAAGGTTATGGTCATATGCGCGGGTGACTCACCCTGGCATCGGTGACTTTAAATTCTCGGAGGATGTACTGGGGCATGTTGTACTCTGCCATGGGATCCACGACAAAATACTGGTACCTGGCTGACCGTTCTGCAGGCCAGTACTGATGACATTTTTCCTGCAGCAAAGAGTAACTCAGAATATTTATCATATCAGATATTTCAAGCTACTTTATTTTATGTCTTTAAATTTGTGCCTAAATGTACTGTTCTATCAAAAACAGAAATAAGTCATATTTCTGAGACCATTTGTCAAGATTTTTACTGTTTGCATCCTTATATAGATGAGTGCTATTCTTTTGCTATACTGTCTCTTCAACTTGTTTAGTTTCCCTGTAAAATACCCTGTAAATATCAGTTGGCTCGCCTGTGAAGAGCTTTCATGACTAAAGAAGTCCATGTGTCAACATTAGTTATCTGTGTGCGTGACTCGTACCCGACCCATTTCTCTCAGTTTGGTTAGCATGACAACAATAGTGGAGTTATGCTCCCACAGCATCCTCCAGTAGTCTTCTGTGGTTTCAGCCAGTGGACCTTGAGTTGCTATGTAGGCCTTCTGCTGTCTGCAAAAACAGAATAAATTAGATGAAGTGCTCTTCATTGACTCAATCCTTCAGATGGTAAAACTCTGACCTGTATCCATCGATGAAGCTGGCGTTGATGTAGTCAGATCCCTCCACTCCTCTGATTGGCTGCAGAGACACGCGTGTGGTCTCATAGGGCATGATGTTCACCAGTCGGTTCTTGAACTTGTTGCACGGCAGGTTGGCACTCACGAAGCGCGATGTGTGGGCCTTGGCACTGGCCAGGCGCTGAAACAGAAACAAATGTTTAGTCCTTTGCAAGAGCCTGAGATATGAACCTTAGAAATAGTGCTGGGAGAGAGCACAGAAAACAGAGGGGAAGATCACAGAGAATGAAAAGAAAGGAGGACAGACAGGAAAGAGGCAAAAAAAACAACTACCAAAAGAGTTTAGGTCAAATACAAAGACCATTTATAGGCTCAGTTCTCAGCAGAACAGGACAGTAAATTGTTGCATGGAAAATGTTCTGATCCCCTTATATTTCTGTTTGTAAGAAAAATTAGACAAGGGAGGGGAAAACACAAGATAAAAAGAGAAACCTTAAAATGAAATAAGTGTTAAAATGAAAAAGAAAAAAAGAAAAGAAAAAGTTGTGAATAGAAAGTTACAAATATTGTATAAATTATATAACCAGGGAGGGAATGGTTAAAATCAGGACACAACAGAGATTCAGAGATCTCTATGATGCATGCGCCTATTCTCTCCTCTTTCTGCCCCCGCTTCTCCTACTTCTTTACTCGGGCCAGTCATCAGCAGGAGGGACCAGCCATACGAGTTTGGTCCTGCTCAAGGTTTCTTCCTGTTAAAAAGGAGTATTTCATTGCGACTATTGGGTGGGGATCAAACCATGGGTTTCTGTAAAGCCTAGAGACAATTTTGATTGTAACAGATGCTATATAAATAAAGTAAAGATAAATTGAAGATGACTTCAAAAGAACAGACAGAAATTTTAACTTTTGCAAGTGGCTCTACATCATGTGTGCAATCAGAGAATTCAACTCAGAGATTCAACAGGACAGTCAATCAGACTTCTTCGAATTAATAAATAAAAAAGGCGCAATTGCATTTAAGGGATAAAAACTGTTTGTCAGAAACCCAAGCAGCAATAAAACAGGTACTGGGGAGTGGGGAGAAAAATACAACCCCAGAACACAGACATCCATATGGATATGGCCGATCACAAAGTACGCTCAAGCGCGCCAGGAAAGTCAGACAACAGAGATCAGGGAGATGGAGACTGCAGACTTGGGGAGGGGATGATGATGACTAAGTCTGGAACCTTGTGGGTACTGGAGCTGTGTGGGAGAAACAGCAAGTACCTTATTTTCTTACAGACAGACCACTGGAGACTCCCACACTCACCACAAGTTCACCAGTACACTTGTGTATTCAATTCTTGGCAGCATGCTTGGAATCCAATTCGGACTTATCACTAAAGTCTGCCACACACAATCATTTTTGATGCCGTTCTTGCACAATCTGTTAAGCCCGGATGTATTACGAACCAGGTGAGAAACCACGAGCGACACCAGAGTTCGATTGGACACCGTTTTACAGGGTGGTACAGGGACGGAAGGCAGTCAGGTTTACCGGGGAACAGAAGCAAAAGGCAGGTCAGGAACAGGCAGGATCGGTAAAGGACAGACAGGCAGGCAGGAAATCGGGGGAAAATCATGTATAAAACAGCGGACAATTTGGCAGGGGCGAAACGTTCGGCCATCATGTAAATAGGCCACCTAATTGGCCTGATTGGCCGTAGGTGTGCAGTGCTGGGGTGGATCCGAGGGCGGGACTGCTTGCAGCTGTGACAGAATGAACCCATGCCCCTTTGGCAACCTCTTTAAACCAGTAAGCCCTTTGTGTGAGGAAACAAAAACAGTGAGCCTATGAGTGTCGGATTACTGAAAGCTTCCACAACAGCTTTGTTTCTTTCCTTTCTCACACCCATGCAGCAGCTATCTGTGAATTTTATTTGCAAGGACATGACACTACTTCAGACCTGCTGAGACCTTCCATCACTTCTAATGTTTTGGTGATTGAGGTGGAAAGTGTAGCTGCAGCTGAGTGAGTGTTCTGACTAAGATGGAAAGTGGTTAGAGGAAGAGCTCCGGTGTATGTTTTACATCAACAGAAAGCTGAGAAAACTATTTGTGTGTGCTTGTCATTTGGAAGAGACCATTGCTATTAGGGTAGGAATCTGGGAGCAGGGGATGAAGGAGACTCATTTGAGTGATATTTTGTTTACTTTGCCCCCAGTACCTGAGTAATCATCCCCCCTTCCAGGAATAATTTAGGCCACCTGCCTTCAATTATCAACTGTATACGTGAGTGACTAAAACCATCTGCTTAAACTCATCATTCAAATATCAAAAAGGAAATGTGAATAAACCAGTGGAAATAAAAATATGACTTCTCGTGCCCTCACTTTCCTGTTTCTTTCAAAATGAACCTCATGACAAAGCTCTGTTCTAAACTACAATGCTTCGCAATATTTTCTCTTCTTCGGCATCCCTGTAATAGTTCAAAGACTCCAGTCCTTTCCAAACCCACAGCAGAGCTTTCTTACGCTGGATTCAAGAGATGCAGTCCTATAATCTCCTTTGTATCCACCCATCCATCCTGAGATGCTCAGAGGGGGAATTGCAGAGAGCTCTGGTTCTCAGCAACTAACAAGGTCAAGAACTCATGGTTAATACATGAGTAGTTCATACAAGACTCCTCTGGTGGGAAATGGTGGGAAAGTAAAGTGATGGTATATTAGTGTTGTGAAGATATATAGATAGATTACTTCAGTATTCCTTAAATGTTAACCTACCATAGAGTGTTTGGGATCTATTACTCAGTAAAGTATGGAGCAAATGTTTGCTATCATTGTCTGTTTCCACTGATTTGTCCAGCCCAGTCTCCCATTATTGTGAGGAGAGGATAAACCCTTCTTCTGGTTTTCGTTTGGTGTAAACCATTTTTCATCTTAATTATTCTTTTCCCAACAGCTGTTTGAGCACACAGTTTCAAAGGAATTCACTATTTTTGCTAAACTTGCAGAAAGTTACAAGAAAATGTAATATCTTTAATGAGCAGGTGACGAAACACTCACCTTCAGAAAAGGCCTCAGACCCTTCAGCCTGACTGACATGACAAACATCACTGTCCACATTTTCCTATAAATGCAACAAATTCTGCTTCTGTCCTGCAGTTTGCAGCAGGTGGACACTGAGTAGAAAACCTTCTAATGCCTAATGGCATAGAAATTCTTTCTCACAGAAACCAGTGAAATATAATTTTCCCAAACATATCATAAATCAGTGGCATCTGAATTTCTTGCAGCGGTCACCTTGAATTCCAGCTCCATGCCTGTCACATTCTCTCCTGGCTCAATCTGCGTCAGCCTCTGGATGTAGGAGTAAAGGTTCCTTGCGGGGACTTCGGTGTTCCCGCAGGTCACGGCCTCCAGTAATGCATCATGAATGAAGATGTACTGGTCTTCTGTCTGGACCATGTAGTTCCTCTGGGAGCGCATCAGCGTGACATGGCCGTAGACATCAACTGTCTTCTCGTGCTTTATCCTCTCGGTCATGCCGTCGATTACAATGAAGCAGCCGGTGCGACCTACTCCAGCACTGTGCCATAAACAAGAAATAAGAAAAAAAGAAACCAAAACAATAAACAACCAACCTGATGTAAATTTAAATTCTCAGAATGTGCTCTCTGCTGCACATCTTGGCCAACGCACTTTAGATATTGTCACAAAGACAAACCATCAAAAAGATAGCGGCCAGCAATATTTCCAACAAAGAGCATAAAAGTCAACATCAGTGCTAAGTAAGCATCCCTGTCTGGCTGACATTGGAAAGATAACGTTTCCTATTGAATTCTGAAATATAGTACTTTGTCTGCCCAGACACTTCACATTTTTGCTGTGCTGGATCCTGAATGCTGAGAAATCCTGAGCAAGCAGGTTCCTACAAGCAAATTATAACCTCTTTATATAGTTAAATGAATATTAGCATGTGTATGGATTAGTGCATACTGATTAAATTTGACTGATAATCCTGTTAGACGCTCCCTATGACTGCCCCAGAAGGTTAGGAAGAGCTTTTCTCACCACAACCTATTCAATCCCCACACCACCTTTACCATCTCCTCCTTTGTTGCTTTCTTTCCTGCCTAAGTGCCCTCTCCCACCAGCACCACCACTCTTTCTCCTGCACACGTGATTCTTGATTTTTCCTCTTTTTTTAGACTCCATTTTCTCCTTTTCTTTAATTTATCATTTCCAAGTCTGCATGTCCCGAATTTGACCTCACCTTCTCTGTCATTCTGTATTTATCTCCCCATCTGACTCCACATTCTTCTCTCTACCTCTCCATCTCAATCAATCTTTCCCTTTTGCCACTCTTATTTCCATAGCTGCTCATCCACTGAAGACACCTCCACTACTCTCTCACTCCCTGGGAAAAGGAGAACTTTACCCCAACTATAATGATGGGTTACAAAATCCTTTGCCCAACTAATTCATCAGCTTCTTGCTGTTCAGACAGCATCTCAATTGAATATAAACAGAACAGGGTGAATCTACAAGGATCCTCAGCAGTAAATGATTGACACAGAAAAACAACATGAACTGTTTTTACAGTGTGATATGAAGATAGTTGGTGACCTTATATCAGTTCTGGAACCATCACTGGAACACACACACATACACATGCAATGTAAGAACACACCTGCAGTGGACGACCATGGGGCCTGCATCTGGAGGGTTGCAGGCCTTAACTCTACGCAGGAATGCCAGGAAGGGGGTGGGGTGTTCAGGGACCCCGTGATCTGGCCAGGCCGTGAACTGGAAGTGGCGGACCTCCCGCTTCTCGTTGGAGCCGCTCTGAGGAAGCCAAAAAGAATATGTAATATGATGAAGTTCATGAACTTAAGCAGTGTGTCTAAATGGCTAAAGTTTCATCTTTCTTTGTGTTTTGGATTTAAATTTATTTTCGAAATCACCAACCACAATTATATGAAATACATGTATATTTTCTTCTGCTGCGACTCTAGCCATTTTAATAATGGCATATAAATTATGGTTAGTACATTTATCCAATCATGCTACATAAACAAAAAATCTTCTTTATAACTCTACTAATAGTCACTATTATATTTGTAACTTTTAATAACTTTAGATTATAAATATCTCATAAATCTAACTTTTATTGAATTATTCATTTTTATGACTCAGCAGTACATAAAAATAGTCAGATCTCACACACCAGTATTGTACAAAAAAATATCTATATTTATTCAGTTACAAACATCAAATCAGAAGAGATGTGATATTTTACAGACAGAATGTTGTTATATTAATTTTATCTTCATATGGGTGAACAGCAGGAAGATAACATAATCATCCCTGCATTTATTTTCTAACCTTAATATCTCTACAAGACATGTGTTTATTCAAAGCAAATAAACATCTATCAATAAACTACATATGTACCAGAGTGTAAAAATTTCTTAATGAGGTATCTCTCGTTTCTGACCTATGACTGATATTGACTTATGACTAATAAGTCAGCAAACCAAAGACCACAGCTTTTTACCTTGTAAAGAGCGAACGTTCTGACAGAGTAGGTGGCAAGCTCCACTGTGTCCAGCAGAGTGACCTGGATGAGACCGTACGTCTCTGTACCACGTGTGGGCCAGTATTGATCACACTTCACCTGCAGAAGAGGAAGGAAGATGCTTTGAGAGATGTACAGTGGTTTGTTTATGTCTGCACCAGTTCCTGTTCAGTGAGGTTCAGATTTCAGGAGGATAAGAGATTTGTGTGTGTGCACGTGAGCTGAGAAATAATCAGCTGTGGAACAGCACATACCAGTGAGAATCGTTGGGGAAATGTGCATCAACAATCCAGTGTGTGAAAAGGACTTTGTGAGTTCCTATATATTGAAATAAAGATTTTTATAATACTGTATAATTCACCATTGATGGGAAACTCTCTTGGTAATCTCAGCATCCTCAATCACTAGGGCAGGCAGCCATGTTTGTAGTTCTTTAGCTCAACTTTCAAGACAAGAGCGGAAGCTAAATCCCAGGAGGGTAAAACCAGGTGGACATCTTTGGCAGAATCAGGCTGAACCAAACTTATCCATCCATCTATTATCCAATAAATCACATAATACTTGTGTCTGTCTTGTGTGGTTGAACTGGAGCAAAATGGAAGCAAAGCCATCGAAAGCACCAGAATCAACGACCAAAATGTTTTTTCTTCAGTCCAGGCAAAAAGAAATGGGCTGAGAATAAACAATAAAACCTGTTTAGAGTATTTTTTTTTCACTGCAAATTCTTTGCATTGTGTAAAATAAATTGCCTTTTTTTCAAACCATTGCAACTGGGTAAGAGAACAATAGAATGGCGTGTGTGTGTGTGTGTGCGTGTGTGTGTGTGAGTGAAATCATCTCTAGATCAGTGCTCTGCTATAAATAAATAAAAATAATTAACAAAAACAGGATAAAAAGCGATTGATAAGTGAAAAACAGGAAGGAAGGAAACCGTGAGGTGAGGTTTGCATTAAAACAGGGATTAGCAAAGGAGAGAAAGAGGTCTTGCCTTAGAGAAGAAATAAGAGGGCATCTGAGGGTCAAACAGACACAACAGAGACAGTTGGAAAAAGTTAAAAAGGAACACAAGACAAAGGTTAAGAGGAAAAGAAGCACTGTTGCCAGGAAAGTATGAACAAGGATCTGGACATAAGTTAGTGCTTCTCTGAGATTCACACCTCAAATTCAGATTGTTCATCTGATTCTGACATGACAGCTTCATTACGCTGAATTTTGACTCAAGCGCAAATTTTGTTTAACAGCCCGTGAAGCCACATGAGTTTCCAATTCATTGTCTACATACTGTGGTACAACAGTTCGCATTCTTACTTCAACCTCTTATTTTCACTCCTAACTTCATATTGTCTTTCCCATACACAACATTTATCTGCCCAGTCTGAGCTTTCATTTAACATGCATTTATTGTTTTATATAACCCCAAAAACATTTATTTTCTCTGAACTCAGATTGTCCCTCTACAGCCCATTATCTTACCCTTGCATTCCTACACCTATTCTCCCTCACCTTCTTCTTTTAGTCTGTCCAATCATGTTCTACCAGATCCACTCTGACTCTCCACGTGGTGCTTTGAGGGAAACATCTGACTGCACTTCACACTGTGGCTCCATTATATCTAAGAGCTGCTAAGCTCTATAGCATTTCCTCAACAAACAACTCAAAGACAGGTTGGATTTGGGGAACCATGGAAGTGATATACTCCCTTGAGCAGCATGTGGGTCTGCAGATAACAAATAATGACTTCTTTTCCATCTATTAATCAAGGTAATTTCCACGGTCGATGTAATTCAACCCCTGGACCATCACCATTGTGTTAGAGCCGAGCTGCCCTCTTTCCAATTCTTCCATGTCGTCCCATCCCCTTGACCTTACCCTTGACTTCTCTTCCAGCTTTGTCATCATGATAATGTTGGCCGTGTGCTGCTCCCAGACCATCCTCCAGAAGTCCCCAAAGGTCTCAGGAAGAGATCCCTGTGTGGCAATGTAGGCGTTCTGTCGACGGTAGCCATCAATGTAGTTGGCGTTGATATAGTCACTGCCTGGGACACCTGGGTGATCAAATAGGTCAATGGAGAACAGGGAGAAAAATGAAACAGAAGGGTATGTGGGGGTGAATTAGATGTCACTGATGTTGGAATAAGCTGCAGTGATGTAACATCTGCTAGCATGGAGTCCCAGTGATCACAGGGAAACACTCAGTGTTATTTTCGCTCCAGATGAACCTGATTTTGACCGATTGGTGGGGTAATAATCTATATGGATTAAGTCTATTGAAGGGGTAAAGCAGGTTCACGTCCCAGGACGAAAGGCTGCGGATCAACTGAGGTCAAAACTGGAAGATTAATGTTTTCGTAGAGCAAAGCAGCCTTTAGAGTGGGATTGTTTTTCTATCTTGTTTTATAATATTGTAAGACGATCAGGGGTCTAATCTGAGTATACCCTCGATGTGTGACTATGAATGGAAATACAACTGAAGGGCTGTCCCCATGTAAAATGCCACTGACACTGCTTGTCCTGGAAGGGATTTTATATGTGTATGTGTGTGTTTTATGTGATGCACTGTTGCTCTGTGTTTGATTTAGGATCAGTTCTTCTCATCTGTGACCTAATACGATAATCCCAAAAATCACTGAGTCATAGTTTAAAAGTGTACAAAGTGTACAGTGTGCATACACTGAAACACACACATGCACAGTTGCTCGCACAGGGACCTATCCACTGTGCTGTAGCCCAATTGTAATCAAAAGGGGCACAAACTACTTTTGAGATGTCCAATGGAATGTCATGTTTAAACAGGCAGAAGCCGGCGAGCAAAGAGTTTCACTAGAAGTTTCACTTCAAGTAGAAGCTCCAGCTGTTCTTAAACATGACTCAATCCTATATACTCCAGATAGCCATGCATGTTTAAATAACAGCAGAGTGCAGGGGTGTTGTCATATTGTCTTAAGTTGGTTGGAGTCAGATGGTGAGAGCTTCGAGGGCGTTTATCACCCTCTGTCTTTAACAGACAGCTTGGCTAAATGCAATGATGTGCTACAACTTTACTGTGAGATTCTCCAGCAGAAGAACAGTGCAGATAAAACCAACAATGTACCCAAAGTTCCAGTCACTACACTTGCTTGGCAGAGCATTCATGGGGAAAATGTGGAGGAGACTAAGAGCAGAAGTGCATATCTGTGCTTGTGCACATCCTGGGAGAGCTTTTTTTAAAAAAAATCTTCAGCAGAATGTATGCATGTGTGTTTCTCTTGAGTATACGTGTTGTCTAAGCCGAAAAAGAAAGACAGGCAGCCAGAGCTCCGGGACAAGCGGGGGTGGAAGGGCTGCTCAGGGCTGCTCAGCCCAGATAAGGCTCATCTGTTTGGCCTTGGCCTCCCACTGCTTTCCTCTCCCCAACCCTCTGCCAGTTTCTCTGCCTTGGGTCTTTCCGAGAAGAGGTAGTCGAGTGCACATCAAAACCCACATGGAAAACAGGGCTTAGGCATCCACATTTGTCAACTTCTGCAGCTCTGAAATCTTCAATTTTGTTTCTGCCATCAATTATAAACCTTGAAAAACAATTTCAGAGTGAAAAGCTCTATATCGTTAAACTTGCATGTGATTTTTTTCTTACAATTCTAAGCCCCTTTTGCACATGATCAATGATCTAGTCATAGTCCAGGTAAAAAGTCCAGGTCAAGTAACAGTGAGCATGAAGACAATTTATGTTGGAGTGTAGCAGGCAGATCTGCGAAACACCAGACAGATAATCCAGCTGTGGAATTAAGAGAGATTTTACATGATCATAAAAAGAGATTTTTAACATGGGGAGTTGAAGATGGCTTCTCCATTGCACGTCCCCACTTAAGGATAAGGTAGCTGATAACACTGAACAGATTACTACAACTACTACCAATAATAACAACAACAACAATAATAAACAAAACAAAAAAAAACCTATCTTGGAGACCTGTGATCAAACACCTAAACAAGAATCCGAGTCATTTCCAAAGGGTTGACAATTGTCCTTACAGAGACAACTGTTGGCAGTGTGCCTCACCATCAATGCTGGAAAGCATAACCCTGGAGTGGTCATATGCAATGACGTTAGCGTAGCGGTTCTTTGGTTTGTTGACTTCCAAGTTGGAATTCTCCCATGTGAACTGCTGGCCAGGGTCAACAGACTAAAGAAAAAAAGGTCAGCACAATAAGAAACCATTAACGGAAATTAAATCCAGTTCGTTTATATTGTTTCATTAATTCTTGAAATTCTATCTCTCTAATATGTACTGCCACAGTATAGATGAGTGTCATATATACATCAGATGCTAAATACTAATTAAGATGTTAACTTTGTTAGATAATCTGCACTGTGGTTGTGCAACCTTTCAAATAACCTCCAAGAAAATCCTGCATTAACATTTACAGGGGTGTTGTTATCGCTTAAAATTTAATTAAAAAAGTTAAATCTGCAAGACGTGTTTCCATAGAAAAGCCACGGTGTCACACACAACATACAAATTGGATCATAAATGCAGAAGGAACAGCATTGTTGGGGTCTGCTTTTCAGTTTCTGGAAAAAAAAGATCAAATTTCAATTTAAAAAAAAAAAATGTTTCAAAAGATGATACATTCCTCCGAAAGAAAAGTTGCTTGTGCAAGACCAACACTTGATGTTCCTGGAGGGTAATTACAGTGTAAGCATTGCTGTTAACTATTAGAGGCAGACATAAGGTCATTATAGGGCTGTCAATGAGGAGGGAAGAAGAGAAGAGAGCAAGGGCAGTTTAGCAATTTTGAATATTTTTTGACACATAAATATAGTTTGGTTTGGAAAAATTGACATGAGTGGTAAAAGCTGAGTGCAAGTGTGTATAAAAGTCTGCAGCCCAACATTATGTGTGTCTGATTATTATACCACAATCGCTTCTGCCCCCTGCCCTCTCCCTCGCTCTCTATTCCTCTTCCTCCTTCATCCATCTATCCCGTTTACTCATTAAGCGCTCGCTAGTGAAGAAAGCACACAGTCATGCAGAGAAAATGCGAGGCTCGGGAAACTCAGACCACAATTACATATGGTTTCTTCCTTACTATCTCTTCCACCCTCCATTATTCGCAGCTTTTTCTCGCTAAAATGTCCCCACTGTGTTTTCCTACTCTTTGCATAATGCACCATCGTCTTCATTTACACATCTGTCCTGCACAATTCGTCTGTCTCTTCTGGTATCCAATTATAGCCTCACGTCTCCTCCTTCACCCAGAGGCAATGGCCTACCTTTTGTTCTTTTAGGGAAAAGAAAACATTTTTATCAAATTAATAGAAAAATTTGCTGAGCAACTAGCATCTTAAGAGGTGTTTTTTTTGTAAAGTTGGCAGGTTCAAAGACCTTTTTTTTAAAGTAGGCCTTTTTCTCTTCCACATTGTTACGGCCATTGTTGCTTTGGTTTGTTTCCCCCTTTCTTGTCGTTTTCCCTTTTCTATTTATGGGGATCCACCTCCTGGCCGTACTCAACCTTCCTGATTGGTGCAGCAGGTAAACAACCATCAAGCCTCCTCTTCCTGCAGCTGACTCCTCGTTGGTGCCGCACCTGCTCCAATTAGCCTCTCTTCATCTAATTGGCTATATAAAACGTCACATCACCTGTCTGCTGGAGGAGCCCGTCTGCTGAGGAGCTACGCCGGCCAATGTGTTGCCGTTCAGGGTAGCATTGTTCCGCTTTGAGAATCTGTTTACTTTGATACCTGGCCCTCCTTTGTTTTTTGCTGCCTCTTGGCTTAGGTTTTGTTCTCAGTTGAACTGCAGAGTGTGGCCAGGGATTTGAGCTCCAAAAATTACAGATTATTTTGTTTTTACACTGCAGCTTAAGTTTTGTATAGTTTCACTAGGTGCAGGGGTGCTGGTTCATGTACTTTTGTTTATACTAGTTAAAGGGCTTTTGCTTTCCTTCTCTGTTTGGTAACTTTTTATTTGTAGAGGAGCCTTTACAGCTCCTAGAGTCCTCTTTTGTTATATTTAGTTTTTGATTTAACCAGCACCCACAGGCCCTCTCCCTCAGTTCCATTTTGTGTGGTTTTCCCTGCCCCTTTACTTTTCTAGTGGGGTGCAATAAACTTTTCATTTAACTAACATTTTTGTGTTCCTTTTTTCCCACTGCGAGCCAGGGACATAATGCACATTAAATCTGCTGTAAGTTGGAGGAAACTAATCAAGAAGTGTCTTGCCTGCTGTATCTCTTGTGATTTGGCACATTTTTCGTCTACCAGAGTGTGGAAATGAGAGCTCGATAACCATCTGGCTTCGAGCAAACTGTCTTTGAGCTTGCAATTTCAATTTCTGCCCCTTATACTTGTATAGATAACAACCAAATGGCAGTGAGGGGAGGATGTGCTTTATCTTGTATCATTCAATGAAGACACATCAGAATGTGAATTAACTGTAGAGGATATGTGAGGCTAAATGCATGCATCTAAAGCAGAAGTTTTTCAGGGATAGATAATCAACACTCCTACCTCGTACTCTTGAGAGAACTTGAGATTGTCGTTTGCCTTCAGGCGCTCGATGTGATCTGCCAGCTCAGAGATGGGAACAGGCGGGTGACTCGCCATGCCTGTCAAGCAAGGAAATGGAGAAAGAAGCCATTTCAATACATGTAACAACCAATCCTTTGGTACAAAGATTTTCAGCAAAAGTGTTAAGTGTTCTATCCATAGTTGGAGGAAGCAAATGGAAGTGTTTTGTTATTTTTCTTATTTTTAAGTGAACTGTTTCTCTCCAGGCAGACAGAGAGGGACAACGTGCGTGTTTTGAAAAGTCACTGAGGCACAGAAACATGTCCTCAGAGTATATGCACACTGCTGGGAAAGATAAAAATAAAAATGACAACAGACTGTTAAAAATTTAGCATGGAACATGTAGAGTGGACGTTTAATAGAAGTATTCCAGAGGCCTTCTGATGGAATGTTGTCAGTTTAAGCAGCCATTTCCTAGATGGGGATGGAAGGTTAGTGAAAATGGAAAAGAATAAAGAAAGAATTGAAATATTTTTCTTAACAGGATTATCAACTGCCTGTAGAACTGAAAATCATAATATTCTATAGTAAAATAATAAATACTCTAATAATACTATATAGAGCAGCAGATCAGCTGAGAGGAAGATGGGAAATTTGGTAGTTTTTAGTCATTTTCAATATGTCAAAAACTTCAGTCAAATGAAGAAAGAAAAAAGAGAAAAGATATGGAGAGCAGAAACACAATGACAGCAGGCGTGACTAAGATCAACTAACTTGACAAACGGCGATAACCGCGGTACACTGACACACAGTAGGCTGGAAAAGGGAAACAACATTACAGTTAAACTTAAAAACAAGTAAACCTTCATAAAGCACAGATGGTGTTTTAGTGTGTGCGAGTCTGGTTCACCTGGAGTCTGGAAATTGATCCTACGCAGCTCCACGGGATCAGTAGGATGGTGTGAGGACATGGCTTTGCTACAGGGGAAGCTGGCCTTCCTGCCCTCGGCCTCTGCCCTTTTCCTGGAATCACACGTCACGATGGATCGGTTAGATTCACCTCCGACTGATGCAGTTGAAGGCATATAAAAACCACAGAACTGTTAATTAAATAAAATTGAATTTTCTAATTTACTCCTAATATCCATTTTGGGATTTACACCACAATAAATGAAGCGAGTAGCCATAGTAAAACAGCTTGCTGGACATTAATGGGGTTGGGTGTAATTTCCTGCACATTTTTACAGGGAGTAAAAATAATACAGTAAAATCTTTGCCATCATAAAGCATGAAGTGATAACTGAATAATCACAAAGGAAAATATGATGGTACTTTTTAAAATTCTTTTTTATGAAGAATGTTTTTGACACCTGAAAATCTCAACTCAGAGCCAACCAGCAATCTCCCAGATGGAGATGCACAAGCAATAAGCAACATGGGCTTATAACTCGATAAACTAAGCAGTTACTGAAAGGACAAGGATTTTGGGGTCATCTTTAATTGTTTACATTTTTTAAGGGGACATATTATGCTTTAGTCCACAATTTTGCATATCTGAGTGCCTTCCCATCCTGTAAATATTGGTTTTGACAACGAATTCTTTGTCAAGTAAACTGCCATAGTCTGTAAAAGTGTGACGTAACTGGTCTGCTCTACTATTACATAACAGTTGGGGTGATTTGAATAATCTTGTCCTCAGGCTGTATCTCCTCCCATACAACCACAGCTACCTGTGCAAAGACCAGCCTCTGTATAGTTGTCCTCACTCCAACATATTGTTTAGACATCAAGGAACCATGTTAACTTGTGGAAAAGGAGCTCAATATGTCACCTTACAGATGAAAAATTGATTTCAGCACTCTGTCTGCAGATCATGCAAAAAAAGAAAGCACTCTTTATGGCCACCACCCACAACTTTTACTTTGCACGTGTGGGCATTTCAGTTCTGACGTTGAGAGGTTGCACTACAAAGATGCACAATGAGTGTCTTTTTTTAAAAAAAATTTTGCCCACTTTTACATAACATCCATCCATAATCATGCCTCATCTCCTTTAGACACAAGCAAACATGCAAAGCAGCTGTTCCACTTGTTCATATTGGAAATATGACCTTAATGAAAATATTAAAGGATTAATTTTAAGTGTAATATGTAGGATTATTGTGCAATTATCAAAAAAATATAGACTTATCCTGACTACTTGGATATAGGAAAATGGTAAGTTTACCTGTCAGGTTTGCTGGATCCAGAAAGCAGAGGGAGATAAAACAACAGACATTAGTGTCCAATGAAACAGATGGCAGGAACTACGGTAGTGCTGAAGAACACATTCTATCACTAAAACAAATCACTTCTTTTGTTGGTGCAATGTCACATATGCAAAGCAACACCTTCTATAGGCAGTAACAGAATAAGGGCATGTAAATTTAAGTGTCAGAAACTCGTCCCAGCTGCTCTGTGATTTCACACAACACTGCACACAGATTAGTTCCAAATGCACCCTTGAAATGTGACATCTACTGTATAATAACATAATTTAAACTATTTTGCAACTCAGCCAAAAATTAGACGCTAATATCTGTGATTGACTGGGACTTACCCTGAGGTGCTTTTTAAACTGCCACATTGTTAGCAACAAGGTTAATTGTTTTGCAACGCAGCAATTATTCATCTGCATTAACAATGCTGAAGCTAGAAGAACAGATGCTTATCAAGAACAGTGCTAAAGGGTTATCTGCCCTGTTCTTGAACATTAACTAACTTTGCCACATGTTTAAAAATAGACTCATTACTGTGCTGGGATGGGGGGGTCCAAAGGTGGGGGGGGGGGGGGTTCACCAAAATGATACTACACTCAGACTTTGGGCATGTGTAGAAACATAGTGGAACATTCCAGCCTATAATTACTCCTAGTTGCATGAAAACATCATTTTGAGTATGCCAAATGGCATTGTACATTAAAAAGCACATCTGGGTATCATTATTTCTTCTAAAGCTAATTTCTTGATATGTCATTATTCCCAATCAATACTCAGAGCACCTTTTTCTTCCTTTCCTGTTTTTACCTCTTAAAGAGGAGAATGGCGATGACGATGCATACAATGAAAACCACAGCCAGCACTGGCCCAACCACCCACAGAAGACCCTCTTCCTCATCCACAATTGGCTGGGGATCCACATATGATGAAGTCACAGGCTCAGAATAAGGGCTGGTGGAGTACATAGTCTGGAAGGAAGAGTGGATTTATGTTGTTCTGCATGTGAAAAAAAGAGACCTTTTCACCTGTTTCTATGAAGGTGTTGTTTTAACTCACATTTTCAGAGAGGTCCAGGAGTGCAAGCACAAAGAAGACATATTCCTGTCCATTCTGCAGTGGACGGTTGAGGAAGTCACCGTAATTCCGCCCATCTCCGAGTGTGAACTCCAAAGGGAGGATCTTAAAGTTAGCACTCACATAGGTTCTGGGGTCTGACTGTGCGGCTTGTCTGCGTATGCGCAGGGCCCGACTAATGCTGGTCCTGTTGATCTCTTTCAGGAGCTAAAACATAAGAAAAAAATGGAAACAGGAAGAACGGTAAAAACAAGTCAGCAAGAAATGGGAAAACAACCTTCTTCAGCTGTAGCTGGGTAAAATACAAGCAACAAAAAGTTCCACATCACATATCATCAAAATAAGAGTAGCTTTTTGTTATTTCAGCTCAAACAAAAACCTCAATGACAGAACAATGGTTTCTCATTGTTCTGTTTTTGAACTGTCTAGAACATAAACATCAAATTCATCATTACGTGATTAACACATCCTCTGGACCCCTTTCTTATCGCCACTATCTGTGAATCCAGAGGCACTGTCCCATATCCCCATGCAATGTTACAGAAGGGTGCCAGTAAAGACAGCCCTACAATATCCAGAGCCCTGCCACTGAGGAGCTTTTTTACCAACTCTGCGAGCTCAGCCCCAGAGATTGGACACCCCCCTCCGGATTCTCAGGCCTAGCTTCCTGCCAAAGCTGTGTTTTACTTGGCCTGTTGGTAACTCTGCTGCCTTCAGAGTCACAGGCATGAAAGGCCTTATAAGACCTTCTTCAGCCTGACGGCATGCCTCACAGTTGGTCTGTCCACCAACATGTTCGAGGATTACTGCCCCAACATCCTATCCCCCTCACAGTCAGAGTTGAGGAGATTCCCCTGGAACTTCCCAGAAGACCCTCACACTTCATTTAGGGCTGCCAGACCTTGCCAGCATCCCAGCAACAGAGCCAATTCACCACCAGGTGGTGAACTGACTGCAACAAGTCTGATGATGTGATCATGAAAACAACCATTAAACTGTGGCCAAGGTCACACTGGTACCAAGTGCATATAGGAATGCCCTTATGCTTAAACTTAGTTTTTGTTATGGACAGTCCATGAGAAGCACATTTAAATACATATGGATATATGTGCAGTATATTATTTAGCTTATAGCCATTATTTTTTCTCTGTTAGATTCAATTACTTGATTTTTTGACAGTGTCCACCTTTACTGACTGGACATTGTGTTATTTTTGCATGCTTCACCTCATCCAGGTTCATCTGATCAGGATCCTCCCAGGGGTTTTGGAACTTTCCTCCTCTTTGCTTCTTCAGTGGCACCACAACCACATAGTATCCCCTGAAAGACCACAGACACTGCATTAAGACTACAAATTGTTGATACTTTAGTCCCAGAAAATGGAAACCCTCATGATCAAAAAGAGGAAAAAAGAATAAAAAACAGTAGAAAACAGTATATAAAGTGCATTTGTTTAGTCCATTTGCCTAATAGCATCAAGCAGAGTTGATGTTTGTCATAGAGCCAAGCTGACTTGGCTTACTAGCTCCTTGTGATATTTTCTGGTATATTTTTCACTTTCTTCTTTATGCATCACTGCATCAGATTACCAGGCAGTGCAGTGGTTGCAGCTGCGGCTGTGACACTACAGTTGAAATCTAAACAGTGTGGTCTTGTTTGGGATGTAAAAACAGTGCAGAGAGCAGGGAAATCCACAAGGACTCCAACGGAACCAGCCATGAGGGCGCAGACACAAAATTCATCCATGCATCCCTAATAGGTGACTTGTTCCAATGACCCATACTATAATGCATAAATTACATAAATCATAAATTAAACCCTCAGCAATCATTTTCCTACAAAATGGTTTATTTAGATTTTCGTAAGTGGTCCATCAGCCAGATGATGTGATACAAAGATAACATAAATTCGCCAAAAATCCAAACACTTTTATGATAGATACCAACAAGACCAATGAAGAAAATTCCTTTACTTTATGTCTATATTTATTCTTTGTTACAAAAAGCACAACAAATTACCATCTATATAGTGTTTATTAAAATCTGCTGTGGAAGCTCTCAACTGTTTTGCTGCCAGCTCAGAAAAATTGCTCCTCAGAGAGCAAGAAATAAATGGCGTTGGTCTAATCAAATTGCCTCAAAACACTTAAAAACAATTCCTTTGAAAGCAACCATTTTGGAAATTATGTTACAATATGTTACAAAATGCTTTCAGCTCATCATCATCATCATCATCATTATCATCATCATCACTACCTGACTTTGGCCGTGGTCTGCACAGTGGGAAGCTGCACAGTCACCATCCCATCTGCATTGGTCTTTCCTAACACTATGGGTTTTGTTTTTAGGATGTCTGGAGCAGTGGTGGCGGTGACGCGATGCTGCAGACCACCAGCACTGTTGGCCCTGTTTGTGAGCAGAAACGAATACTGGGTATCTGGTTCCAAGCCAGTGATCAGCTTCTGAGTCTGCTTCCCATCCACCTCCACTGACTGGCCCTTTCCATAAAGGATCTGGAAACACAGTAAAGCAACAGTGCAAACTTACAATCGCAGATAAGCTGTAAACACATAGGGTCACAAATATTTTCATTTTTTAGAAAAATTTTAGGCTTTCATTTGTCTGAAAATACTTAATCATACAAACAGAAAATTGGAAATGACTGCTGTCACCTTTGAGAGGATTAATATTAATCGCCTGTGGATTTTGGGAAACATTTATGGAGAACACCAAAGCTTTAAGGTTCCTCTAACAAAGCAGAACTTAATAAAGAAGATTAGATTTATTAAATGAGAAAATTCTCACGTTGAATGGCTGGGAGGGATTCTTGTCTCGGATCTCCCAGGTCAACAGGATGGAGTTTTTCATGGCTGCTTTCACTCTGAAGTTGGTTGCAAAAACTAGGATGCAAAAATATATATGAAACACATAAACATTAATTCCAGTTTGATTCACCTGTTTTCCTGAAGCGGAAAAAATGACCTTACCTGTGCATTATTCTCTAGCCTCAAACTATCTATCATCCCTGACAACACAGTGAGTGTGACTGACCAAAATTCTTACCTTCTTTTAGGAAAAGGATGTTTGGACTAAGACTACAGTGACAAGACAATGAGAAAGGACACTTAGGATGCTGTGTGTCTGCAGATGTGTAATTTAGTGCGCGCACATGCCCTATGGGGATGTTATAACCTGTGTAATGACCATGGGTTGTTAGGGAGCTGGTGTGAGTCCTACCTTGGTCCAGCCGCTGTGTCCTAACCTGGACACTGGGACTGTACGGCCCGGGGCCAACAGCCGTGAATGCGCACAACCTCACATCATAAACGGTATCAGCACTTAGACCCTCCAACAAAACAGTTGACCCAGATGCGGGAACTACAACCTCTGAGGCATTCCCTCTACTGTTTATGTCCTTGTACAGCACCGAGTACTTTGTGATTTTCCCATTTTGCTCAATTAGAGGTACTGATTTCCATGCCAGCAGGAGGGAAGAGGCAGAAGCCTCCTCTAGGACAACATTCTCTGGGTATCCATTTGGAACATCTTCATGGGTGGTCATCTCCTTTTTGGCTTCTTCCCCATATCCAACTTTATTACAAGCAGAGAGTCTGAACACATAGCTGGCTCCTTTGTGAATGTCCTGAGCAACATAGCGGTTCTCTTTGGCAGGGAACTCCACAACCGTAAAAGGAAGGACATCTATGCGGCCAAAAGTCAGACGGTACCCCAAAAGTGGCGTGGGTGGGTTTGGAGATGGGTACCACTGAACCAGAATGGTCCCTGAATCTGTGGCACTCACCATCAGTTTAGGTTTTTCCGGCACTATAGAAAAAGAAATTGAGAGAGCAGTAGGTGAAGAATGATGAAAAGATAGAGGATAATTGCCAAGCATATTATTCTTTGGATTAAGCAGATCTGTAAAATATGATTAATGCTGTACCAGGACAAGACTCTTCATTGGGCATAGCAAGGTGTGTCAGAGTGATACTGAAATTGATTCAGGATTTAGTGGCCCTTTAATGATCATTATGGATGCTTTCTCTTGAATATCTTCTATCATGTGTGACATGCTTCACTTACGTGGCAGGCCAGAGCAGACAGTAACAGGTTTGCTGCGAGCACCATCACCCTTGGCTGTGTAAGCTCCCACCGACACGGAGTAAGAAGTATCTGGCTTCAGGTCCCCTAGAACCACCTCCTGCACAGCAGGATAAAACACACCATCAGCAATTTTGTTTGTGCTTTAGGGCAAAGACCTTTATAAATAGAAATAATTACTCATTATCTACTCCTTATCAAAAGCTGAAATTGAAGTTGAAAATTATCCATTGAAACCTTTTGGAAAACTCATTTACATTTGCTTTAATCTAAACATCAATCACAATCTTCCCCTGATGTATATTCATGTTTTTTTCCCTCCACATAGTTCTCGTATTAGTTTTCTTTCTTCTTTTTTAGGTGTGTCTCATTATTTTAGGTTTTAAAGACGAATGAAAAAAGAGGATAACACCCTGGTTCACTCTCATTTCTTAAAATGGTTATTACAACAAAATATTTACAGAAATTACTAATTCATGGCTAAAAAGAGTTTAACTCACATATTCTTTTAAGTCATCGTATTCCCACTGAAGAATGGAAAAGCATGCGAGAAATAAAGAAAAAAGTACATTTAAGTACATTAAACAGTTTCACGTATGGCCAAAATTTTGACAAAAATTTAATTCAATTTAAAAATATAATCCAATTTTCAGTACCAGGAATCTGAATGAAGAAATACAATATATTAAATAATCTAAGACATTGACAGGCTATCTATGGCTTTAAAGAAAGATGATCTCAATCAGCTATTTCAAGTCACACACTGTACTGCAAAGATTGCTAATTATTAACAAAACCATCACCACTAATATAATTGTCATTTATGCCAATAAAATGTCTGTGATTTCTTTGGATGATTTGTATAAACACACAAAAGAAAAAAAAAAATCACCTGAGATTCTTCTATGAGGATGTCCTTGACGAAGGGCTGGCCCTGAGGTTCTCCATAGTTCATCCTCACATAGTGGACTTGGTAGCCCCTGATCTGACCATGCCGCAGTTCGGGTGCCGGTGCTCGCCATTTCACCCTAACAGCTGAGGCGTTCACGGTGTCTGCCTCTACTGCCCGTGGAGGACCACTCGGAACTATAAATGCATTTTGGAATAGAGGTCACAGGGTCACAGATGATGGGCATTGAATCCTCTCAAGAAAAGGCCTTCACTTTTGTGAATACTTTATCATCAATCAAAAATATGCTGCATCCTGTGCAGATTGGAAAAAAAAACATTCTGAAAAAATGTACAACTCTCCCAAAAAGTCTAAATAGGACCTGGGATAAAAAGTTCAAAAAAGCAAACAATGAAAGGGCTGGAGGAAAAATATGGAGGAAAAAGCAGTAAAGGATAAGAAGAAAATGTAGAGAAAGATAAGAATGGCAAATAGAAAAAGGATTTGTTGCCATGGGCTGATAAACAGTGGCAGGCAATCAAAGTGAATATTCTGATATCAAGAAAATCCTCTATCATCCTGCCAAAAACTACACAAATAGTCAAAATTTAGTATGGATTTATAAATCAAATCAAATCAAAAAATATCTGGGAGATCACCATACATATCAAAAATATTCCTGATATTCATGTCAGATATTTCCATTAATACTCAATCATTTTTGATTGTTGGTAATGGGATGGGAAAAGGTTTAAATAGGATGTGTTTGGGCATTGTTAGTGAAGAACTTGTCGGAAAATCATAATTCCTCTTCTGATCATTAGAGGGGAATTCAGAATAAAAGATGTTGGGAAAAAGGGAAGACAAAACTGACTTCTGGAGAAGGAAAAAAGGGTTGAGAGAAGCATTTAAGGGGGGAGCAGGTGGAGATTTCCATGGTAGAGGTTTCTCGTTGTTACACAGAAATAAAGGAGAGTTTTTTTCAAAACTGGTTGTTTATGAATGTGCGGCAGCTTTTTAGAGTGAGTTAGTTTAAGGTATGGAAGCTCATTTATGTTAATTTAGTGAGGCAGCCATTGTTAGTGAGAGGGACCATCCTAAAACAGACCAGGACTTTGTTTAGGAACGTACCATCTTCCTCCGTGCGAATGAGCAGCTGTAAACTTTCAGGTCCTCCTCCAGCTTCTGTCTGTGCCCAAACTGTTATCCCATACTCTGTCCATTTTTGTAGGTTTTCCAGGAGATAGGAAGAACTTTCCGGGGCAATTTTGTCTATCCTTTTAGACACCTTGATGCCTTCCATATTGGAGTACTGGATGGTGTATCCTGTAATGACGCCGTTCTGAAACTCCACAGCAGGTGGAGCCCAACTTACCAGGATGCTGGTGGAACTCGGGCTGGTGCAAGTGATGTCCTGAGGAGGTGCTGAAGGGACTGATTGACCGGTTGTTTGAGGAGGCAGAGCAGGGGTCGATTGGGTAAATGTTATTATGGTCGTGTGTGTGAGTTAATATTGGTGGGTGGAAAGTTGAGGAGGTGGGGTTTTGCCATGAAGAGATGGGGATGAAATTGAGTAGATGAGAGACAGAGAACAAAAGACAAAGAAACACAAAATGAAAACAAAACACTGGAAAACAAAAAAACAAAACCTCTTGAAAAAGAATGACCCTGCGCCTAGAAAGCAGGATGGCTGAACAAAGATACTGGATGATGGACAGCAAATCTGGCCTGGTAGACATGTCTGAATAATGAAAACGAGTGAATGACTTCAAAGAGATGCAAAACAAAAAACACTGACTAATTTTAACACACACACATCCACACAAACACACAGACACACACACTAACACACCCCACACACACACATACCTGCCAATAATGGACTTGTCCTTACAGTCTACCCAAGACTCTGTCATCCATGAAGGGGTTCAACTCTATCTACAAACCTCTGGCTTCTTACCTCATACCATTCTTACCTTCTTACCACCCCAGTTTGGTCACAGACATGTTAGAATACTTTGCTGAAGTTACATTTTGGATCTAAATTTGCTGAATATTCTGGGTACCATTACTTACTGAAATATCAAATCTGAGCTCAGTTAAGGCCCAGATTCTCCACGGTTCCTTTTTGACAATGCAAATAATTAATAAACACTGTCCGGTCTTTCAAACATAGAACTGCATCTGGAAATTCTTCTAGTTGTAGTTCATTCATTTGGTTAGTTAACATTTTTTTGCATTATCAAAATGGAAGCTTGTCTCTCTGATATACAGTCATTCACACTCAATGTTTGCAGGTTGGACCTACGGGTCTGTGGCGTATCGATGGACAGCTCGTTGGTATATGCCCCAATTCCATGCTTGCTCTTAGCAGCAAGCTGGAAGGTGTAGGCAGAGAAGGGCTTCAGGTTCTTCAAAAGGTAGGAGGTTGTAGGCTCAAAGTTGACTTTTTTCTAAAAGAGAATACAGAGTAGAGTTTCATTGTAGGCTCTGTTCACTAGTACCCTACAAACTATGCCAACAACCTTTAACAGGCTTTTAAATTATTTTTATCCAACCACCCATCAAAGAATTGATCAGACAAGCAAAATGTTCCTTGAGGCAATACCTCCTCTGTGTCATCAGCTCGTCGGTAAACCAGTTCATATCCGGTGATCTGGTTATCAGCACCACCCTGTGGTGGGGCAACCCAGCACAGCAGGATACTTGTTTCAGATTTAGCTTCGCCCTTAAATTCTGAAGGTTGGGATGGAACTGCATCCCAAGGAGAACATCATTAGTGAATCTATGATTGAATATTCTACTCTCTTCTTTTGCAACAGTTTAGACTCTTGCATATTTCTTAAATTGTCACATTCCTGTGACTCTAAATTCCCTATCCTTACCTCCAGTTTTGGCTATAATCTGCAGGTCTTGGGAGAGTGGTCCGTCTCCTACAGAGGTGAAGGCCAGAACTCTGATGTAGTATGTCTTGTTTGGAGTCAGACCCTGGATGGTAATGAAGTTGGAGCTGCGCACCATCTGCTTCTCCCACTGAGTGATATAAGCACACAGTCTAGAGTATGAATCTCAGCAAGCAAACTTGATGTGTACAGATGCAGACAAGGTACCAGTCAGATGTGATTAAATCAACAATAAAACCAAACTGAACCAACTGTGCACACACCTGGTTGACAGGGAGCATATTGTTGGAGGTATAGTAGACTCTGTAGCCCACCACCTGTCCATTTGGTTCCTCTGGTTCATCCCAGTGAATGATTGCTGTGGTGGTGCTCAGCATACGCCCTCTGACCTGCGAGGAGGAGAGGAAGAGCTTTAATGCAGCCCAAACTATAGGGACAATTATTACAGCATGTGTGGTACAAATTACACGTGATCAATAAGAATCAAAATTTACATCTGATCAGCGCTCTTGTCTTTCACCTTGAAATGAGGCATTTTACTTCTGATCTCGTCATCACTTTTAATTCTTCTCTGACCTGTCGAGGTGGAGAGGAGGGGGCCTGCTCAGCTGTGCGAGCTTCCACCACATCACTGGATGGACCCTGGCCGATGGTGTTAACAGCCGCCACCCGGAAATCATAGTGGGAGTATGGGCTAAGGCCGCCTACGCTGTACCGTGTCGTAGCAATGCCATCGATCTCTTTATATGGGTCATCTGATCCCTTGGCGCGATGCTAGAGAAGAGAACACATTATCAAGTCCATTTGTGAGTCGAGTGCACATGGTTAAGATTCTATCTCCTTCAACAGAGTGATTCTGTAAAGCACAATAGTATAAAGGTTCGAACATATGTGGTCATCCACTGCTCTGATGCTAAGGCCCCAGTAAGTAAATTCTATTCAGAGATCAGACATCATAAACCATAATTCATGTCATAGGCACACCTGTATAATATAATATGACACAGGTTCGGGGTTGCCAGAATCCCAGGTGAGAGTGATGCTTGTAGCTGTTCTCTCGGTCACCACAGGTGTACCGGGAGCCTTCGGCAGAGCTGCGAGAGAAACAAAAGCTCTCTTGAAAAAGGCAGATCTATTATAGATACTTTATCCCTGTGGGGTTTAATTTCCCTCTTAAACACAAATGGCAGAATCTTGTCCTTTATACACTTTTCAACCAACCTTTCACAATAATCTGTGCCACAGCCTCAATCACACCCAGGGTGGACATGGCGACACACGTGTAATTGTTGGACTGCCTCACGTCGGTCAGCTCCAGGACGTTGCGGCCGATGGGCATGTCATCCTCTGGTGTCAGGTCTTCGGCTCCCAGCATCCACTTCACATATGGCATTGGTGAACCCACTGCCACACAGGTAATGTTGACATTCCCTCCTGGCATGATTTCACTGTCCGCCGGTGGAATGGAGAAGCGAGGGGGGACACGGCGCACTGGAGCAGGCAGAAGGGGATATAACAGCCAGGGTTTATTCACTTTAAACAATGCTGAGCAAGATTTGATTGATACACATGGATTATGATGTGACATTTGATGGTACTTTAGGAAATCTGAAAGCAGACATTCACCGGACACATCACCGATTAGGTGATGGTGACAATGTGATGTTTTCATCAAGTTGTTTTTAGATTTTAAAATATAACACTCAAATAAAGCCAAAAGTGTTTTACACCAAGCATATGTGCATGCGAATGGAGAAAATAAAAATAAAAAAACGAAACAAAAACAAAACAGGGTACACTATATCACATAGGAGTAAACTTCTGAGCCAGGGTTTAAACTGATGCAAGAACACAAATGGCATTTTAATGAAGGAAGAAAGATTCTGGGGAGAGTCACACAAGAGCCACACGCAGACACTACTGTACCAACCTTCTCGCAGCTCTGCAGGGGGACGGAGGACAGAGCACAGTGGGGGGAGGAGGAGGAGAAAGAAGAGAAGGGAAAACAACAGAGAAAAGAAACAGAAGACATGGAGAGAAAACAAGTTAGACAAAGAGGTGTGGCAATGTGGCATCAGGCAGATGTAAGGCTGAAGACAGAGAGGGAGAGAAGGAGAGAACGAAAGAAAGGAAGAGTGCACTCACTCTTGACGGTCTCCATAGACCTCCTGTCAAACACTCACTGAACAGCACTGCTGATTTTACAGCCTTTGCAAGCACTGTTAGACACACTCCACTGACTCCACCATGTTCCTGTGCATCATGCTGTACATACTCCACCATATTTCTATATGTATATGTCACGCACATGTTGGTGTGCGACATGTGTGTTCCAATGTGCAATCATTTGTGCACATGTGTCTATTCTGATTATTTCGGAATGATTATGGAGTTACAAATGATGCCTTTTTTAAAATGTCATTTCTGGGTGGGTAAAATAAAACAGGGAAGTCCAAGGAGGAAAAAACATTCTGTATGTGTGTGTGTTGTAGAATACGCTGCCTCAAGATACGAGGTGCTTGTCAGATTTGGGGAGAATCACAAGTCTTAAACACAGAATGATTTATTTTTTTCTACTCTGAAGTCCAAAGGCTAAAAAGGGAAGACAGATAGATTAATAGCCTCAGTCAAACATGCTGTCCTGCCTTAAGTGATGTAAAAAGAGTCCAGTCTCATGGCTCCAGAGGAAAGAATCATAAAACAGATGGGCTTTAACAGCATCATATTACATTAATATGATAGACGCAGTGTCTGAGCAGAGGATGCCTATGTAAAGGCTTCTAGGTCCCAATCTCAAACATTTAAAATTTTAAAAAATCTAAGCATGCCCATTGGACTTGTTGTGCTCACAGGACAGGACAGTGTGGTTTCACAGGCCTCTTACCTCGAACATAGAGGTTAGCTGGAGTGGAATAACGTGTGCCATCGCTGTTGGTGGCGACACACTCATATTTACCCTGGTCTGACTCCTCGCTCATCTCTATCTGCAGGGCACCTGGATAGAGAATGAGAGAGAGAGAAACAGAGAGAGAGAGACAGAGACAGAGAGACAGAGACAGAGAGAGTTGCACAGAGAGAGGGGAAAAAATGGCAATTATACAGAAGTGGAAGGTACCAGATACTGTAAGTGGGTAAGATTCATATATACAAAGAAATAAACAAAACACAGAAATGGTAAGAACTGCAACAAAGGGGTAAATGAAACTGGGGGAAGTTTTGCAAAACTAAAATGAACTTGTGCTAAAAAAAGCCATCTTTTTTTTTTTGGTAAAATATTATTTGTAGGGAATCTACCCAAAACAAGGGTAAGCTCCCTTATTAAAATGTCAAAAAAGAAAAAAGAGAAAAAAGCATACCCAGACACAATACAATGAAGGTTAGAAAAATTAAAAAATTGGAGAAAAGCAGCATCACCCGAGCAACAAAATATATGTAGAACTCCAGCAACAAACAGTGTTTTGATATTTCTTTTGCTGAAAATTAGAATGCAATTATATGTTCAAAGACACAAAGCTACAAATATATTGCCATTGAGACCAGATATCATCAACCCTTTCAGATCCACCAATGGGATCAGGACTGTGATGTCATTTTAAGAAAAATACAGATGCAGTAAGGATGTTAAGACATCAACCGACCTCCATCAAGGCCAACAGATTTAAAAAAAAAAAAAAAAAGGAACGACATACGCAAAGCCTTGGGAAGGGACCGGTGCTTTTCTCGCTCCCTGAAAACAGAAGAACTGTCAAAAAAGTCAACCAGCGGTTCTTTAAAGATGGGGTGGTGTAAGGCAAAAAAGCGCCCATAAAAACTTTATCAAAAAAGTGGTTGTCTGGGGCTTTTTATCATTAATGAGAAAGACAGAGTGATGGTTTAAAAAAATAAAAACATGGAGAGATGTGTGCACGCTTGTGTGTTTGTGAATATGTGAGCGCACTAATGTCTGACGGTGAGGCTGAGTCTTTGCCATCTGGACTTTTCAGGCTGAGCGCGTAACAGCTGGGAGGAAAAAACAAAACTGGGACATGTGATTGGGCAGATATAGTATAGACAAGGGAGGAGGGGAGGCTAGAGTATGTGTAGATCAGGTCAGATTCCACCCCCCTCCAAGAAAAAGAGAAAGGATATTAAATAAAAAAAAAACAATAAATGAAGCAGATGCACAGAGCTTCATAATTATTGTATTGTCAAACTGACAAGGAAATCAAGTTATAAACACATCATGCTTCAGATTGTGAACAAAGATGATGTTAAAGAAATGAATATTAGGTAAAAAACAATATATGGCAGAGAGGAAGCAATGGATTTTCTGTGTTAGACTAAATATGGGGGCTGAGGTCATTTAAAAAAATGAACCAATGGTGAGGAGATGAAAGGCGAGGAGAGGGGAAGTGATTTAAAGTTGTAAGAATGAGCTGTTCAATTCCAATTCCCTCCTCTTGCACCTACTGCAGATCTGAAGCAGCTGGAGAATTACCAATATGGCAGAGTCACAAGTCACTAAACCCATACTGACTAATCCACCCTGAGCTGCTTTTATTTTTTTTTTTCATTTTTTTGTCTTTTGGTTGGTTTCAGATCTGTGAGACAAGTAGGAACCATGGGGTTTGAAAAGGAACCAGGCCACATGTTGGTCCTCCCGGCAGTCTTACCTCGTATGGGCGTGCCACCTGAGTGGGCAATGAATGCACGAGATTAGAGAAGGAGAAGAAGAAGAAAATGTTAGTACCACAGGAGAAAAGGCATAAGGGGTGGGGGTGGGGGTGGGGTGTCAGGGAGGGGGGGGTAACTTGGAAAAGAAAAAAAAACATATTAGGGAGAGAAGACTCAAAATATAGATTCTGTGAATGTGAGAGGAATAGAGAGGCTTAAAAGAAAAGAGAATAAATTTAGACAGTTAAGGCTGAGAAGAGAAAGACAGAGCGACAGACTGTGACAGAGCTATAAGGAGGAGGGTTATTGATTTGACTTCATCGACTTGCAACAGGGGCAGATGTGGCTGTAGCAGTAGGGTAAAGTCTCCACTGCACTCATCTGGGTCTCTGAGAGGTGACCTAGGACTCTTAAGTACACATGTCCACCCTGACCCTTAACTTGTACTTTTTCCTTGACTTACAGATCAAAACCTGTGGACTAAACCTGCTTTTAAAAATCTGCTTTTCCAAAGGAAGATTCACCCTCCAGTACTTGTTAAGAACTTGTGATGCATTGATTTGAAGATTTATCCCTATGTTTCTAAATATTTTATCATATCAGGTCAGACTTCAGGCACAGGCACCGCCAAACGGTTTTAGCAATTTTAAACATCCAAACTCAATGCTGAGTTTCCTGCAGAATCAGAGCAAAGACATTCTGAAAGTGATCTGTAGCACTGCAGCTCATACAGGAGAATTAAAGAGATGGAGCCAGGACCACAAGGGCTCAGAATGACAAGAAAGCCTAGTAAGTAACACAAACTTTCTTCTGATTCTTCTATGACAAAAGGATAACATTTCAAAATTGTTTTAAATGTGTTCCTTGAATTCTAATTTCCCCCATTTACCAACAACACTATTTTGTGTACATTGGATATTATACATAAAAAACATACTTTAAATATTATACAACACTGTAATAAGGTACCTAATGTCATTTAATCAATTATTAATCAGCAATTGGTAGAAGAAAGCACATCATTCACATTTAATGCATCTCATCTTTAAAAAATATAAGACAAAAAGCTCATTATTTATATTCCTAACAAGGATTGAAGGGTGGATTTTCTTCTTTAAATTGTCCCAATCTTAATTTGTCATTGCTATTTACATGCATTATACGCTGCCTACATACTTTGTATTGATTATAGTGATGACCAATGAACTATCTGCAGTCCGTGATAAACAGTTTGAGTGTGCACATACTTTCACACTTCAGTTATTGTGAACCTTGGTCACAATTGATTTCCTGCTGATGGCTCCACCAGAGGCCTACCTGACAGCCACCTGGAGCTGATGTCTTATTGACTGGAAACTCTACACAGCAGAGTGGCGAGAGTAAGTAGTCCAGTGAGTGAACGACAGAGTGAGCGAGTGGGTGAGTGAGTGAGTGAGTGGACAAAGGGAAAGAATAATTGAGTAAGTGGGGAAGTACAAAAAGGTGAGTGTAAGGAGAGAGTTATTGTATTTCTTTGAGTGTGGAGAGGCTGCAAATGCACAGGTGAGACACTTCTAGTCTCTGTCTGTATGTACATGTTGTGATCATCATTGTATGTGACTGTTAGTAAAATGCATGCCATGCATTTTAATAACACCTCAACATTGTAAAAGGTGAGCAGCAAAAGCAGCAACAATAGCAATATTAGTGAACAGTGTGTAGAAAAGTGGACAGTGAGGGTGTGGACCTCAAAACAGAAGCACTTACCAAAGGACTCTGTGGTTAAAAAGATACAAAGAGAAAAGAAACAGCACAGACATGACATTACAATCGGACCAGAAGATGCACAGAGGAGTTGTCTCAGTAGAAACACCTTAAACAATACTGCAACTCCAAGAAGAAAATGTCATGAATCATCTTTTATGCTTACAGTTTAAGTAATTGATTTTGTTATCACAAAATAATATTTGACAATTTACCTTTATGTACACAATAAACACAATATTTGCTGATTATATGAAAAAGGGATTCTAGGCGGGGATTTAGGTCAAAGAGGTCAAATAAAACTGATGCAAGAAGGACTGTATTAATAATGAATCCTGGAAGTTGGGTTTTCAATCACATGGAAGGTTTTGGACCCAGAGTCGGTACTGTCACACAAGGGGGACTGAAGGGGGGGAGAGGGTTGCATTACTACTTGGGATATTTTTTACACACTACTGTGGCTCTTGAAAACCCTAATTGAGATGGATTGAGTAAATTGGCTGGAAAATTAGTTGCACTCAGTGTCTTTCCAAGCTGTCTGGAGAATGTCTGTCCGAATTCTGTCAATACAGTTCTCAGGAGGCATAGATGGAATGTCTGTGAGTCAATATCAACCCACGAAAGATGTCTTTTTAATATGACACAGAAAAAACAAACAAAGCCAAAAGGTCATTGAAAGGTTTAGTCACAGCAGTGAGTCTTTTTTAGGGAGGACATTCTTTAAGTACATGTCACCATCGCCTGGGTTTACGTTTCAGATTCTTGCAGGGAGATCTGCAGAAATACAACTACAGAGACATTGTGCATTGACATACGCCTGTGATGTTTTACAACGTAAACAGTTTAGATTAAACCCTCCCTGATGGTGATTTGCACAGGAAGACCTCAGAGCGTGTGGAGAAAAGCGTAGAAAAGTGGAGAGACCGTTTCTTTACGGCCTTGAAGAGTTGGCAGAACAGTCAACTCAAATTACAACCGCAGCAGAAAGACGCAGCCAGTAACCATGGCAGGAAGAGTGCGGAACAGCAATCAAGAAAGAAAAGGGGTGAGCAAGGACAAGAAACAGAAGCTGTTGTAAAGGTAGTTGACATTGAAGGGAGATAAAAGCGGCGTGGTAGAGGGTAAAGGGAAATATTGGGAGGAATGATCGGTTACCTGAGCGGAGCTGCTTGATCCGTCCATTATTACTGGACGTGTTGACAGGCAGGAAATCCTTGAACCAGGTGATTTCAGGGTCAGGGTTGCCACTGGCAGCACAGAGCATGGTGGCTGTCCGAGAACGCTCAACTACTTTCAGCTGGGGACCCATGTCTATGGTGGGGAAGCCTGGGGGCAGCTGGTCTTCTAAAAACAACAAATATGTGCATCACAGAGCTGGGAGCAACACCTGCAATTCTCTCTTTGTGTGTCTCTGTTATTACATCACCTTTGAATTTTTCAAAAAAATATCAGATTTCTTAAAAACTAAAGCCAACTATGAGCAGGAAAAATGCTGCAAGATGTTCTCCTGATTAAGCATGAGATTGTCCTAGATGGATCTTCCAGCACAAATGTTGGAGTAAATTTTTCAAAATAAAACACTGCACCAGTGACAATGAAATCAATTATCGAGAAACAATACCCAAGAAAACAAAGTGATAAGAAAGAAAAAGATAGTTCCACATGCATTTTTACAAGTCATATACATGCTGAAAAGGGAGTAGGAAGAAATAAATACTTATATGATCATACCCCTTGCTAATTGACTCATGTCAATATTAAAAAAATCTGCATTGCACTGAATTTTAGGCTCTCCATTTTGTAAGGTAGCAGTGCTAACCACTGCCTCACCCTACCATATCCTTAGACCATAGACCTGCTGAATGTACAAAGTGTACAAAGACATGTACAGTATAACCATATAACTAAAACTGTTGCCAGTCACCCAGATCAAAGAAAATTCTTAGCTGGAAGAAAATCAACGGGACTTCCTTTCTTCTTTCTTTTTAGGTTCCTGTGCAAATTGCAGGGCATTTGTCCCAAAGTGCATAGCAACATGTGTAATCCAGGAACATTTCTGGATTAGTGCTAAAATGTCTTCAACATACTAAAGGAAGTGCAAGTTGATTTATCTATGAGTTTGCCGGAGTTACAACATCTTTTACTGAACCCTAGAGCAAAAAAATAAAACGTTCCAATACAACATGATTAGCTGCAAGACTGATGCACTCTACACCTAAAACAGGCTGTGTTTTAATAAAATATTATCCAATAAAGAGCTTGGAAGGAATAAGCGTTTCATTCAAACAAACAAAATTTCTTCTCTATTCTGCAGGAAAGCAGCAAAACTTTTTTCAGATATTAAATATCAACTTCAAAAAGGCTGGTGTCACTATGATGAAGAAATTCAAGGACTGCATGCAACAAAGCTTCAACAACATGGGGGATGAAAGATACCCGAATGCATTTCAACCGTCAAACTGCGTTCACCCCAGGACTCAAATCAGATCAGAGAAAAATAAGAAAAAAAAAATTCTTGGTTTTGTTTGGGGCTTCACTTTGAAACTGCGATGTTAAAAGGTCAGATTCATGATTCTGTCAAGACAAACATGGAAAAAAGACAAGGAACAAATGCATGTTCCTGCATGATTTTGAGCTATATTTGATCAGGCAACCTCCCATATTTCTTTTTCCCTACCCAGATTCCCCCATGACTTTATTCCTCTCACCACAGTCTCATTAACAGGAAATTCTAGCGCTGAACCTGACCAAGGAGATGCTAAATTTGGTGCTAGTCCATCGAACTATAGCCAGGTAGCAGTTGGACACTAGCCGTGCCAGTGTATATGTGGCCTTTTAACAGCTCCGGTATCAATCAATGACAATGCCTTACAATGGAAACATGGACACTATTAACCATTGGAACAAGATGAGCAGGTGTTTGTGTGTATGAATGTGTCTCATGTGTTGGTAGGTAGTGAAAGAGGGCAAAGGTGCAAGAAGGAAAAGGAGAAAAGCGTAGAATATAAAGACAGTGGCAGAAAGACAAACAGGGAGAAAGATCACAAGGGACCCATAAAACATAATAACCCTGAGTCTTGCTGCCTTCATTATGCAAACGTTAACTTCAAAAGCCAGCCCCTTGTAGGCAGGAATAATGCATTCTATTTCATCTACCTAGGGTGGGACATTGAACAGAACATTGAGGATGCATAGTTTGAATGGTACTCCCTGAGACCATGTCTCTTTTGCGGTCCTTCTTGTGCAAAAACTCAAACGTGTGTAAAAGAGAGAAAGCGTGTCGTCAATTTGTGTAACTTTACTTGTCGACCTTACTTTGCAGCTGACAAGTGCTACGTTAAAATGCTCCAGGTGGACTTTATAGTACTTTTACTTTCAGATCATTTTACTACTACTTTTACTACTTTTATTAAATTTCCATTCATTTGTACATGAACCACTTTATGTTACAATTCAAACCTTTACAAATGTGTGTATATGTTTGCATTTCTATCCTTTCAGGGCTCTTCTCGATGTAATAAATTTCATAATGCCTCTCCCTAACCATCACATACAAATGCCTAAGCCTTACCCTGACCTAACCTAAATCCAATCCTAACCTTAACCAAGTCTTCATCAATAAACCCTGTTTGAGAAGTGAGGACCCAAAATGTACTCATATCACAAAACTGTCCTCACTTTTTTTATAATTTTTTTTTTTAATATTATGGTTCTCTCATGTAATAGTCCTCACAATGTAGCATATCCATGAACAGAGTCACACACAGCAGCTCTCTTCCACCCACTATGGTAACAGGTGTAAGTAACACCAAATGTGGCAAAGCTGCTTCTGTGTGTGTGTGTGTGTGTGTGTGTGTGTGTGTGCGCGCGGTCCAGTGCTATTAACTAGTTAAGAGCCCCCCTGAGGTCAGGGCAGATGGGTAACCCTGCACTCCCTTGTTGGTAGAGTGGTCCACATAGCCAACTTGGATGTGTTCCCACTTCATGTGTTCCTACTTCAGATTTTCCACTGTGAGAGATCCAAACTGTTTCACAGCTCATAGGAAAAGCTGTTCTAAAAAGCATTGGAACTCATGTGCACACTACTCCTTTAACACAAGGCCCAAAATGAAATATGTGACCGCATTACTCGCCACATTTATCAATTGCAGGTCTGGACAACAGGCGATCACATCTGGTTTCCCAGTCATCAGAACAAATACAGGAGCTGGCTGCTGCATCACAGCCCCAGTTGTTATGTCTGCACCTGCAAACAAACCTGTTTCTATCATTTATCAATGACCCCCCCCACACACACACACACACACTCACACTCTTTAACAGATATGCATATATTTTACTGCAATACCAGTATAAACTTGCTGGACTAGAGTTTTTAGCCAGACTGTAGGACACAAAATAGAAAAAATAAGGCTTTCTTATTATCACAATTATGTATGAGGTTGTGAATGACTGGGATAAAATGTTTAAAAGCAGAGCCGGGAATGTAAAAAAATAGAAATGTGCTGCGGGGCAGCACAGTGGTTAATATTGTTGCCTCAAGGTTCAGGGTCCAAAACCTCTGTGTCTGCATTATGTCTGTGTCTGTGTTCATTGTGGGTATTCTGGCTTCCTTCCACAGTCAGTCAATCACACATGCTTTTTGGGGATAGGCAAATTGGTTAAGTTATTCTAAATTAGTCTTAGATGTGAATGTGAATGGTTTGTTGTCTTTCTACTTTGACCCTGTGATGACCTGATGATTTGTCCAGAGCTATTTGTATTTATAAATACAGGGTCTAGAGTGGAATGATCCAGATATGCTACGGCATATGTAGTGTAAATGCAATATGTAATGTTTTCAGTGAGCTGTGACATGAGCACTACAGCTGGAGTTTAATTGTGTATACAGTCTGTGGCATGTGGGAAATTCATCCAGTGACCCATTTGTGGGATGTTCCACATATGCATCATAGATTTCAGCATATTTAGATTGGTATGACTCCCAGTCAAATTCTCCAGTACAACGTTGTTCTGCTATTGTTGTGATCGTGTACTTCCTCAGTTCCGAGGACAATAACACATTTACACTTATGCAAGGCGGGCTCATTATCAATGCCTATTGACCAGGCATGTGTACTGCACTGCTTGGCATCTCTGTGTTCACAGAGACTGTTTTTGATATGTTGACGTCTGACGAGGAACAGTTTTGTTGTGGATTCGGAAAATGTTGTCATGTAAAGGGCATTTGGTATAGGCCCAGCCCCCTGATCCTGTAAGGGAAAAGCTTAAATGGATGAAGGAAATTATGGTAATGTGAGCACTGTAATACTAATAGCACTGTGTTTATTGTGTACATAATATATCAGCCTGTGGAGACAGTGATAATCTGATCAATATATGTTGCAATAGTAATATGTTACTCCAAATCAACCTTAGGCTGTTGAGATCTGAGACTGCATGACCATTACAAAAAAAAAGTATTTTCTGAAAAAAGTATCTTTCTGAAAAAGTATTTTGTTTTTGAATCTATAAAAGAAGAAATGAAACACCAAATTATTGTTATGCATATTCCATTGTGCTCACTTTTTTAGTTTAGTAAGTGTAGGGCAGTTGCCTAGTTCGGCCGATAGATGTCACCCTGCCCGTGGGGGGGGTCCTCTATAGCTTTAGCCATTTGGGCCTTGAGGGCCACCGTACGTGAGGGTGTGTTGCCCCCTAGCGCCATTTTGTTTTAATCTTCCCTGTTATTTTTTAAGGTGGAGCCACCTGTGCTAATTACGGGATAAGTAAATAAATGGCGTGGTCCGAGCCACAAATAACACCGTGAGCCCGTGTCCTGCTCGTCTTTCCTCTACCCCCGTTAACAAGGATCCCAACAAAACACAACGCAGAGTCTCCAGGAGTGTGGGAGGCTAGGTTTCGCCACGGGGTTTGCCCGGGTTACATCTTTGGTGCCGTGACCCGGATTTGTGGCGCTTCGAGAAGAGAGGGGGAACAGCGAACTGCAGCCCCTCTACTACACCGCCGTATTGAACCATTGTTCGATAAGATATCCTTTGAAAGTTTTGAGCGCTAAATGCTTTCTGGTGTTTTGCCATTCACGTTTTTTTTTTTTTGGGGGTAATCTGTGATTGTTATACATACAAACAAACTCCAACATAACTGTATTCACTCACATATAACATTGATGATAGTAAGTTGCATACAGACATTTCACTCTGCTGTTTGAGTCTGTGATTGAGAACGCTGAAGATAATGGACCACGCCTATTATCCCGAGGAACAGGGTCCGTCTGCGGCAACCTGGACTCCTCCACCAACCCCAGGGCCTCTAGCAAGTCAAACCCATGACCCTCGAGTAGGATGCATACCCACGTATATCCACGTATTTCATGGAGGGTTTAACACCAGCACCAACCAACACTAACAGGCAAGTTCCCCCTGTCCCCTACTCAGCAGCTTCAGTTCCACACCCCAGCCCAGCAACATGCAAACACAGGTCTGGATACACAGCTTTCTCCATCACCCCCAACACTGTCACCCTCTATTGACCCTGGTGTGGCTCCAGCTCAAGTACCCACGTTACCATCTCCTGTAGTCCCAAGTGCAACCCCCTCGGTCCCCCAGACGACGGTGGAGATCAACATGTCCCCTACCCACCTGTCCCAGTCCCAAGGTGCACAGCAACCCACCATGAGCGAGCTAGTTGCCACCTTTTACCCAACGCAGGTTTTTCAGTATGGCACCCAGCACCCCACCAGCTATGTAGGTCCCTCACATACACTTCAGGACCCCACACCAAGCCTTCGGACACACAGAGTGGAGATTATGAAAAACACACGCGCAGCTGGTTCGACTCAGCGGGACATAGAGTATGGACAAATCCCACCGTCGCCAGTGACACAACCCACTTCCTACTATCCCCTATACCAGAGGTCGGCAACCCGTGGCTCCGGAGCCATGTGCGGCTCTTTCATCCTTCTGTTGTGGCTCCCTGTGACTTTGGAAAATAAATAATGAGTACCGTAATTCCCGTACTATAAGGCATACCTAAAAGCCTTTCATTTTCTCAAAAACCGATAGTGGGCCTTATATATGGATCAATATTAGTTACTGTATTTTCCGCACCATAAGGCACACTTAAGACGCTGATATTTTGTCAAAATCGACGGTGCTTCCTTTAATACGGTGCCGTATATGTGGACTTCCACAATCTGCTGTGCACCTTTGCTAAGCGCACTACGGTAAAAGCTCCGCCCGGTTGTTTGTGCAACACCGATGCTAGGTATGCTAGGTAACAGCAGAGGTGTGCTGCTAATCGCCTCCCCCTGAAATGGCACCGGTAATGTGACACGCTTAACTAAATTGATGAAACTCACTGTTTTGCTTCCGTTGTCATTTTGTTACTGCATGTTACATGCGTCTTATAATATGTTGGTTGATTACAGAAATAGACCATGTAATTGAGACCTATGAAACGATGCGGAAAATAGGGTATAGACCCCAAAATAAAGTGAGTTTTCTGACTGTTTTGGTTCCCTTAATGTGCCTTATAATCCGGGGTGGCTTTAGTATGGAAAAAACCCCATTCAGACCTGTCTTTTGGCGGTGTGCCTTATAGCCCGGTGCGCCTGTGGTTTCTGCAGCAGTTTGTTGATTTCATAAATGCAACATAGTATATATATGTATATATATGTGTGTGTGTATATATATATATATATATATATGCATTGGGAAATGGCTCTTTGAGTGGAAAAGGTTGCCAACCCCTGCTCTAACCCCAAATTCTCACTTAAGTCTCTAAAACTAACCCTGACCCTAATCTAAATCCAATTGTACAGTTTGAAGTTGTGAAGACCAGTCAAATCATCCTCAATTCCCAATGATACAGTAAGTACTTTGTTACTCAATATGTAAAAAGTACAGAAACACACACACTCTCTCTCTCTCTCTCTCTCTCTCTCTCACACACACACACACACACACTCAATAAGATGAACTGGCACGGAGACACTGACACATTTTTTTGGTAGAATCATATATTATGAAGGATACACTTGATCCAAAAGCTCATAATTGCCCTCAGGCTTGTTATTATTTCAACAGGTGTCAATCACAGTCCTTCCCAGGAAGCCAAGATTTAAATTACTATGGTTCTGAACTAATTAAGCTGTCTGACCTTAACACTGGATCTTTCCTGTCACACAGTCACACAGTCAGTCAGCCAGTCAGTCAGTTGAGCTATGTCTTTAGATAGAGGACACATGGAGGTGTGACTGACAGGACTCTCCTTCTCCGTGAGTGCATGCATGCATGCATGCGTGTGTGTGTGCCATGTGTATGTGTGCACTTTGAAACTGACATTTGGACCGACAGTCTATCAGGCCCTATTAGCTGATCCCAGGTGGCCTCTCATTCATCCACTCCACAATGACTCCTCAGAGGGCTTGAAAGAGGCTAATCACTTTATAAAGACTGACTGTGTTTGATTGAAGTGTGTGTGTATGTGTGTGTGTGTGTGTGCATTATATTCATGATAAAGCTAAAGGCTAGACGTGGTCAGATTCGATTCAGAGTTGATCAAGAGAGG